>JARBWK010000007.1:150074425-150618568 GCA_030556195.1 Anolis apletophallus | reverse complement strand
GGGAAAGAAGGAAAAAGGAGAGGAAGGAAGGAAATGGAAAGGGAGGAAAAGAGGAGGAAGGAAAAAGGAAGGAAGGAAAGGAGAAGGAAAGGAAAAAGGAAGGAAGGAAAAAAAGGAAGGAAGGAAAAAAGGAAGGAAGGAAAAGAGGAAGGAAGGAAAAGAGGAAGGAAGGAAAAGAGGAAGGAAGGAAAAGAGGAAGGAAGGAAAAAGGCAGGCAGGCAGGCAGGATGGTATATTTGGCCAATATTTTCTAAGCATTGAAGACAACACAGATGCATTTCCAAACTGGCCATTCGGAGTGGGGACCCTAGAGGACATCTAGCCCATCCCCTGTCAAAGTGGATTTAAAAAAAAATTAAGACTCTCCTGAACGGTGGCTGTCCAAACTCTGCTTTGAATCCTACACATCCCAAAGCAGAATCTTAGAACTGGGAAGTTGGAAGGGGGTTCTCCAGTGGCCATCTAGTCCAGCTCATCTGCCATTGCTTGCCGTCCCCAAAGTTTTGTCGTTGTTGTTGTTGTATTTTGTTTTGATTAGACCTCATTCCTCTGGGCCCCACGACAAAGTAATCACTATTGCAACTTCTATACACACTGCTAAACCACAATGTTTAAAGGGGCAGTGTCAAAGGAATACCAAGACATAGCATATATAGGTAAAAACCACTATATTGTATGGCAGTATATGCTCAATAGCAGAACAATATTACAAACAGTACAATGTAATGCAAATAATCAATCATGTGATTAATACACAGTATGAGCATGAATCACAAGCCCATATACATGGTTGGGTGAAGGAGTATTCCACTAGGCACTGAGTAACCCTTAGTGAAGTCCTGGGTGTAGTGACCCATGGACCTGCGACTGAGTCAATAGGGGAACCTTGGTAGGTGGCAGAGCTGGTGGCTATGGTGGGCAGGCGCCAACGGCTGGAGGTAAGCTGACGACGCCAAGATGGCCGTTTCGCGTAACCGCTTCCTCAGGGCGCTGATCACTTCTGACCGCTCCTCCCCAGTATTGTATTAGACCAATTTAGACTCAAAGACGAAATGAGATATTTCGCGTTTCCTCGTTTCAATACACAACGATCTTGTGAGATATCTCCCGGGCTGCAATCAGATCGCTAATAAATAAATAAATAAATAAAAAAATAATAGGAACCAGACAAAGCAGAATCCCAAAATCAGAGGGGGAGGCCATATAATCTAACCAAAGGGGTGTGAATACAAACCAATGGGTTCAAAGGAATCCTTGTCTGAAAATTATTAATAATAATAACAGTAATAGTAATATGACCAGACAGTGCCAAATCTCTACATCAGAGAGTCGGGGCACCCAAAGGCCATCTAGTCAACCCAATGCCATAAAGTCCTTGGAAAGAGATGAGAATGCAAGCCAATGGGTGCAAAGTAGACCTCACTTGAAACTTTCTGGGCCCCCAATTTATGCAAAGGCCTTGCCATCCTCACTGTTTCCTACCTTTGTTTATATCTGAAGATGCTCCCAAGGACTCCTTGTTCTGCTTTCCATGCTGCCTCCGGCTTGCAAATGCCACCCAGCCTTGTTTTGTAAGGAAAGGGGAGGCAGTGAACAGAGGTGTGGCATGGGCTCCTGGGCAAGGAGAAGGGGACAGGGACATTTCCCAGCCAAGCCCCCCATTCCTCTTAGATATAATTATTGCAGGAAGGGGCCGAACCCTTCTGGAATCCCACCCAGACCGGTCTGGCATTGCAATGCTGCAGAGATGGGCTCCCAGGCCTCAAAGGTGAAAGTTGGACAAGTGTGTGGAAGGACTAATAAGTCAAAACACACTGGAACTAATGGAAGGTATCAAAAGTTATAATCTTGTGAACATCAATATCATATAAATACTCAGGCAAAATGCAATACATGAGAATAGTTACAATTAACACATCACAACTCTACAATAGAGAATACAGTACTCTTGGTGAGATGAAACTCACAGATGGAACTTGGTACAGTACCTCGTAGTAGTAACCAAAACCCGGAAATAAAGGCTCAGTCCGAGGAGAAGGGGAGATCCATGGGTAAGGGGTGAAAAACCAAAGTAAATAGGCAAAGGAATGCCTAGATTTATCCGTGCATGGTATGTATGCATATTGGACTGTTATTATATGGCTTGTAATAGTGGAAGTAGAACTTCTTAGTAATATGTATGTATTGACCTTTAGATTATGCCTTTCCTGTGACGCGCTAATGCTCAAACTGCACATTACCGCTTGAAGAAGCCATAACGGCGAAACGGAACAGGCCGCACACTTCATCCGTCGCGGTGTGCCCTGCGTCCCTCCATTTGGAGCACTATACCTCTCTTCCAACTTCAGCGCCACCTCCGTAACCAGCCCTCCTTCACCGGCTTTTAGCGCATTGGCACGGCCGGGCAGCATTCGGTTCCTGGAAACGCCGAAATCACCAGGGCCAGATGGCATCCACCCCAGAGTTCTTAAGGAACCCAAGTGTGAAATTGCTGAAATTCTAGCCAAAATATATAACCTTTCTCTAAGATCAGGCACTGTACCCGAGGACTGGAGGAGGCAAATGTAACTCCGATCTTCAAGAAAGGATCAGGGGTGATCCAGGAAATTATAGGCCAGTTAGTCTAACCTCAGTTCCAGGCAAAGTGATGGAAACCATTATTAAAGAAAAAATCACTAAGCACATAGAAGAACAGGCATTGCTGAAGGAAAATCAACATGGTTTCTGCAAAGGCAAATCATGTCTTACTAACTTGTTAGAATTCTTTGAGGGTGTAAATAAACACATAGATAAAGGGGACCCAGTCGATATTGTTCACCTTGACTTTCAAAAGGCTTTTGACAAAGTCCCTCACCAAAGGCTCCTAAATAAGCTCTTCAGCCATGGAATCAGGGGACAGGTCTTGTCCTGGATTGGAACCTGGCTAAACTGTAGGAAACAAAGGGTGGTAATAAACGGACATTTCTCTGGGTGGAAAGAGGTGAGAAGTGGCGTACCCCAAGGTTCAGATTTAGGACCGTTACTTTTTAATTTATTCATAAATGATCTGGATGTAGGAGTAAATTCTGAGGTAGCAAAGTTTGCAGACGACACTAAACTGTTCAGGGCAGTTAAAAATGAAACTGACTGTAAAGAGCTCCAAAAAGATCTCTCGAAATTGAGTGAATGGGCAACAAAGTGGCAAATGCATTTTAACCTAAACAAGTGTAAAGTCATGCACATCGGGGCAAAGAACCCCAAATACACTTATCAACTGATGGGATCAAAGCTTTCTGAGACAAACCAGGAAAGGGATCTTGGGGTTTTGGTGGACAGCTCAATGAAGATGTCAACCCAGTCCAGCAGCAGTGAAAAAAGCAAATTCTATGCTTGGCATGATCAGGAAGGGAATCGAAAAATAGGTCGGCAAATGTTGTATTGCCTCTCTACAAATCTATGGTGAGGCCACATCTGGAGTACTGTGTACAATTCTGGTCTCCGCACCTCAAGAAGGATAAAACGGAACTGGAAAAGGTACAAAGAAGGGCAACAAGAATGATCCAAGGGATGGAACATCTCCCTTATGAAATCAGGTTGCAACGCCTTGGTCTTTTCAGCCTTGAAAGACGGCGTTTAAGAGGTGACTTGATCGAAGTGTATAAAATCATGCATGGGATAGAAAAGGTGAATAAAAGAAAAAGGTAGGAAAGTTAGGACTAATAAAGGGAAATATTTCTTCACCCAGAGGGTCATTGGGTTATGGAACTCACTTCCAGAGGAGGTTGTGACAGCGGTCAGCCTGGACAGCTTCAAGGCAGGATTAGACAGATTCATGGATACCAAGGGAATCAGTAGCTACTGAAATGGACATCCAAGTGCCACCCCTGTGTTGATGGAGGCAGGCAGGATTTCCCCGGGTACTGGTTGTGGGGGGTCGGGAGCAGGTCAGGGTTTTGCCCTCCCTTCTGCTAGAGATCCCCGTGTACAACTGGTGGGCCACTGTGTGACACAGAATGCTGGACTAGATGGGCTGAGGCCCGATTCAGCATGGCTCTTCTTATGTTCTTATGAGCCTTTATTTCCGGGTTTTGGTTACTACTACGAGGTACTGTACCAAGTTCCATCTGTGAGTTCCATCTCACCAAGAGTACTGTGATGCGCCTGTATTCTCTATTGTAGAGTTGTGATGTGTTAATTGTAACTATTCTCATGTATTGCATTTTGCCTGAGTATTTATATGATATTGATGTCCACAAGATTATAACTTTTGATACCTTTCATTAGTTCCAGTGTGTTTTGACTCAAAGGTGAAAGGTCTCGGCTGTGAGGATGGGCACCTTCACTCTTCCCATTGGGTTCTGATCTGCTCGAAAACAGCGCACCTAAAACTCATCCGTTCTTCCAGGAAAGCTTTGTAGAACTGGGTGATGATCAGAGTTATGTCCGAAGCCACTGTAGAAGGAACAACAGCGCAAGACATGTATGATCATCTCCACGGAGTCAACAGCGGCCAGCCTTTTATGTTAGCAGGTCATCTTAACATCTTAACCCTTCCCAAATATAGAAAAACATTCACCCTGCAATATTCAGTGTATTACCTTCAGCCTTATTAGTGGGGAGGTGGAACAATGTTCCCTATGATGCACGCTTATGTCCTTGTGTTGTTGGCTCAGTGGACGGATAGATAGACAGTAGATAGATAAATAAATAAATAGATTCAGAGATAGAAAGAGATAGAGAGATAGACAGTAGATAGATTGATGGGTGGGTGGGTGGGTGGGTGGATAGATAGCTTCATAGATAGATAGATAGATAGATAGATAGATAGATAGATAGATAGATAGCAGATGGATGGATGGATAAACAGATAGGCAATTGAAAGAAAGATGGATTTATTGATAGACAGTAGATGGATGAATAGATAGATAGACAGACAGATAGATAGATAGTACATGGATGGATAGGTGGATAGAGTCATAGATAGATAAGTAGGTAGGCAGGCAGGTGGGTAGCTACAGAGTAGATAGATAGATAGATGGGTGGATCGATAGATGGATAGGTAGATGGATAGATTCATAGAAATAGGGACAGACAGAATTTGGGGTGGGGCTTTTGGAGTCACCAGAAGTTTTCACTAAGAGAGAGAGAGAGAGAGAGAGAGAGAGAGAGAGAGAGAAAAAGAGAGAGAGAATGATGATAAATGGATAAAAATAGAAATGGAGAGAGCGAGAGAGCGAGAGAGCGAGAGAGCGAGAGAGCGAGAGAGCGAGAGAGAGAGAGAGAGAGAGAGAGAGAGAGAGAGAGAGAGAGAGAGAGAGAGATCTGTGTTGCTGTAAGTTTTTTGGGCTGCCTGGCCTTGTTCCAGAAGCATTTTCTCAACTGAGGTCTTCATAATCTTTGAGGATGCCTGCCACAGATGCAGGCAAAACGTCAGGAGAAAATGCTTCTGGAACATGGCCATGAAATCGAGGATAAATTTAGGGTGGCCTTTGCTATAAGAGCATGAGCCCTAAATTCCTCTAAGGCGAGGATCTGCGATGTTAAAAAAAACCTTGGCGAGCAATGTTTCCCAATGAGCCCTTTGGAAAACCCTAGGTCCCAAGAGAGGTTCTCACCAAGATTCCGGAAGGCGCACACCGAGAGAGTCGATCTTTTTCAGCTGAGAAAGGATGGCAACTGCAAAGTCCTGAGGTCGCAAAGTTGTCATGTTTATTGAGCATTTTTCTGGATTTTTTAATACATTTTGCAAAGGTATTGGATTCAAATTCCCCGCCCTTCCAGCTTCCCACGCTTTGCCCTGATTGGTTGGAACTTTGGCAATCAGCTGGGGGGCAGAGCGCCAGCTGGTTCCCTCAGGCCAATGAGATGACAGCTTCGCCTGTGTTTTGACCAATGAGGGGAATCCCTGCGTGGCCATTTCGGCCAATGGAGAGCAAGAGGCAGGAGTAGGTTCAGGACAACGGGGAATGGAAACCTGGGATTACGACATGCTAATTTGGTTTCCTTGATAAGGAGGAAATCCTAAATCTGGTGATTCTGGCTATCTTTGTGTGGTGACAAAAATTAATGACTTTTCTGGCAGTAGCATGTACTTCTGAAGGCTGTTCTTTGTTTAGTAATTATGTGAGGCGGCTTATGAGATTTTCCATGTGAAGCCAAGTCCGGTCTAGCATCTTGACCCCCCTTGAGTCACAAGGAAACCCTTGGTCAAATAGCAAGATTTGATGGGTGGAAGTTCCTGTCTTTTGAAAGAGTTAATTGCTTTTGGGAGAGGTTGATGAGCATTTCCAGTCTTACAGAGCTTATGTTGAATTCCCCTACGTCTGGGTTCCCTTGCAGTCAAACGCGCGCGCGGCGGAGACAAAGGGAGAGGGGAAGCACTCCCTGCCTGCCTGATAGGGAGTGCTTTGCTTACAGGCTTCTGTGCAAGGGAGCTACTGGGCATGCGCGGAGGTTTTTCGGCGCATGTGCAGTTGCTCCTGCGCGCTCAACTTCAGCCCGGAGCAACTGCGCCTGCGCCAAAAACCTCCGCGCATGCCCAGAAGTGGCGTCGGAGCGCACAAGGCCGGGGCCCAAAAGCTGGCAGCTGCGGCGCTGTCTGAGGAACATCGGCAGGGCCAGGATGGCGCCCCTTCCCAGATGGCGCCCTATGCGCCGCTTACTTGGCCTACCTGTAGGACCGCCCCTGCTTGTCTCATTCTCCGAGAACTCTCAAAGATGATTGGCAGTGGTTCGAAATGACTTCGGCTAGTTCCTTTCGGTACTCTTGGAAATTCAGAACGGAGGAGAGTCCATTAGACTCCCAAGCACTTTGTATCACATCATCATCATCTTGCTTTATCTTCCCAAAAGGGACTCAAAGTGGAATGGAAAGGGTCCCCCAAAGGCCATCTAGTCCAACCCCTTTCTTTCTCCTCAAACACTTCCAGAGGAGGAGGGAGGAGAAGAACACTGACCTCTGCGATCTATGTAAATAAAAATGTCATGTTCGTTTGTGGGTTTAACATAACTCAAAAACCACTGAACAAATTGACACAAAATTCGGACACAATACAAGCCAGCGAGTGACCAGCACTGGAAAAAAAATGATTTTGTCATTTGGGAGTTGTAGTTCCTGGGATTTATAGTTCACCTACAATCAAAGAGCGTTCTGAATTCCACCAATGATGGAAATGGGCCAACCCCCATGACCAACAGAAAATGCTTGAAGGGTTTGGTGGTCATTGACCTTGAGTTTGGGAGTTGTAGTTTGGGAACTGTGGACTCAAACAATGATGGAGCTGGACCAAACTTAGCATGAATACTCAATAAGCCCAAATGCAAATGTTGATGGTGTTTGGGGAAAATAGACCTTGACATTTGGAAGTTGTAGTTGCTGGGATTTATAGTTCACCAATCATAGCGCATTCCGAATCCCACCAATTATAGAATTCAGCCAAACTTGGAACACGGAACTGCCACGACCAACAGAAAATACTGGGTTTGGTGGGCATTGACCTTGAGTTTTGGAGTTGTCGGCCACTCACAGCAGAAGGAAAGCTTTCGGTGGGAGGATTCACAGTCTGTTTCCCAAAAGGAAGAGAAGGACAGGTGGAGACGTCTTCCACCTTCTCTGCCAAAGGGATTTCTGAGACCATCGGAAATATCTGTTTTCCGATTGTCTTAGGCAACCCCTCTGAAACCCCCTTGCAACTCTCCTGGGGGTCCCAACCCCCCGGATTGAGAAACATACTTGTACTGGATAGCCTTTCGAGGTCCCTTCCAATCCTAGGTTTCAGAATCCGTTGGTGTCTCCTTCTATGGTGAGTGAATTTAATGGCGAATTTTTAACTCGACTGTATGGCTGCTTTTTTGTGTGTGTATTTTAATACGTATATTACGGAAGTTCTCTACCAGCCCATACCACAGGAAGAACACCATCATCCCCACGTCAGCATAGGCACATCTGTGCTTAAGTCCATTCAGCAGTTCACCTCCCTGGGAAGCACCATCTTGTCAGACGCCAAGATTGACAAAGAGATAGATCACAGATTAGCAAAGGCATAGAGTGCATTCGGAAGGCTTCACAAAAGAGTCTGGAGTAGCAAACACCTGAGGCAAAGCACCAAAATCAGTGTGTACAGAGCTATCGTACTGTCTATTCTCCTCTATGGATCTGAAACATGGGTCAGCTATCGCCAAAACCTACGACTCCTCAAACGCTTTCATCAGCGCTGTCTTCGCACAATCCTAAAAGTCAGAACCCGATGCCCGTGGCCTTGGATATGGCCAGCGGGATCTGGATTCCGACCTAGACTGACCAAGCCACAGCAATAACCACAGCACTAACCATGATGATGCAGAGATCTGCAGGGAGCCGTCGGCTGGCTGGCTGGTGCAAGAGGCATGCAGTGTGATGTCAGCAGGGAGGGGTATAAATAGAGGTGTTTGGTGATGAGAAGCACTTCTAGCTTCAAATGTTTTGTTCCTCGAATAAAGAAGGTTTGGATTGACCGGATCGTCTCTGCGTGATTCATCTTTTGGACCCGAGTGGCCTGACACCTAAATATACACTGGATCGACTATGTGTTGAATGTCGCTGTCCTTGAGCAAGCAGGGATCACCAGCATTGAGGCCATGCTATTGAGAACACAGCTGCGCTGGGCAGGGCACATCTCTAGGAAGGAGGACCACCACCTCCCAAAGGTACTACTCTATGGTGAACCCGCCACAGGTCAGCGCAAGAGAGGCGCCCCCAAAAAGAGATATAGGGACTCCCTGAAACAGCATCTCAGGCTCGGCCAGATTGATCACCAACAATGGTCCACCCTGGCCTCACATCGGGAGGCATGGAGAAGCACTATCCACAATGCTGCGGCCTCTTTCGAGAAGACATGCCGAATGGGTCTCGAAGAGAAACGACAACACAGAAAGAACCGCAACTTGGAAACAACATCACCCAAGGAGACTTTCTGCTGTGCTTTCTGCAACCGAACTTGCCTATCTCAGATTGGCCTTTTTAGTCATCAATGCGATTGTAAAAAGCGTGGGATGAGTCCTTCCTAGGAATCTTGGTTCGCGAAGTAATGCCGAGAGAGAGAGATTACGGAGGTATGTTTTCATATGTGTATTTGATTGCGCTCTCTCTGCATGCCAGAAGGGGGTTGGACCGGATGGCCCATGTGGCCTCTTCCAACGTATGATTCTCCTCCTCTTTCCCCCCATGAGGTTGGTCTAGATCAGGGTGTCCAACTGGCGGCCCCAGGGCCGTACACGGCCCCCCAGCCTGTTGGACACGGCCCCCCGCTATGCCCCGGCTGCCATTTTTAATTTTTTAAAAAAATGTAATTTTTTAAAAAAATGGCGGATTGGGGGAGGCGGGGCAGGGAGGAGGAATTGAGCCAGCTCCTCCTCCCTGCACCGCCCCCTCCGTCCTCTCTCGCCGGCGCCGGTTTGCATCGGTGAGAGGGACAAGGGCGGTGCAGGAGGAGAAGCCAGCTCTCTTCCTCCTCCCTGCACCGCCCTTGTCCCCTCTCACCGATGCAAACCGGCACAAACCGGTTTGCATAGGCGCCAGCGAGAGAGGGACGGAGGCGGGGCAGGGAGGAGGAGCTGGCTCTCTTCCTCCTCCCTGCCCCGCCTCCTCCTTCTCTCCCTTCCCACCGCGTCGGGCGGCGATCTCCGGCCGCGGCGGCGAGAGAGGGGCGAGCCGCAGTGAGAGGCTCCCCCACCAACTCGTCCCTTACTCCTAAAGCCGTGACATGCCGGCTTCCTCAGAAGGGCGATTTCGGTTGCTTCGCCCTTCTGAGGAAGCCGCCAATGTCACGGCTTTAGGAGGAAGGGCGAGCTGCGGGGAGCCTCTCCCGGAGATCGCCGCCCGGCGCGGTGGGAAGCGGTGCGAGCGGGGAGAAGCAGGAGTGGCTACGGAGGAAGCTGGCTGCCTTCTTCCCCTGTAGCCACTCCTGCTTCTCCCCGCTCGCCCCTGCCGCCCGGGATCCGAGGATCGGTGCGAGCGGGGGGAAAGAGGAGGGGCTACGAGAGCGAGCGGCCCCACCCCGCCCCCGTGAGCGGCCCCACCCCCCGCTCACTGACCACTTCCGGCCCCCCAGGTGATCAGTGACACTTCTTCCGGCCCTTGGGTCGGAAGAAGTTGGGACAGCCCTGGTCTAGATCAAGGGTGCTCATTAGGTAGCTCGGGAGCTACTACCGGTAGTAGATCTTCGGCCCTCTTCCAGGTGATCTTCAGGCCTCACCAGCCGGATGGGGCGCTCCTGCCACCTGCTGCTGCCTTCCGCTCTCGCGGTGCTTCTTTCACTTGCGGGGCATTGCAGGAAGAAGGAAGCACGGGGCAGGGCCTCTGGAGGGAGCGCCCTGCCTCTCTCTCGTCCAGAAGCAGCTGCGCAGCCTCCGTTGCCGGCGAGACAGGCAGGGCGGAGCACTCCCTCTGGATGCCCCGACTCGTGCTTTCTCCTTCCTGCAATGCCCCACAGGCGGAAGAAGCGTTGCGCGGGCGGAAAACAGCAGCAGGAGCACGCGTGGTGGCAAGAGCGCACACCGGCAGGTACACGCGGGAGCGCATGGTGGTGGGGGCAGGTAGATCTTTTGGACTTGGTTGCTTTAAGAGTAGCTCGCATGTTGAAAAAGAGTGAGCCCCCCTGGTCTAGATGGCCTTTAGAGGCTCCACCCAGCTCTATGTGTCTGTGGTTGCCTGCAAGTTGCACAGGCAGGAAAAGTTTGATACATAAAAGCCAGCCCTGGACCTTGGAGCTTGCGATGCCCCGGGGGTCTCGTGGGCAGATTCCTATCGCAGCCTTGTGTCTTGCCCATGTGGCCCCACCTGATCAGGCACGCAACAAAGAGGGGGTCTGTTGTGGCAGAGTTCAAGGAGGGATACACAGACTGGTGTATACATTAGATCTGCGTCAGTGTGTTCCTACATGAAGAAACTTGACAGAACTGGAAGAGATCAGGCGGCCCCAACACCCGTTCCGCGCTGGAGAGAGCGACGCTTCCCAGAAGATGCCTTGGAATCATTGAGTCCTAAAGTTGGAAGAGACCACACGAGCCATCTAGTCCAACCCCATTCTGCCATGCAGGAAAACACAATCGAAGCACCCCCAACAGATGGCCACCCAGCCTCTGTTTAAAAGTTTCCAAAAGTTCAAGTCTTGGCTGCTTGTAGGATACTAGACTTAGGATGTTGAAAATAGCAACCTTCTTCAAGCCTCCAGGAGTAACGTGTTTTGTATATGATTCTGTTTGCTTACTGCAGTGTTTCCTAACCTTTTTTGAGCCGCGGCACACTTTTTACATTTACGAAATCCTGAGGAACACCACCAACCAAAATGACACAAAATGACACTCTAACACAGTAATAGATATAGTTAATATGTTTTTAAATGTATTTATACACTCAGTATACACTGGACCGACTATGTGTTGAAGACAACGTCCGGAGAGGACGCTGAAAAATAAAATGATTTTTTTTATCCCAAAACCTGTGTTTTATTCAAAAAGTCACAGACTTATTGACCCGCCCTCGTATCTATCTATCCCTGTGGGAGAAAGAACCCTGTCTGTTTAAAGCAAATGTGAATGTTGCAGTTAGCAAGACTGAATAGCATTGAGTAGCCATGAAGCTGTAAAATCAATCAGTCAGTTTATTTGCATAGAGGTTGCCTGGCCTTTGTTGTCTGGAGGCACTCCCTGTTAGAATCCTAGTGTTGGAAGAGACTTGGTGGGCCATCCAGTCCAACCCCATTCTGCCAAGGAGCAGGACAATCGCATTCAAAGCACTTTAAAGGCTAAAGCCAGCACTTTGAATTGTGCCCGGTAGCAAATTGGCAGCCAGTGGAGCTGACACAACAGGGGAGTTGTACGCTCTCTGAATGCCGCTCCTGTTGTCAACCTGGCTGCTGTCCATTGGACTAGTTGCAGCTTCCGAACAGTCTTCAAAGGCAACCCCACATAGAGAGTGTTGCAGTAATCTATACGGGATGTAACCAGAGTGTGGACCACCGTGGCCAAGTCAGACTTCCCAAGGTACGGGCGCAGCTGGCGCACAAGTTTTAGCTGTGCAAATGCTCCCCTGGTCACCGCCGAAACCTGGGATTCCAGGCTCAGTGATGAGTCCAGGATCACACCCAAACTGCGAACCTGCGTCTTCAGGGGGAGTGTAACCCCGTCTAACACAGGCTGTAACCCTATGCCCTGTGTAGCCTTTCGACTGACCAGGAGTGCCTCTGTCTTGTCTGGATTCAATTTCAATTTGTTCGCCCTCATCCCGTCCGACACAGCGGCCAAGCACCGGTTCAGGACCCGAACAGCCTCCTTAGTAGCAGGTGGGAAGGAGTGACAGAGTTGGACATCATCTGCGTACAGGTGACACCGCACTCCGAAACTCCGGATGACCTCCCCCAGCAGCTTCATGTAGATGTTAAACAACATGGGAGATAGCATTGAACCTAATGTTCAAATGGGATCTCCTTTCTTATAGTTTGGGAGGGGTTAACTGGCACTTGACTGTTTGTTGTTTGGAGTTTCCCTGTTCCTGAATGGTGTCTTTTATTTACTGTCTTGATTCTGGAGTTTTTTTAAAAAAAATATACTGATAACCAGATTTGGTCCATTTTCACGGTTGCCGTTGAAATTGTCCACATGCTTGTGGGTTTCAATGGCTTCTCTGTGTGGCCTGGCACGATGGTTCTTACCAATTCTGGCTGCTGGCTTGTAAAATCAGACGGGGCCTTTCAGGTGCCCTTGAGGCTTTGCAGAGACCGGAGAGGAAGGACGGCTGATTTCCCAAAGAAGAAGCCAAGGAACGCCTCCAAGGCCAGCCTTTGGGATGGAGAGCAAGGCCTTGTCCCTGGAAAGGGTTGGGAGCTTGCACACCCAGGGCCGGTTCGTTCATTAGGCGGACTATGCAGGCGCGTAGGGCAACGTCACCCGGGAGGGGCATCGCCACTTGGGAGGCGCTGCCACCGGCTCCACCCCGCCCGCCGCCGCCCCGCCGTTGCGCCGGCCAGGCCTCCACAGCCGGCCCGCGGCCTGCGCCGCACCGGCCGGGCCTTTATTAGGCCGGCCACGCCTCCGCATGCGCAGAAGCTTTTACAGGTGCTAGAGCGCCTGTAGGAGCTTCTGCGCATGTGCAAAAAGGCTCTGCGCATGCGTACTGGCTCCAGAGCGCACCTCCCGCTTTGGAGCCACTGCGTGTGCGTGCAGTTTCGCACATGCGCATTGGTATCCAAAGCGGGAGGCGCACTCTGGAGTCAGTGCGCGTGCGCACAGATTGGCGCATGCGCACTGGGCTCCCCTCGGGAGCAACTGGGGGGGGCGCAATTTTTTTCCCGCGTACCCCCCAGGAACAGGTAGGTCCGCCCCTGTGCACACCAAATCCCTTTCCTAAGATACTAACACTCCCATCACACTATGTAACAAGATGTGAAACACTTTCTGCTCCTGGCTTGAAAGTATTCCTGTTTCATTGTGTTCAGTTACTTTGAAAGTAGTTGTTCTCCTTCGGAAACTTTGTTTTTGTGGCTGACACAAAGTAGGTTGAATTGGTTGAGACAATAGGATCTCTCTCGGCATTACTTCGCGAACGAGGACTCATCCCACGCTTTTTACAAGTGCGCTGATGACTAAAAAGGCCAATCCGAGATAGGCAAGTCCGGTTGCAGAAAGCACAGCAGAAAGTCTCCATGGGTGATGTTGTTTCCAAGTTGCGGTATTTTCTGCGTTGTCGTTTCTCTTCGAGACCCGTTCGGCGTGTCTTCTCGAAAGAGGCTGCAGCATTGTGGATAGTGCGTCTCCATGCCTCCCGATGTGAGGCCAGGGTGGACCATTGTTGGTGATCAATCTGCCCGAGCCTGAGATGTTGTTTCAGGGAGTCCTTATATCTTTTTTTGGGGGCGCCTCTCTTGCGAGGTATCTTTGGAAGGCAGTGGCCCTCCATCCTAGAGACATGCCCTGCCCAGTGCAGCTGTGTCCTCAATAGCATGGCCTCACTGCTGGTGATCCCTGCTTGCTCAAGGACAGCAACATTCGTCACACAGTCAGTCCAGTGTATATTTAGGATTGTGCGAAGACAGTGCTGATGAAGGCGTTTGAGGAGTCGGAGGTGTTGGCGATAGGTGACCCATGTTTCAGACCCATAGAGGAGAATAGACAATACGATAGCTCTGTGCACACTAATTTTGGTGCTTTGCCTCAGGTGCTTGTTGCTCCAGACTCTTTTGTGAAGCCTTCCGAATGCACTCTATGCCTTTGCTAATCTGTGATCTATCTCTTTGTCAATCTTGGCGTCTGAAGAGATGATGCTTCCCAGGGAGGTGAACTGCTGAACGGACTTAAGCACAGATGTGCCTATGCTGACGTGGGGATGGGGTTGTTCTTCCTGTGGTGCGGGCTGGTAGAGGACTTCTGTTTTCTTCAGGCTGACTTCCAGCCCAAACAGCTCTGCAGCTGTTGCAAAGTAGGATGTGAGGCGCTGCAGAGCTGCATCTGAATGGGCGACAAGGGCAGCATCGTCAGCAAAAAGCAGCTCACTGACCAAAAGGTCATGAGTTTGAAGCCAGCCCAGGTCAGAGTGAGCTTCCAGCCAATTTTGTGTAGCTTGTTGTCGACCTTTGCAACCCGAAAGACAGTTGCATCTGTCAAGTAGAAAAATTAGGTACCACTGATGTGTGGGGAGGCTAACTTAACAAATTTACGAGGCCATAAAAAATCTTCAGCAAAAAGCATGCGGGGAATGCGGAAAGTACTTCATCAGTGTTGCAGATGGACGGTGAAGCGACAGCTCCCCTGATGGCCAGAAAAAAGTTAAATAGCCTCTGACTGTCTGTCTATATGTGTTGTGTGTCTATGGCATTAAATGTTTGCCATGTATGTGTACATTGTAATCCGCCCTGAGTCCCCTGCGGCATGAGAAGGGCGGAATATAAATACTGCAAATAAATAAATGGTGAGGCCACAGACCATATTTCAGTTCTTGCGGACCATTTATGGTCCATAGACCGTGGGTTGGGAACCACTGGACTAGACAGCCTTTGGGGTCATCTCTTCCAACTCTAGTGGAATATAATCTGCCTGGGTGTTGGGCGGCACCTCCTTCTTTTTGAACAGAGGCAACAGCTATTGTCCCTTCCTGCCTGGCAGGAGGGGGTTGCACTATATGGCCTTTGAGGGTCTCTTCCAGCTCTAGGATCCTATGATTTGTGGGTGAAGGTTGTTGTTTATGGCAGTGTTTCCCAACCTTTTTTGAGCCGCGGCACATTTTTTACATTTGCAAAATCCTGGGGCACACCACCAACCAAAAAGACACAAAATGACACTCTAACAAAGTCATACATATAGTTAATATGTTTTTTTGTGCCTTTATCGAAGTAGGTTTCTTAGGGTTTTTATACTTCAACACACTAGACTCTCCCCCTTCCTGGAGGTTCCAATTTCCCACAACACACTAGTGTGCCCCGGCACACTGGTTGGGAAACACTGGTTTATGGAGCAAACCTCACATTTCACCTTGTGTCTTCCTGCTAGATTCCTTTTGTTTCCTTTGCAGACTGTAAAGAATTCTCCAAAAGCCAAGTCTCAAATAGAAAATAAAACTTTAATTGCCCTGCGGCACAACTTGGAATTAGCTCCCCGTCGCAAGGCTGTGCCCTCCCTGCTCTTTGGTGCCAGGGGGCAGCCACCTTTGGAGCTGTGTGCCCCCCGCATAAAACGTAAAGCTAAGACCACAAGAGCTTCAGGAACGGGAGGGAAGCCAAGGCAGCCCCCCATCAGGGACTGATTTTGGACCCAAAGGAAAGAAGGTGTTGCTGTTAAGGCAAGGCGGGCAAGGGAAAGGACCCCCCCAGGCCTGGAATGAAGCAGCTCCTTCAGAAAGGAATGAGGAAAAGTACAATGATGATCATGATATTCAGGGCCTCTCATGGCTTGGGCCCCTGGAGTGGAAGAGAGTGGCAGTCATCCAGTATGAGCATACACACATACATATGCATTAATACATATGCATACACACATATATGCTTATGCATTGATATGGACACACATATGCATTAATGCATATGCACACACATAATCATACATATGCATATATACATACATTTGCATTAATACTTATGCATAAACATGTGTATACATATGCATTAATACTTATGCACACACATGTACACACATGCATTAATAGTTGTGCACATACAGTACATATACATACATACATATGCATGGACTGTACACATATTTATTAATACTTATGCACACATATACAGACATATGCATTAACCCTTATGAACACACATATGCATTAATGCATATGCACACACATAATCATACATATGCATATATACATACATTTGCATTAATACTTATGCATAAACATGTGTATACATATGCATTAATACTTATGCACACACATGTACACACATGCATTAATAGTTGTGCACATACAGTACATATACATACATACATATGCATGGACTGTACACATATTTATTAATACTTATGCACACATATACAGACATATGCATTAACCCTTATGAACACACATATGCATTAATGCATATGCACACACATAATCATACATATGCATATATACATACATACATTTGCATTAATACTTATGCATAAACATGTACACATATTTATTAATACTTATGCACACAATATTACATACATATATGCATATGCATCAATCCTACACACATAACCATACATATGCATTAATACTTATGCACGCACATGTATACCATGCATTAATATTTATGCACATACATATACATACATAAGCACGCACATGTACACACATGTATTAATACTTATGCACACACATATTGCATACATATGCAACAATGCTTGCACACAGATAAAATATGCATTAATCCATATGCACACACACACACGTATGCATTAATACTTATGCACACACATATGCAGACCTATGTTCTCAACCTGTGGGTTCCCAGATGTTTTGGCCTTCAATTCCCAGAAATCCTAACAGCTGGTAAACTGGTTGGGATTTCTGGGAGCTGTGGGTCAAAACACCTGGGGACCCTCAGGTTGAGAACCACTGCATTAATACATATGGACACACATATGCATTCATTCTCTTCCCATTGTGACACAGCAGGTCAGTGGGCTGGGAGAATGGAGTCACTCAGGGATGATGTGTTGGCTTGGCCTGGCCATTCAAGTGCTATCTGGATGCCCACCAAAGGTCACATTGGCACCGTAAGGCCACACTGAGTGATGGCCAACACTTCCTGGAACCCACAGGATTTGTGGGAAGGCGCATCGGTGTGTGTGCGCCATATAGGCAAAGGCCAGAGAAGGAACTGAGAGCTCAGTGGCCTTACTGGACAATGGATGTCCAGGACAGGGACAGGGAGGGATTTCTCCCAAAAGTCTGGGGAAACCTCGCCCCCTTAAGTGCCGAAATACAGCCGGGGGTCCTCTTGGGGGGACCCCTGGTTTAGGCCGTGCAGTTGTCCACGCAGTCCTTCCCGCTCTGGAAGAGGTGGTAGATGCTGGTGAGGGGGAACATGGCCAGGGCCCCCACCAAGGAGCCCGCCTGGATAACCGCCCCGCACCAGACCAGGGCCGAGTGGCCGGCCTCGTGGAGCAGGCTGCCAATCACCACCTTCAGGTAGGAGAAGAGGCCCAGGAAGAGCGTCCAGGAGACAATCTGCAAGAGAAGGAAGGGCCGCGTCAGCCTCTGGTCTCATCCCTCGCCATTTGGGCATACATATGCATGAATAGTTATGCATGCACATAACCATACATTAAAACTTCTGCACGCACACACATACGCATTAATACATATGCACATACATACACATGCACTAATAGTTATGCACACATATACATACATATGTGTTGATACTTAAGCACACACATACATAAGTATGCATTATTACTTATGCACATGCATATACATAATATACAGTAATACTTATGTACTTGAATACACATACATATGTATTAACGCACATGCATATTCATACACATACATTAATAATTATGCATGTACATATCCATATGTATGCATTCATACTTCTGTGCACGTACAAACACAAGCATTAATACATATGCACATACATATGCATGCACATGCATTAATACTTATGCACACACACATATATGTGTTGATACTTAAGCATACACATACATAAGTATGCATTATTACTTATGCACATGCATATACATAATATACATTAATACTTATGTACTTGCATACACATACATATGTATTAATGCACATGCATATTCATACACATACATGAATAGTTATGCATGTACATATCCATACATATGCATTCTGTGCATGCACAAACACAAGCATTAATACATATGCACACACACATACATGCACATGCATTAATACGTATGCACACACATATACATGCACATGCATTAATACATATGCACACACATATACATGCACATGCATTAATACTTATGCACACACATATACGTGTTGATACTTAAGCACACACATACATAATATGCATTAATAATTACATAAATGCATATACATGCATAAATATGAATGCACATGTACTGTATATACATACACATGCAATAATAGTTATGCATGTACATTTCATATGCCTGCATTAATACTTCTGTGTGCGTGCACACACAATCATTAATACACATGCACACACATATGCATATGCATGCATACTTTTGCACACACATATACTTATGTATGCATGAATACTTATGCACACACATATTCATACATATGCATTAATACTTATGTACATACACATTCATATATATGCACATACATGTACTTGCATAAGCATTAATTGATAGTGGACGTTATGGCTACTATCACTAATTGATTAATATCTATATCTGCAGTTAAGCAGTGCAGGGGAGAGCACTATTGGAAAGGTGAGCTGTTGCCTTGAGATGTCAACAAAAGCCCACCTTTGGTCCGTTCCTGACCACAGAAAACAATCCCTTGGAGAAATAGAAAAGCAATGTTCCCTCTCTCTGAATGTGGCCATAATGGCTACTATACTTACCGCCAAGGCGGCTCCGGCGGAGCTCCCTACCAGCGGCGGACAGGGGCTCAAGGCTGCCAGAACCATCAGGTAAGCGGCAAAGACGCACCCGGCTGCAGAGATGATGGTCAAGCCCACAAGTGACCTGGAAGGCAAAAGAAGAGGCAAGCAGTGCATTGGGGTGGCCACAACTGGAACCTCAGCTAGGCATTCGCTACTGTAGGCATGGGCCAACTGCAGCCTTCTAGGTATTTTCGACTTCAACTCCCACAATTCCTAACAGCCTACTAGTCTTAAGAAATTGTGGGAGCTGAAGTCCAAAACACCTGGAGGGCCGAAGTTGACCCATGTAGGTTTACATGGCATTGAATCGTTGCCTTTATATGTCAGCCGCCTTGAGTCCCCTATGGGGTTGAGAAAGGTGGAGTATAAATAGGGTAAATAAAAGGGCCGGGCTGTAGCACAGCCGGTTAATTACCAGATGCAATAGATCATTGCCGACTGGAAGATGACAGGTTCAAAGCCTGAGTCGGATTGAGCACCCGACTGTTAAGCCTAGCGTACTGTCCACCTAAGCAGTTCGAAAACAGCTGAGCTGCGAGTAGAGAAATTAGGGACCGCTTAAAGAAGGGAAGTCTTTTACAACACCACAAAAATGACTCACCTGCAGAGCAGGAACATGGCGAGGAAGCAGGCCACCGGGTTGGCGATGTTGCTGAGCACCACGGAGAGGTGGTAGGCCATGGCTCCATAGGGCAGACAGGAGTAGGTCTGGACGGAGGGCAGGACCCCATTGGTGAGGGCATTGGAGACCCCCAAAAGCACCAGCAGGAAGGCGTTCCGTCTTGTCCAGAAGGAGATGACAACGGTGCTGGGCTTGGGTGGGCTGCCCGCCACGTCCCCCGGGGTGCATTCGGAGGAGGGTGTGCTGTCCGTCTGCAGCGGGAAGGACTCCTCGGTGGCCACACTCTCTTTGGAGGAGCCTTTTTCCCTGTCTCCTCCATCACGTTCGTGCCACATTACCAAGGCTAAAAAGGCCAGCGCCGAAATGGCCAAGAGTCCCACCAAAAGCCAGAAGTATGTAGTGGCCGGGAAGTTCTCCTCCAGGTAACGTGGGAGGGATGCGTTGGCACCTTGTGTGGCGTTGGGGCACTCCACCTGTCCCACCCCCTGCCCCAGGGCCAGGATACAGGGCAGGAGGGCGCTCAGGCCCTGGCCGATGAAGAAGGTGCGGACGAAGAGCGGCGGGAAGCGGTACATGAAGGGCAGGAAGGAGACGTTGGAGGTGCAGCAGCCCAGGGCCAGGGCGAAGGCCAGCGCCAGGTAGGCCAGGCTGTGCTGCACACCCCCCACTATCGCCGTGTGCTCCCAGAAGGCCGCCAGCAGGACGGACGCCCCCAACAACAGCACCTGGATCCCGTGGATCAGCCAGCGCTCCTTCAGCCGCCCCGGAGCAAAGTGGTGTGCCAGCGTCACGCTCACCGGGCCCACGTTGCCCAGAGCAATCAACACGGACAGGTAAGCCGGCAGGTTCCAGCCTGCAGGGAGAGGGAGCAGAAGAAACGGCAGGTGAGCAGCGGCAGGAAGGATAGCTGGTCCTACGCCAGGAACCAAACATGAACACTGGAAGAATATTTGGTCCTAAAGCAGAGCAGAGGGCTGCATAGGCTCTCAAAGGCTCCTTATTGTTTATTGTTTATTTATTGTTTCAGTTTATATACTGCCCTTTCCAACTGGCCCTGCGTGGCTTATAACAGGCGGCCCCCGAGCCCCTTCCCTACGGCCCCCTAACCCCCTGCAAGACATCAGTTTTTATTTTTTTAAAAAAATTTGAAAAAAAAATCCCAAAAATGTTGTTCTCGGGGGGGGGGGGGAGGAGGGGCGGGGCGGCGCGAGTGAGGAGGAGGCGGAGGGAAGCCACGCCAGATGCCCTAGGGGCGGGACTTCCCCCACCTGTTCATCGCTCGCGCGGGGCCGCCTCGCGGGCTTGCGCGCCAGGGTGGGATCGGGCGAGCCGCCCTCCGCCGTGTCCCTAGCTCTTGCAGCGGCCATGCCTGAAGGAAGGTAAGTTCCCAGGCTTACCTTCCTTCAGGCGCGGCCGCTGCAAGAGCTAGGGACACGGGCGGAGGGCGGCTCGCCGATCCTCCGCCCCGCCTCCCGCCCTGGCGCGCAAGCCCGGTATCTTGCGCAACCCGCCCGGGGCGAGGCGGGGTGATGTCAGGCGTGGCGCCTGACGTCACCCTGTCGAAAAAGGGGCGGGCCGCGCAGGACGCTGGCCATGCGCGCCAGGGCGGGAGCAGCCCCGCCGCGGCGAGCAGCCAGGCCCCCACTGCGGCCATGCCCCGCGAGCGGCCAGGCCCCCCGCTCCAGCCCCCAAGGTGATCAGTCACCTGAATTCTGGCCCTTGGGCCCGAAGAAGTTGGACAGCCCTGGTTTACAACATGTAACAAGATGCGAATAAAAAATATCACTGAAAACAATAAAATACCCAAACCCTGTTTCAATGAACTCAACATAGATATCCCGGCAGGAATGGCAGAAAGACACAAACTTCCCACACAGAACTCCCATAACCAAGAGAAAATGCTATAAGAGTTTGGTGGGCATTGACCTTGGGTTTTGGAGTTGTAGTTCACCTATATCCAGAGAGCACTGTGGACTCGAACAATGTTGGATCAGGACCAAACTTGGCATGAAAACTCAATATGCCCAAGTATGAACGCAGATGGAGTTCAGGGGAAATTTGACATTTGGGAGGTGTAGTTGCTGGGATTTAACAGTTCCCCTACAATCAAAGAGCATTCTGGACCCCACCAATGATAGAACTGGGCCAAACTTCAAAGCATTCCTCAGCCATGTTGAATCAAACTTGGCAGACTAAACTCTCATGAGAGCAACAGAAAGTACTGAACCTTGAGTTTGGGAGTTGTAGTTCTCCTCCATCCAGAGAGCACTGTGGACTCAAATAATGATGGATCAGGACCAAACTTGGCGCGAATCCTCAGAAGAGGAGGAAGCCGGAAAGGGAATGGATGAGCACCCCCCCTGCGTGCTCCGAGCTCAGCCCCGCCCCTTTTTTGCTCTGGCCACACACCCTCTCGCTCGGTGCACTCTCTCTCTCCTTTCCTCTTTCCTTCAGGTGGTGGAAGGGGGAAGGAATGAAAGGGGGAAAGAGAGAGAGAAGGAGGGAGGGAGAGAGAGGGGGAGGGAGGGAAGGAGGAGGAGGAGGAAGGGAGCCTGCTCCTCCTCCCTGCCCCACCCCACCCCTCACCCCCCTTGCCATGAAAAAAAATATTCAAAAAAATATTCAAAAAAATATTCAAAAAATATTCAAAAAAATAATTAAAAATCTTGCAGGAGGGTAGGGGGCCGTGGGGAAGGGGCTGGGGGGCCGTATATGGCCCCCGGTCGGCAGTTGGACAGCCCTGTCCTAGACTCATAGCTAACACTTGAAAGCAGGTGTCGACGGTGGCTAGGAGGGCCTTCGCACAGTTGAAGCTCGTGTGCCAGCTGCGACCGTACCTTGTGAAGTCGGATTTGGCCCCAGTGGCCCACGCCTTAGTTACCTCTATATTGGACTATTGCAATGCACTCTACCTAGGGCCGCCCTTGAAGACGCCCCGGAAATTCCAACTGGTCCAACGAGCGGCAGCCAGACTACTAACTGGTGCGAATTACAAGGAGCGGTCAACAGGGGTGCTGTCGCTCCATCCCCTATGACGAAGAGCTGTCAGGACTTCCTCATTCCAGCATTTTCTGATCTTTTTTCTTTATGGGAACACATCCCCCACTTTTTTTTTTTTAGCGGTACCCAATTTCTCTAATTACAGCTAAAGCTGTTTCCGAGCTGCTTAGGAAAATAGTGGGCAGGGCTGACGGTTGGCTGCCCACGCCAACCCGGGGTTCAAACTTGCAACCTTTTGGTTAATAGATCTTTTAGCTGCTGCTGATTTAACAACTGTGCTAAACCTCCGGCCCTAAATGGCCATCCAGCCTCCCACAAGTGTTGGAAATAGCAACCTTCTTCAAACCTCCATTAGCAATGTGTTTGTATATGATTCTGTTTGCTTACTGCAGGGCTGCCCTTCCCTACAGCCCTCTAAGCTTTTTAATAAAAAATTAAAAAAAAATTTTTTTTTTTAAAAAAACCTACTTCCGGGTTTGGAGCAAGTATCGCGAGAATATGCAATCCACACGGGATTTCGCTGTCAACGCGAGATCATGCCGGCGTTGACAGCGAAATCCCGTGTGGATTGCGTATTCTCGTGATACTCTTCGGCTACTCTACTACTGGATCGCTGAGGCCCACAGACGCGATTAGGGCCTTCTTCGACTCAGTCGGTCGTCGCCTCTCTCGTCGTCCGGGTACTCCTGGATCCTGCGCGTTTGGAAAAGGTAGGCCGAAGCAGGGGGCTCCTCAGGGGGCTCCTCATTTCCTCCCCCCATCTCCCCTCATGTATTAAATATAAAATTTAATATATTTAAAGATGAAATAAGGGGAGATGGGATACATTAAAATAAGGAAAGAGGGGAGGATGGAATTAAATATATTTAATATTCAATAAAAATAAGGGGAGAGGGGAGGATGGAATTAAATATATTTAATATTCAATAAAAATAAGGGGGGAGGGGAGAGGGCGCCGGGGGAGAGGGCGGAGCCGGGGGCGGGGGCAGAGCCGGGGCAGACCCTACGGCCCCCCAGGTCATCAGTGACCGGAATTCAGGCCCCTGGGCCAGTAGAAGTTGGACAGCCCTGGCTTACTGTATTGTATATGTATGCTTTGGTATGCTGCTTTCCTTTTACTCTATGTTTCTTGAGGTTGTGGGAGGAGCTGCGGATCACATGATCAGATCTGAGACTGCTCAGAGCTCAGACTCCATTTTAGGGGAAGACGCCGCGAGACTTTGGACTTTCAAGAGCCACCTCACGTTTCTGTCGATTGTAAGAAAGATGCCGTGTGTTATCTGCACAGAGAAACCACTTCAAATCCATCTGTAACTGGATTGATAAGTTATGTACATGTATGCTGAACACATGAAGGTTGTGAGTAAACCATCTCTGAAACTGCTCAGAGTACAGACTCCATTTTAGAACATAGAGATGGTCTGGCCCTTCCATATACTGAGTAGTTAACCCCTCAGTAACAAATTCTGGCTGGCTGGCACATGTCTTAGGAATGATTTGTTTCCTGGCCTATAACTCCACCAATAGTCAATACCAGGTCTGTGCTTTGCTACTCCAAGGTGGTCCCCTCTGATAACAGCAGCAATCCCCTCTCTGCTTTTGCCAAGTTAACTGGCCTGGGACCCTGTTCACGGCAGAGGCTCTTCAGCATTGGACACCTCTGGCCAGCAAACAACCTGCTCTCTCACCTTCCGGGAGCCTCTTGACCACCACGGGCAGCTCCACCCACAAGGAGTTGATGGCAACCCAGGATCCCATCCCAAAGAGGGCCACCAGGAGGTGGGTGACCGCGACCCGGCCACTCATCCAGGGAGACATCCTCTTCGCCTGGGAGGGGAGGAAACACACACACACAAACAAGTAAACAATGAGTGCCGCCTGCATCTCCCACGCAAGCCCATGCATAGGCAACAGTCTCTTCTCGTGTCTGCCTCCATTAAGTTATCCAGGCCTCTGTAGCACATTGAATTGTATTTATTTACTTTATTTTCATTTTGGTTTCCCCCTGATGCAGGGACTCAAGGAGGCTAATGACAATTATGACACAATAAAAATTTTTTAAAAAAGAATCTTAGGGTTGGAAGAGACCCCCAAGGGCCATCCAGTCCAACCCCTCTTCTGCCATGCAGGAAAACACAATCAAAGCACCCCCAACAAATGGCCATCCAACCTCCCACAAGTGTTGGAAGTAGCAACCTTCTTCAAAACTCCACCAGTAATTTGTTTGCATATGATTCTGCTGGCTTACTGTATTGTATATGTATGTTTTGGTATGCAGCTTTCCCTTTACTCTATGTTCCTTGAGGTTGTCGGAGGGGCTGCAGACCACATGATTAGATCTGGGACTATTCTGAGTGGAGACTCCATTTTAGAACACAGAACTGCTTTAGTCATGAGATGTTTCTGACTTAGACGCCATCAGATGCCATGTAGACTGTTGTTTATTCATTCAGTTGCTTCAGCCTTTTGGTGACCTCCTGGCCCAGCCCATGCCACAGCTCTCTGTCGGCCGTGGCCACCCCCAGCTCCTTCCAAGTCCAGCCAGTCCCTTCAAGGGTACCAGATACTAGACTTAGGATGCTGAAAATAGCAACCTTCTTCAAGCCTCCAGTAGTTACTTGTTTCGTATAGGACAGTGTTTCCCAACCTTTTTTGAGCCGCGGCACACTTTTTACATTGACAAAATCCTGGGGCACACCACCAACCAAAATGACATGAAATGACACTCTAACACAGTAATACATATAGTTAATATGTTTTTAAATGTATTTATACACTCAGTGTGAAACCTGGGCCTGTTTCGATGAACACAACATAGATATCCTGGCAGGACTGGCAGAAAGACTGAAAGTACTGAAAGGGTTTGCTTGGGAATTGATCTTGAGTTTTGGAGTTGTAGTTCACCTATATCCAGAGAGCACTGTGGACTCAAACAATGTTGGATCGGGACCAAACTTGGCATGAATACTCAATATGCCCAAATGCGAACACAGATGGAGTTTGGGAAAATAGACCTTGACATTTGGGAGTTACAGTTTCCGGGATTTATAGCTAACACACAAAGATCATCCTGAACTCTTGCAACAATGGAATTGAACCAAACTTGGCATATTGAACTCTCATTACCAACAGAAAGTACTGAAAGAGTTTGCTTGGGAATTGACCTTGAGTTTGGAAGTTGTACAGTAGTTCACCTACACCCAGAGAGCACTGTGGACTCAAATAATGATGGATCTGCACCACACTTGAAATGAATACTCAATATGCCCAAATATGAACGCAGATGGAGTTCAGGGGAAATAGACCTTGCCGTTTGGGAGTTGTAGTTGCAGGGATTTATAGTTCCCCTATAATCAAAGAGCATTCTGAGCCACACCAATGATAGAACTGGGCCAAACTTCCCACACAGAACTCCCAGGTGGCTCCCTTCCTGAATGGCTCTCTCCCTCTTCCACACCAGAAGGGAAGGCACTCACTCGGTCCGCGGTTGCCTCCCTTCCTTCCTTCTTTCCTGCGGTTCGAAAGAAGAAGCCGGTGGACCTGCCTCGGACTGCGCTCCTCACTTCCGCTTCCGTTGCCCGCCCTCCCTCGATTGGAGGCTGGCTGGCTGGGGAAATGGCCGAAGGAGGCGGCGCCCTGGCCCCTTCTTCTTTGCCGCCGCCCGGCCATTCCTCCTTCCCCCCCTCCCCTAAGCAGCAGCAGCAGCAGCAGGACTTCGGCAGGAGGGGGAAGAAAGGGGGGAAGAGAGGTTTTCCCATGGCAGACCAGGTAATCGCTCACGGCACACTAGTGTGCCGCGGAACAGTAGTTGGGAAACACTGGTATAGGATTCTGTTTGCTTTTTTGTATTGTATATGTTTATCTTGATATTTATCATTTATTTATCTATTTATTTATCCTTTCGATTTGATAACCCGCCCTTCCCGAGGCTCAGGGCAGTTTACATGTAGAAACAGGTACATATAGGTACATAAAACAGCATATAAACGTGATTAAAAGCGCATAAAATTCCATTAAAACAGTCATATAAAATCACAACCAGAGCTGGATCATAGGAGTGGTGGTGGTATGACAAGATAGTGAGCGTCGATCGAGCGCTATCAGACTCCAAACGCTTGTCTGAAGAGCCAGGTCTTGCAGGACCTGCGGAATGCCATCAGGTCCTGCAAGGCTCGTGTCTCTGGCGGCAGTGAGTTCCACAGAACAGGTGCCGCTACTGAGAATGCTCTCTGTCTCGTGGAAGAGAGCCTGCAAGACTTCATGCCTGGAACTTCAAGTACATTAAGCCCCTCTGAGCGCAGTGATCTCCTGGGCACATAAGGGGTGAGCAGCTCCTTCAGGTACACTGGCCCCAAACCATATAAGGCCTTGAAAGTCAGAACTAACACCTGGAGTGGCGTTATGTGTGCCGTTCGTGGAGCTCCTAGTAGCAAGCGAGCTGCCGCGTTCTGCACTAGTTTAAGTTTCCGGATCGCCAACAAGGGAAGGCCAATTTACAGCGCGTTACAGTAGTCGAGCCTTGGATCACCGTGGCTTGGATCACCGTGGCCAGGTCGCAACGGGAGAGATAGGGAGCCAGACGTTTCGCTTGCCGCAGATGGTAAAAGGCTGTCTTGCAGGCACAAGCAATTTGTGCCTCCATAGACAGCTGTGGGTCCAGCTGGACCCCCAAGCTCTTTGCTGATGACTGCGGGCGTAGTGCCACACCGTCGAACGTCGGCAGCTGGATCCCCCCCCCCCCCGGGCGGCTTTCCCTTTACTCTGTGTTCTCTCAAGGTTGTGGGAGGGGCTGCAGACCACATGATCATATCTGGGACTGCACAGACTCCATTTTAGAAGACAGACGCCTTGAGACTTTGGACGGTTAAGAGCAAACTCACGTTTCTGTTGATTTTAAGAAAGACGTCCTGTGTTACCTGCATGAGAAACCACTTCAAATCCTATTTGTAACTGGATTGACAAGTTATGTCCCTGAATGCTGAATACATGAAGGTTGTGAGTAAACCAAATATGCTACTTTTAATGAAATCTACTTTATTTTTGTCTCTTGAGAGCATAATATAGAAACAAGATGTTTTATGGGGAGGAGATTTACTGTATATTCTTGAATATAAACCGACCCGAATATAAGCCGAGGCACCTAATTTCTCCACAAAAAACTGGGAAGACGTATTGACTCGATTATAAGCCGAGGGTGGGAAATACAGCAGCTATGAGTCAACTTCAAAATAAAAATAGATAACAATAAAATTACATTAATTGAGGCATCAGGAGGTTAAATGTTTTGGAATATTTACACAAAACTGTAATTTAAGGAAAGACTGTACAACTCTGATTAAACCATTATTCTAAGCTCCTTCTATGTAAATGTGCTTACGTATCCTTCCAATAATGATAAAGAGAGTAAGATAATAAATGTAGTAGTAATAATAATAAGAGTACAATTATGGAAATGTAATAATAACAATAATAAATAGGGAAAATAATAACAATAATAAATAGGGAAAATAATAAATGTAAAAAATAATAAAGTAAAATAATGGAAATGTATCAATAAACAGAGTAAATAAATGTAATAAAAATAATAATAGAGTAAATAATGTAAATCTAATAATAGAGTAAATAAATGTAATAAAATAATAATAGAGTAAATAATGTAAATGTAATAATAAACAGTAAATAAATGTAATAAAAATAATAATAGAGTAAAATAATGTAAATGTAATAATAAACAGAGTAAATAAATGTAATCAAAATAATAATAGAGTAAAATAATGGCGTAATAATAAACAGAGTAAATAAATGTAATCAAAATAATAATAGAGTAAATAATGTAAATGTAATAATAAACAGAGTAAATAAATGTAATCAAAATAATAATAGAGTAAATAGTGTAAATGTAATAATAAACAGAGTAAATAAATGTAATCAAAATAATAATAGAGTAAAATAATGTAAATGTAATAATAAACAGAGTAAATAAATGTAATCAAAATAATAATAGAGTAAAATAATGTACAGTAAATGTAATAATAAACAGAGTAAATAAATGTAATAAAAATAATAGAGTAAAATAATGTAAATGTAATAATAGAGTAAATAAATGTAATCAAAATAATAATAGAGTAAAATAATGTAAATGTAATAATAAACAGTAAATAAATGTAATAAAAATAATACTAATAAAAGAGTAAAATAATAATGCTCCTACTCCTGGTCTCCTTGACGCCACAAACTACAAACTATAGAATACAGGGAAAGCTGCATGCCAAAACATGGTGAGTTCAAGACATGTTTCTCTCTTACGGCAACTGTAAAATGACTCGATCATGAGTCTTTCGGGGCTGAGCGCGTGCAACTTCTCTAGGGTCACCCAGTGGGTTTCAAAAACCAAACAGGGAATCAAGCCATGGTTTTCATAGTCTTTGCTTAACGCCTGCATGGCAGAACGGGGTTGGACTGGGTGGCCCTCGGATTCTAGGATTCATGGAAAGAAGGAGGAAGGCCAAGAGTGGGGCGATCGTACCTTTGGTGAATGGAGATCTCCAGCTGCGGAAGCCAAAGAAGGGCTGGAGCTATGAAGGGAGTTTCTCGGGGACACCGCTGCTCATTCCTATGGAAAGGAAACATCATGAAGAGGTGAGAAGAGCGCCACCTGCAGGCATCTGTAGGATGCCATGTAGACAATGGAGCCAGGTTGTTTCCTGCTGCTCAAGAGGACAGGACACAAAGCAGCAGGTTCAAATGGCAAAACATTATTTATTTTATTATTATTATTTACTCTGCTTCTATACCGCCCCTCTCAGCCCGAAGCAGGCCCGGATCATGGCCTTTGGCCGCCCAAGGCCAAAGGCACTGCCCCCGCCCCCAGCTCCGCCCGGCCACCGGCTCCGCCCCCCCCACCCCACCCCACCACTCCCCTGGGTCCACCCCCGCCGGCACGAGGAGGAGGAAGGAAAGCCCCACCCCCGGAGCCGATGCTGCGCATGCGCGGCACTGGCCCCAAGGGCGGGGCCTCCCCGCGGCCCGCCCCTCCCTCCCAGGGCCGTGACATGCCAGCTTCCTCAGAAGTGGCGAAATCGCCACTTCTGAGGCGGGCGGCATGCCACGGCCTTGGGAGGGAGGGCCGTGTGAGGGAGCATCTCCAGAAGTGGCGCCCCTCCCTCCCAGGGCCGTGACATGCCGGCCGCCTCAGAAGTGGTGAAATCTGAGGCGGGTGGCATGCCACGGCTTTGGGAGGGAGGGTTTAGGAGGGAGGGATTTAGAAGGGAGGGGCGATCATTGGCGCTTCTGCGCCTGCGCGCAGGGGGGCGCCATAGATTCGCAGAGGCAGCGGAACTGCCTCTGAGAGTCTATGGCGCCCTGCGCGCAGGCGCAATACCGCCAAAGATTGAACTTTTTTCAAATTTTTTATTTTATTTTGGGGGGGTCCAAATTGGCCACCCTCCCCAATTCTGCCGCCCGAGGCCACGGCCTCGGGTGACCTTATGGGTAATCCGGGCCTGGCCCGAAGGCGACTCGAGGCGGTGTACACATGGCAAGAACTGCTCATGGATAAAATACATCAACAATTAATAAAACGACCATATAAAACACAAATTTAGCAATTAAAATTACGGAAGGCCAAAAAAGTTTGGGAACCACTGATCTAGAACATGGCCTCAACTTATGGCTCCATCACGCCGTTTATGGCATATCCTCTAGTGCAGAACCGTAACAACCCCATTTAACTCGCCACTGAGGGTACGGCTGCCTCAGTTTCTCTTTGTCGGAGGGAATGATGAAGGTACACTTCCATGTTTCAACCACAAGATGGCAGTTTCAGCAATCGCATACCTGGCAAAGGGGACAAATCGGAAATCACATAGAAAAGCAATCCCTTACTCAATATCTTTAGGGTGAACAAGCAGTCGTCCTGCAGATCACATTTTCAGGTGACTATTATTGTTACTGATATTTATTTATTTTAAATATTTGTACCCCGCCCTTCTCTACCCCCGGAGGGGGACTCAGGGCGGCTTACAGGCGGCAGCAATTCGATGCCCCACATATACAACAAATAAAAAGAACAGTTACATAATAAATAAACAATAATCAGATTAAAAACCATTTAAAAAGTGCAAAAAGTCAGAGTTCTACCACCTACAACTCAAACCAAAGTCAGTCCACAGTCTGTTTTCTTTAGCATTGCCATCATTTTTATTGCCAGTCTGCTACCCGAATGTCTAACCGAATGCTTGGTCCCATAGCCACGTCTTCAACTTTTTCCTAAAGGAAAGGAGGGAAGAAGTTGACCTAATTTCGCTGGGGAGCGAGTTCCACAGGCGAGGGGCCAAGGCCGAGAAGGCCCTGTCCCTCGTCCCCACCAAGCGCGTTTGCGATGCAGGTGGGATTGAGAGCAGGGCCTCCCCGGAAGATCGTAAATTATGGGGTGGGACGTAAGGGGAGATACAGGGGCCGGAGGTGTAGCACAGCGGTTAACAGCAGATGCTATCAACCAGAAGGTTGTAAGTTCGAACCCCAGGTTGGTTTGGGCAACCAACTGTCAGCCCTGCCCACCGTTTACCTAAGCAGTTCGAAAATGGCCTAGCTGTGAGTAGAGAAATTAGGGACCGCTTAAAACGGGGGAAGGACTTTTACAACGCCAGGAGAAGGAAGATCGTCTGCCGGAAAGGCTGAAATAGGCGGAATCCAGACGGGTGGATAAAGCTCTTCGCCATGGGAGGATGAAGCAACAGCACCCCCTTGTGACGTAATGGAGCAACAGCACCCCGTGACGCAATCAGAAAAAGAACTTCCTGCTATAATGTGTATGTGTGTATGTACTGTACTGTGATAAATGGCAGGGATTGTCTGCTATTATGTGTACCTGTAATCCGCCCTGAGTTCCCTTCGGAGTGAGAAGGGCGGAATATAAATAAAGTGTTATTATTATTATTATTATTATATATGTTCGGACAAGTAACCTGGGCCAGAACTGTATTTATACCCCACTTTTCTTCTCCAATAAGGGGACTCAAAGCGGCTTACATTAGGGAAATTAGAAATCCAATGTTGAGTAATATATTAGAAGTATGGAATAAATACAGGAGAATGTTAATAACGGATGGATCAGTAATAACCCCAATCGTAATGGAAAAGAAATTTCCAAAGAATTTAAAACAAATAATGGATAAAAAGTTAAGGGAAAATTTTTTAGATGAAATGGGAGATTGGATAAAAGTAGGAACGAAGAAGGAAATGATTATGGAAGAATTTAGAGAAATAAAACTGGCATGGTTCCATTGTATACAATTAGAACAATGGTTTAAAAATTGGCTAAAAAACAATAAAAAAGGAAGTAAGGTTAACCAGTTTGAACAAATAATACAAAAGGGGAGGGATGTAGAAGAGCACGAAAACTTGAAAGGAATAACTAGTAAAATATATAAGATAATAATTGAAATAAAGGAAGGAAAAACAAAAAATAACACCCTTAAGGAGGTCTGGGAAGAAGACTTAGGGATAAAAATAAAGGAAACAGAGTGGCAACAATTGTGGAGACAAAGACATCTTAAAAATCTATCAATAAGGATTAAAGAAAATTATTATAAATTAATATGGAAATGGTACCTTACACCAGTAAGAATGGCAAATATAAATAAAAACTACTCGGAAAACTGTCGGAGAGGATGCCAAGAAACAGGAACATACATACATATGTGGTGGCAATGTAAATATGTAAGCAAATTTTGGGCGAAAGTATTTAAAGAAATAGGAGATATAATGAATATTAAAATAGAAAGAAGTCCTAGTATAGCTTTATTATCATTATATAATAGTATACAATTGGAAAAAAAGGATAAAGATGCGATAACAAACCTATTAACAATAGCAAGACTGCTTATAGCAAGGAATTGGAAAAAGAAATAAATATACAAATAGAGGAATGGTACGAGGAAGTGCGGAAACTGGCAATAAATGACAAGTTAACATGTATATTAAAAGTAAAAAGAGGTTTATGGAAACAAAGTGATTTTTATGAGGTATGGAGAAAAATTATTGAAAAAGGATTAGAAAAGGAAGAAGGAAGGTGACCTCCACAAGAAGAAATGAAATTTTGGACAAATGATATGTAAAAGCAATGGCTTGGGGGGGGGGGGAGCACAGCGCGAGGGATACAAAAATGTATAAGAGAAACATAATGGCAGATGCTAAAGATTGAAGTATTGTACCTAGAAATGAATAACATGAATCTGCTGTAAATAGACATTGTATAATATTGTGTTGATAATGATAAAACAATAAAAATATTTTTAAAAAACCAAAAAACAAAACAAAGCGGCTTACATGAAAAGCCTTTCAGTATTATTCAAAATCTACAAATATATGGTGTTAACATAATTCAATTCAAAACATATTCAAAATTGAAAAAAACCTTTTGCCACCTAGCCTCACAACCCCCTGAACCCTCGCTTTCCTCCCTCTTTTCAACCAAGACAACAAGGACAGGCTGAGAAAGAAGAGCGTCCAAACAGAAAAGCAAAACATCCCTGCTTGGACAGCAGCGTCACCTGGCGATTAGCCCTATGTTGAAGGAGTCCCAAGAAACTTTTGGGCAGACACAGGAGCAGCACTGCATTGAAAAATTTGACAGAGGGATAGAGAATGTTTGTGTGAACCAATTGAAAAAAAAAACATGACCAAATTCCTATGCACACTGCACAGGTCTTGTTTGGAGTGCGAAAGAAAGAAAGAAAGAATATTATATATAATATACGACTTTATATTATCGGAGCTGAGGCCCATTCTGCTCCCGGTGATTAAGGACTGATGAAATTGCAGCCAATAAAACAATCAAACTGTTTTATTCAAAGATATTTACAGCACATCGTAAATGCGTCTGCTCACCCCAGCACACAGCTCTATTGAAGGCACAACACGGCATCAGCTCCATTCACCACAGATCTTTTTCATAATATACTAGCTGTGCCCTGCCACACGTTGCTGTGGTCTATAGCAGGGCTGTCCAACAGGCGGCCCTGGGGCCATACACAGCCCCCAAGCCCCTTCCCTCCGGCCCCCATTCCCTCAGAGAGGGAGGAGGGGAGTGAGGCAGGGAAAGCCTGTGTTGGATGGGGTCACACTCCCCCTGAAGACGCAGGTTTGCAGCTTGGGAGTGATCCTGGATTCATCGCTGAGCCTGGAACCCCAGGTCTCAGCGGTGGCCGGGGGAGCTTTTGCACAGTTAAGACTAGTGCGCCAGCTGCGCCCGTACCTTGGGAAGTCTGATCTGGCTACGGTCGTCCACGCTCTGGTCACATCCCGAATAGATTACTGCAACACACTCTACGTGGGGCTGCCTTTGAAGACAGTTCGGAAATTGCAATTAGTCCAGCGGGCGGCAGCCAGATTGCTAACGGGAGCCACATACAGGGAGCACACCACCCCCCTGTTGTGTCAGCTCCACTGGCTGCCTGTCCAATTCCGGGCTCAATTCAAAGTGCTGGTTTTGACCTTTAAAGCTCTATACGGTTCTGGCCCAGCTTACTTGTCCGAACGCATCAGCAGCTATGTCCCACCTCGTAATCTAAGATCATCCAGGGAGGCCCTGCTCCCGCCTACGTCTCAGATGAGGCTGGTGGGGACGAGGGAGAGGGCCTTCTCGGTGGTGGCTCCCCGCCTGTGGAATGCGCTTTCTATTGATGTACGATCCACCTCATCCCTCCTGGCCTTCAGGAAAAAAGTAAAATCCTGGCTGTGGGACCAGGCATTCGTACACCAGCACAAGGCAGCATTCTAGATTGGTTTTTAATGAAAGTGGGTGATTATGGCCAATGTTTTTATGGAGTGAACATTGTTTTAATCCAGAGTGAATGTGTATGGTGCTAATGTAGTTGTATTTTAATGTATTTTTAATGTATTTTAATTGTTGAAGTGTTTTGGGGTTTATATTGTTATTATGTGGGCATCGAATTGTGCCGTACTGTAAGCCGCTCTGAGTCCCCCCTTCTATACATATGATAAGGACAGGTTTTCTCTTGCCCATAAGAAGCGAAGAGGAGGAACATTTCCAACTCCCAACTTTCCCGGTGAAATTCCAGTCCCAACAAGCAAGGCAGTTTCTTCCCCTTCAGCGCATTTGTGCATCATCTTCCCATGTGCCAACATTCAGGGGAGAGAAAGAAGGAGCTAAACATGGAAGCCAAAAAGAACAATGCAATCATAGGCAATAGTATAGATCAGTGGTTCCCAAAGTGGGCGCTACCGCCCCCTGGTGGGCGGTGGGACGATCCAAGAGGGCGCTGGGAGGCTCAGGAGAATTTGGGGGGCAGTGAGCCCCTGTAAGGGGGGCAGGGCCCCTGCCTCCGAGGGAGACGCGAGCGGCTCCGCCCCTCCTTGCTTCTCTGGAAAACCTAGGACGCCCAGGTGGTTTGGACTTCAACTCCCACCATTCCTAACCGCCTCAGGCCCCTTCCAAAGCCCTCCAGTGTTTTCTGTTGGTCATGGGAGTTTGTGTGCCAAGTTTGGCTCAAATCCATTGTTGGTGGAGTTCAAAATGCTCTTTGATTGTAGGTGAACTATAAATCCCAGCAGCTACAACTCCCAAATGACAAAATCAACCCCCCACCCCACCCCACCAGTATTCAAATTTGGGTATATTGAGTATTTGTGCCAAATTTGTTCCAGATCCAGGGTTGTTTGGGTTCAGAGTGCTCTCCAAATGTAGGTGAACTACATCTCCCATAAATCACTGTCAATTCCTTCCAACCGTCTCCCATATTTTCTGTTGGTCATGGGGGTTCTGTGTGCCAAGTTTGGTCCAGGTCTGTCATTCATGGGGTCTCGGCTGTGGAAGTCAGAGCTGAATTGGTCGAAGGTACTACAAATCCCATCATCCGTTGTCCACACTCCCCCAAACATATTGTTTTTGTGATTAATCACGATGCTTTACTTATGTTCAATTTGTGACAATGAAAATACATCCTGCATATTAGATATTTGCATTAGAATTCATAAGAGGAGAAAAATTATTTATGAAGTAGCAACGAAAATATGGTTGGGGGTCACCACAACACGAGGAACCTTATTTAGGGGTCACGGCATTAGAAAGGTTGAGAACCATTGCATTAATACATATATCTTTCTTTTAAATTGCTACTAAATTTTTTAAAAATTAATTTTTAGGGGGGGGGCGCTGAGTACTTTTTTTCTGAAAAGGGGGCGGTAGGCCAAAAAAGTTTGGGAACTACTGGTATAGATGGAAGGACGTCACAGTCCCATTCTCTTTTGCTTTGGTCAGGACTCACCTGGATAAACACTGTGCAGCCCTCATGTTTGGACAGCGGTATCAGCTGTTGATTAAGCCAACGCATGCATTTCCCTAAGGATGCATTTCAGCAGGGCTTCTCAAACTTTTTTGAAGCAAAAGTTTATCGTGGAGCCCCAAGAAATGTTTATATACCCAGTCCAATTCCCTTCTGCCAGGAAGGAAAAGCACAATCAAAGCACCCCCAACAGATGACCATACAGCCTTTGTAATAATAATAATAATAATAATAATAATAATAATAAGTGCAACTCTAGGGGCCAACCCCTTTAATGCCATCAGGAAAAGTCCAACCCCAACAGATGATCATCCAGCCTTTGTATTAATAATAATTAATAATAGGTGCCATGCAGGGGCCATAAAAGTCCAACTTTAAATGCAGGAAAAGCACAATCAAAGCACCCCAACAGATGATCATCCAGCCTTTTAATAATAATAATAATAACAACAATTCAACTTTAATCTGCCATGCAGGAAAAATAATAAAGCACCCCAACAGTGATCAAGCCTTTGTAATAATAATAATAATAACAACAACAACAATAATAGGTGCAACTCTAGGGGCCATAAGGGGCCATAACCCCCAACAGATGATCAACCAGCCTTTTAATCTGCCAACAACAATAAAAAGCACAATCAGTCCACCCCTTTAAACAGATGACAATCCAGCACCCCCAACAGTATCCATAATAATAATAATAATAATAATAATAATAATAATAAGTGCAACTCTAGGGGCCATAATTCAGTCCAACCCCCTTTAATCTGCCATGCAGGAAAAGCACAATCAAAGCACCCCCAACAGATGATCATCCAGCCTTTGTAATAATAATAACAACAACAACAACAACAATAATAGGTGCAACTCTAGGGGCCATAATTCAGTCCAACCCCCTTTAATCTGCCATGCAGGAAAAGCACAATCAAAGCACCCCCAACAGATGATCATCCAGCCTTTGTAATAATAAAACAACAACAACAACAACAATAATAGGTGCAACTCTAGGGGCCATAATTCAGTCCAACCCCCTTTAATCTGCCATGCAGGAAAAGCACAATCAAAGCACCCCCAACAGATGACCATCCAGCCTTTGTAATAATAATAATAACAATAACAACAACAACAATAATAATAGGTGCAACTCTAGGGGCCATAATTCAGTCCAACCCCCTTTAATCTGCCATGCAGGAAAAGCACAACCAAAGCACCCCCAACAGATGACCATCCAGCCTTTGTAATAATAATAACAATAACAACAACAACAACAACAATAATAGGTGCAACTCTAGGGGCCATAATTCAGTCCAACCCCCTTTAATCTGCCATGCAGGAAAAGCACAACCAAAGCACCCCCAACAGATGACCATCCAGCCTTTGTAATAATAATAATAATAACAATAACAACAACAACAACAATAATAGGTGCAACTCTAGGGGCCATAATTCAGTCCAACCCCCTTTAATCTGCCATGCAGGAAAAGCACAATCAAAGCACCCCAACAGATGACCATCCAGCCTTTGTAATAATAATAAAAATAACAACAACAACAACAACAATAATAGGTGCAACTCTAGGGGCCATAATTCAGTCCAACCCCCTTTAATCTGCCATGCAGGAAAAGCACAACCAAAGCACCCCCAACAGATGACCATCCAGCCTTTGTAATAATAATAATAACAACAACAACAACAATAATAATAGGTGCAACTCTAGGGGCCATAATTCAGTCCAACCCCCTTTAATCTGCCATGCAGGAAAAGCACAACCAAAGCACCCCCAACAGATGACCATCCAGCCTTTGTAATAATAATAATAACAATAACAACAACAGAAGCAACCCTTTTCTGCCATGTAGGAGATGCACAAAGACATCCAAAACAAATGGTCATAAAAACATGGGGAAAGTTTATTAAACTTCCAAAACTTTTGTCTTTGCAGGTGGGACATCATCCAGGAACAGAAAGATTTTTTTTTAAGGGATACTCACCAATTCACAGAAGGGAAAGCAGGAATTTAGGTGGGAGCGAAGGCACGGCTTCCCCTCACCAGGTAAATGATTGCAGGTAAAGGAAGCCCAAGGCAGCAGACCTCCTCTTGCTCACAATACGCAAAAGAAGGGGGAAAATTCCCAACTCCCAACTTTCCCGGGGGAAATTCCAGTCCCAACAAGCAGAACGGTTTCCTCCCCCTCAGCACATTGGTGCATCGTGCAACGGACGGGCCTCCTCCGCAGGGAGAGTTGCCCGGCAATCGCTTCCCGAATCTCTTCCCAAATGAGAAGAGACAAGGAGGGGAAGGGGTGAGCTCAATGGCAAGGACCCCAGCCTGGAAGACACACCTTCCACTTCATCCCATTGAATTTAATTGGGTTTAATTGGCACTTTGCTTTTCTTGAGGCAGCCAATAATGTATTTAGAAGCAATACAGGCTGCAGAAGAATGGGCAAACTTGGGCCCTCCGCCAGGTGTTTTGGGCTCCAACTCCCACAATTCCTAACAGCCAAAACACCTGGAGGAGGGCCCAAGTTTGCCCATGCGTGGGCCAAGGTGAGATCCCAATATTGACAACCATTTTTGTTCAGCACAACCAACTGGGATCCAATTGCTAAACTCCTCTGTTTTCTTTCTGGGGAGAAACTACACTTAGTCGGCTGCGGAACCAAATCTATATATAGTGTATATCAGGGGTCAGGAACCTACGGCTCGCGAGCCATATATGGCTCTTTTGGCGATTGTTTATGGCTCCCATGCACGCCAGGCCTGGCATCCGGCCCCTCCCCGCACAAGGAGTTGCCGGAAAGCGGCCCTGGGCTGCGGAAAATGCTGTGTGGCGGGCCCTTCTGGGCCCGATACCCGCAGCAAGGCAAGTGGGGAAGACCGGGGCAGGCCGGGCCCGCCACACAGCATTTTTTGCAGCCCAGGGCCGCTTACCAGCAACTCCTTGGGTGGGTGGGGGGGGCTTCCAACGTGCCATCCTGCCTCTCCTCGCTCAAGGAATTACCGGAAAGCAGTGCTGGGCCGCGGAAAACACTGCATGGTGGGCCCTTCCAGCCAGAAGGGAAATGGGGAAGACCGGGGCAGGCCAGGCCCGCCACATAGCATTTTCCGCAGCCCAGGGCCGCTTCCCGGCAACTCCTGGCATCCGGGCCCTCCCCGCCCAAGGAGTTGCCGGGAAGTGGCCCTGGGTCACGGAAAACACTGCATGGCGGGCCCAGCCTGCCCCGGTACCCGCAGCAAGGGTGGCGGGGAGGACCGGGCAAGCTGACCCTGCGTGGATGGCGGGCCGAGACCTTTCCCCGCCCAACTGGAAGGCAAGCCAGGGGCAGCGGCGAGAAAGGGAGGGGGCAGGCGTAGCCCCCCGGCGAGCCCTCCCCCCTAACAGAGTGAAAAGACACCCTAAAACCGAGAGGCCGGATGCATGGCGGGCCCCTGCCAAACCCGGTGCAATGGTGGGAGAGGAGGGAAGAGTGCGGAAGGAGAGCTTCCCCCAATAAAGGAAGGAGCGGAAGTCATGCAGGTAAAGGTCCCTACCAATGGGCACGGGGAATCCTTTTCTCATAGTATGTATGTATATACTCACATTTAGTTGAATTCAGTCTTAAAATATATTATATATATTATACTAGCTGTACCCGGCACGCGTTGCTGTGTTGCTATTTAAGAGATGCGAGAAAGTCTGAGTATGTAAGGGTTGGAATTGATGTTAGTTATGGTGTTGTTGGGGCCCTGGCTGTGTCGTTGTGGGTTGTTCTGGTGGGTGGGATGTTGAAGTCCTGTGGAGTTGTCGGTGTGTGGTGTTGCTGGCGTTCTGCATAGCTTGTGGATATACAATGTTTTTTGTCTTTCCGTCTGCTGTGTTGATGTAGAGGTTGATGCGTGTGTGGTTGGGGTACTTTGGAAGTGAGTGGAGGTACTTGAAATCCCATTATCCATGGTGTGTCCTCCTCTGAACTGCAGTCGGATGGAGTGTGGGTCATGGGGGCCATTGTGTGCCAAGTTTGGTCTTTATCGGTCTTGGTTCTGGGCCACAGTGGTCTGTGGGGAATGATGGGTTTTGAAGAAGTACAAATCCCATTATCCATGGAGGTACTTCAAGTCCCATAATCCATGGTCCACCCTCCTCCAAACTGTAGTAGAATGTAGCGTGGTTCATAGGGGCTCTGTGTGCCAAGGTAGGTTACTGTAAATTCAGGCCATACACAGTGTCCCATGAGCTGAGGCCTAGTCAGGAACAGCAAGTTAATGAAGCCTTACTGTCAATTCAGGCCATACACAATGTCCAGTGAGCTGAGGCGTAGTCGGGAGAATCAAGTTAATGAAGGCTTACTGTCAATTCAGAGCGTAAACAGCATTCCATTAAGTGAGGCCTAGTCAGGGAAATTAAGTTAATGAAGCCTTACTGTCAATGTTGGGCGTGGTCTGTGATTTGTAGGGGTATAAATTTTCTGTGGGAAGAGAATTGGGTGTTTGTGTTTGTGCCTCAGCCCTTTGCCCTATCCTCCTCTGACAGTTTATTATGGGTCGGAATGTTTATGTTGGCTGGCCAGTACAGGAGTTATGCAAATCCGCCCTTATTGGCAGCCAATCATGTTGTCAGAATGTAGAGGCTGGGAGAGTCGGTGGCAGCCCCGGAGGATGCTGGGAAATGTAGTTTTTTTACTCGTTGTTTTGGGGGCCTTTTAGGTTTTGGGGGGGAAAGTTTCTTTGCTACAAACCTACCTTGCTTGAGGCCTATTTCTGTTGGCAAGTTTGGTGTTTCTGCGTTGTAAGGTTTCTCTGTTTGGGATGGTCGTTCCATGACGGGAACCCCTTTATATAATAGATGGCTCTCACTGAAATAAATTTCCAAATATTTGGCTTTTATGGCTCTCTGAGTCAAAAAGGTTCCCGATCCCTGCTGTATGTACTCGAGTATAAGGCTAGTTTTTCAGACATTTTTTAGGCTGAAAAAGCCCCCCTCGGCTTATACTCGAGTCAAGGTTATTTATTATTTCACTGTGTTATAAATACATAATAAATCTATTATTATTACATTTATTATTTTACTTTATTATTGTTATTATTACATTTATTATTTTACTCTCTTTATTATCATTGCTATTATTATATTTCCTTTATTTCACTCTATTATTATTATTACCTTTATTATAAGGTGAATCTGGCTAAGACAGAGATCCTGTGGCTGGGTCGCCTGGGTGGTAGGGAGATCCAGCTTCCAACCCTGGATGGCGCGACGTTATGTCCGTCGTCATCAGTTAAAAGTCTTGGTGTCACACTTGACTCTCAACTGTCAATGGAGACACATATTTCCACTGTCAGTAGAGTAGCGTTTTTTCATCTACGCCAGGTGAGGAAGCTGGCCCCCTATTTGTCCCGCCACGACCTGGCCACAGTGGTCCAAGCCACGGTCATCTCAAGGCTAGACTACTGTAACGCTCTTTACATTGGCCTGCCTCTGCCGGTGATCTGGAAACTGAAGCTGGTGCAGAACGCGGCAGCTCGGCTGCTGGCAGGTGCTTCAATGAGCTGCCACATTACACCCATCTTACGCAAACTGCACTGGCTCCCAGTGGAATGCCGGATTACCTTCAAAGTGCTGGTATTGACCTTTAAGGCCTTGATTGGTCTGGGGCCAGTGTACCTAAGGCAGTGTTTCCCAACCAGTGTGCCGTGGCACACTAGTGTGCCGTGAGCGATCATCAGGTCTGCCGCGGGAAATTGGCACTCTCCCCCCTCCTAGCAGCCCCCTCACAAGTATCCAAGAAACAAATTGAGCCTCTCACCTTGGATTTTTAAAAAACGATTTTACTGGATTTTTCGAGAGTCCCCCCCCCCTGAACTGTTTATAACAGCTTCATGACATCCATAGTTAACTGGAAGCAAGTTTCATTCAGGTGGAAATTTCACAAAGGTCTGGAGAACAAGCTCTATGAGGAGTGGCTTGAAGAGTTGGGCATGTTTAGCCCAGACTGCCCACTTACCCTCAGTGGAAGAGCCACCCGGAGACCCTGAGCGCCGACCGGTGAGCCCTGGGGTCCCATCGGTGTGGCCGGAGTCGTCGCTGGCCGAGCTGGACATCTCGGCCATTCTGCCCCCCCTCCTGATGCCTGCCGCCGCCGCCGCCGTCCTGGGAGAAGTTGGGGAAGCCTCCTCGAGGAGGCAAGACCCAACATGGCGTGTGTCCTTGGAGACACCCAGCCAGCCCATGTGCTGGGGCCTCAGGAAGAAACGCCACCTGGAAGTAGTCAACTCCCGGAAGTCCCGCCCTCGGAGGACTCCGCTCCCGGGCGTTGACCTGACCAGAGTACAGCGAGGCCCCGGAAGAGGAGGAGACGCCGCCAGAAGAGGAAGGAAGGCACCCGAGCTGTCCCACAGACTATGGAATGGAGGCCGGGACCAGCCTCCCGCCAGATTGGCCAAAGGGACCGAGCTCGGAGAATCGATCCCCTTGCTGACGGGTCCAGAACGGAGGGGCCCGAAGTCGTTCTTCACCAGGACGTTTTGGAGCTCCTGCTACAAGCAGTCGAAGCCGAGGGCCTCACCGGACAATCAATAAAGATGTGAAGGACACTGCGCGGTCAGGCCGGGACTCCCAAACCAGACTCCCATATGGGAGCTCGGGTTTTAACCCCACCGGCGCCTTGGCACCGGCGATGGTATTGGGACATCCCTGCCTGCCTCCTTTCGATGGCAGAATGGGGCCTTAAGGGCATCGCCGCGGACACTTCCCTATTTCCTCCCTCCCTCCCCACCCTTTTGTTCTTCCCTCTGTGTTTTTTGTATATGTTGTTGTTCTGTTGCTGTAAATCGCCCGGAGCATCTATGATGGAGGGCGATTAACAAATATTAAATTCTATTCTATTCTATTCTAAGAAGAGAAGGCCGAGAGAAGGCATGATAGCCATGTATAAATATGTGAGAGGAAGTCATATCTATGTTGTGTTCATCGAAACAGGCCCAGGTTTCACACTGAGTGTATAAATACATTAAAAAACACATTAACTATATGTATTACTGTGTTAAGAGTGTCATTTTGTGTCATTTTGGTTGGTGGTGTGCCCCAGGATTTTGTAAATGTAAAAAATGTGCCGCGGCTCAAAAAACGTTGAAAAACACTGACCTAAGGGACCGCCTCATCCCATACTGCCCAACTAGACCCCTGCACTCGGAGACACAAAACCTCCTGGTGGTCCCAAGTCCTAAGACTTACCATCCCACTGCAACGCGCAGGAGGGCTTTTTCGATTATAGCTCCTACCTTGTGGAACGCGTTGCCTCCTGGAATCCGTGCCCTGTCAAGTTTGCTGGCCTTCCGGAAGGCATGAAAGACATTATTGTTCCAACAGGCGTTTGGGTCCTAAAAATTGTCAATCTCTTTGACATTATCCTGCCCTCTCTGATGTTATTTGCATTTCATGGCTGTGTTTTAACCCTAAGGATTTTAATTGTAGTTGTGAATGTTGTTATTATGGTGCTTTACCTTTTTATTGCTGTTTTTATTGCCTGTAACAGTGTTTTTCAACCTTTTTTGAGCCGCGGCACATTTTTTACATTTAGAAAATCCTGGGGTACACTACCAACCAAAATGATACAAAATGACACTCTAACACAGTAATACATATTGTTAATATGTTTTTAAATGTATTTATACACTCAGTGTGAAACCTGGACCTGTTTCGATGAACACAACATAGATATCCTGGCAGGAATGGCAGAAAGACACAAACTTCCTACACATAACTCTCTTGGTTATGAAAATACTGAAAGGGTTTGCTTGGGAATTGACCTTGAGTTTTGGAGTTGTAGTTCACCTATATCCAGAGAGCACTGTGGACTGAAACAATGTTGGATCAGGACCAAACTTGGCATGAATACTCAATATACCCAAATGTGAACACAGATGGAGTTTGGGGAAAATAGACCTTGACATTTGGGAGTTACAGTTTCTGGGATTTATAGTTAACACACAGTCAAAGAGCATCATGAACTCTTGCAACAATGGAGTTGAACCAAATTTGACATATTGCACTCTCCTTACCAACAGAAAGTACTGAAAGGGTTTGCTTGGGAATTGACCTTGATTTTGGAAGTTGTAGTTCACCTACACCCAGAGAGCATTGTGGGCAGGAGGGGGAAGAAAGGGTTTTGGAGGTTCCTATTTTCCACGGCACACCTGATGATCACTCACGGCACACTAGTGTGCCACGGCACACTGGTTGGGAAACACTGGCCTGTAAGTCACCCCGAGACGAATGGGAGAGGCGACTAATAAATTTAAATAAATAAATAAATAAATACTCTATTTATTTTTATTGGAAGGATACGCAAGCACATTTACATCGGAATGGTTTAATCAGAGTTGGGCAGTCTTATCTTAAATTACAGTTTATGTAAATATTCAAAAACATTTAACCTACTGATGCCTCAATTAATGTAATTTGATTGGTATCTATTTTTATTCTGATATCGACCCATAGCTGCTGCATTTCCCACCCTTGGCTTATACTTGAGTCAATCCATTTTCCCAGTTTTTTGTGCCTCGGCTTACATTTGGGTCGGCTTATACTCGAGTATATATGGTAAATAAAAATGTAATGTTCGTTTGTGGGAGTAACATAACTCAAAAACCACTGGGCGAATTGACACCAAATTTGGACACAAGACACCTCTCAGGCCAACAAGTGACCATCACTCATAAAAACACTGAAAAACACAGTGGAAGGGACTTAAAAAGCCAAAAAATAAAAATACATTACAACGCATGCGCAAAACCACATATATACACATATATACAAACACAAAACACATATACACAGACTGGGCCTCATCAACGCGTGGCAGGGGACGGCTAGTCTATATAAATAAAAGTGTAATGTTCGTTTGTGGGATTAACATAACTCAAAAACCACTGGGCAAATTGGTACCAAATTTGGACACAATACACCTAACAACCCAGTGAGTGCAACAACTGGAACATGGCCACACAGCCCAGAAAACTCACAGCAACCCAGCGGTGAGATAATCTGGGGTGAATTTTAAGGTCTTACCTGCCACCAGCTGTTTTAAGCGCAGCCCCTTTTGCAAAGCCATGGAGACGGGCGCATCATCTCAGAAGTCAAATGTCCAAATCCAGCATCTTCCGTTGCCGTTCTGACGATCCCGAAATCACGTTTCCCATCAGCCACAGAGCCTGAACCACACCTGCATGCACGGAAACATGGAGACCCTGTATTGGGAGGAAGGCAGGAGAAGAATCTATATAAATAAAAATGTCATGTTCGTTTGTGGGATTAACAGAACTCAAAAACCACTGGACGAACTGACACCAAATTTGGACACAAGACACCTCTCGGGCCAATGAGTGACCATCACTCATAAAAACACTGAAAAGCACAGCGGAAAAGACTTTAAAAGCCAAAAAAGCAAAAAGACGCTACAGGGCATGTGCAAAAACGACTCCCCTGGCAAACAAAACACACAATAGTATATCCACACTCTCTTCCGGACTACAGCTCCCAGCATCCCCTAGACCAGGCCCTTTAGGAGAGGAGGAGGATCCTGCTTCCAAGGTGGGGGATTTCTTCTCCTTGCATTTCTTAGAGAGCATCCCAATCCTGGCATATTTCCAATTTCCTCTTCCTGGACTACCTGGAAGCAGTCTTCCTGGACTACAACTCCCAGCAATCCTCCAGATAGACAGATTAGATAGAGATGGATAGGTAGGTAGATCGATCGATCAGGAAGACTGCTGGGAGTTGTAGTCCAAGAATAGGTAGAGAAGGGAAAAAGGGGAGAAAGAGGAAGGGGAAGGAAAAAAAGGGAAGGAAGGGAAGAGAAGGAGAGAAGGAGAGAAGGAGAGAAGGAAAGAAAAAAGGAAGGAAAGAAAGAAAGAAAGGGAGAGAGAGAGAGAGAAAGAGGGAGGGAAAGAAAAAGGAGGAAAGGAAGGGAAGAGAAGGAATGAAGGAGAGACGGAAAGAAAAAGGGAAGGAACGAAGGAGAGAAAGAGGGAGGGAAAGAAAAAGGAGGGAAGAAAGGGAAGAGGAAGAGAAGGAATGAAGGAGAGAAGGAAAGAAAAAAGGAAGGAAAGAAAGAAAGAAAGAAAGAAAGAGGGGAAAAAAAAAGGAGGAAAGGAAGGGAAGAGAAGGAACGAAGGAGGAGAGACGGAAAGAAAAGGGAAGGAAGGAGAAGGAGAGAGAAAGAGGGAGGGAAAGAAAAAGGAGGGAAGGAAGGGAAGAGATGGAAGGAAGGAAAAAAGGGAAGGAAGGAAAGAAGGAGAGAAGGAGAGAAAGAGGGAGGGAAAGAAAAAGGAGGGAAGAAAGGGAAGAGGAAGAGAAGGAATGAAGGAGAGAAGGAAAGAAAAAAGGAAGGAAAGAAAGAAAGAAAGAGGGACGGAAAGAAAAAAGGAGGAAAGGAAGGAAGGAGACGGAAAAGAAATAAAAAGGGAAGGAACGAAGGAGAGAAAGAGGGAGGGAAAGAAAAAGGAGGGAAGGAAGGGAAGAGATGGAAGGAAGGAAAAAAGGGAAGGAAGGAAAGAAGGAGAGAAGGAGAGAAAGAGGGAGGGAAAGAAAAAGGAGGGAAGGAAGGAAGAGGAAGAGAAGGAATGAAGGAGAGAAGGAAAGAAAAAAGGAAGGAAGGAAAGAAAGAAAGAGGGACGGAAAGACAAAGGAGGAGAGGAAGGGAAGAGAAGGAACGAAGGAGAGATGGAAAGAAAAAGGGAAGGAACGAAGGAGAGAAAGGGAGGGAAAGAAAAAGGAGGGAAGGAAGGGAAAAGATGGAAGGAAGGAAGGAAAGAAGGAGAGAAGGAGAGGAGGAGAGAAAGAGGGAGAGAAAGAAAAAGGAGGGAAGAAAGGGAAGAGATGGAAGGAAGGAGAGAAGGAAAGAAAAAAGGGAAGGAAAGAAAAAAAGGAGAGAAAGAGGGAGGGAAAGAAAAAGGAGGGAAGAAAGGGAAGAGGAAGAGAAGGAATGAAGGAGAGAAGGAAAGAAAAAAGGAAGGAAAGAAAGAAAGAAAGAGGGACGGAAAGAAAAAGGAGGAAAGGAAGGGAAGAGAAGGAACGAAGGAGAGACGGAAAGAAAAAGGGAAGGAACGAAGGAGAGAAAGAGGGAGGGAAAGAAAAAGGAGGGAAGGAAGGGAAGAGATGGAAGGAAGGAAGGAAGGAAAGAAGGAGAGAAGGAGAGGAGGAGAGAAAGAGGGAGGGAAAGAAAAAGGAGGGAAGAAAGGGAAGAGGAAGAGATGGAAGGAAGGAAGGAGAGAAGGAAAGAAAAAAGGGAAGGAAAGAAAAAAAGGAGAGAAAGAGGGAGGGAAAGAAAAAGGAGGGAAGGAAGGGAAGAGGAAGAGAAGGAACGAAGGAGAGAAGGAAAGAAAAAAAGGAAAGGAAAGAAAGGAAGGAAAGAAGGAGAGAAAGAGGGAAGGAAGGTTGGCCACAGCAATGCGTGGCAGGTACAGCTAGTAATAGAGAAAAACAGACGTGGGCCAGAAGGAGACGCGACCCCGAGCACCTCTAAGGAAGCTCAATGCAATCCATGGAGTATCCTCTCACCCTGTCCCTGTGTTCCATCCTGAGCACCTGAACAGGTGTGACCTTCCTTCCTGAAACAGACACCCGGAGGCCCTTTGCCCCTCTGGCCCCAAATGACTCATTTACAGGCCCAATTAAGAGCTTTCCCCAGGGCTCCCAAGCAGGAAGGACAAACAACCTTCCAGGCTCTGGTGGCTGTGAGATCAAGGAAGGGTCCCTGCAGGGCTGGGAAACAGGCCACAAGGGCAGGAAGGGGAGGGGAAGCACGGTCTCACAATGCGGGGAAGTGGACAGGCAAACACCTTCCAGATCTGCACAGAGAGGCGGGCTTTTAACAAACCTTTACAGCAGCGTTTCTCAACCTGGGGGTCGGGACCCCTAGAGGGGTAGCGAGGGGGTGTCAAAGGGGTCGCCAAAGACCATCAGAAAAAAACAGTATTTTCTGTTGGTCATGGGGGGGGGGGGTGTTCTGTGTGGGAAGTTTGGCCCAGTTCCATCATTTGTAGGGTTCTTTGTTTGTCTCTCTCGGCATTACTTCGCGAACGAAGATTCAGGAAGGGCTCATGCCACGCTTTTTACAAGCACGTTGATGACTAAAAAGGCCAATCTGAGATAGGCAAGTTCGGTTGCAGAAAGCACAGCAGAAAGTCTCCTTGGGTGATGTTGTTTCCAAGTTGCGATTCTTTCTGCGTTGTCGTTTCTCTTCGAGACCCATTCGGCGTGTCTTCTCGAAAGAGGCCGCAGCATTGTGGATAGTGCGTCTCCATGCCTCCCGATGTGAGGCCAGGGTGGACCATTGTTGGTGATCAATCTGGCCGAGCCTGAGATGTTGTTTCAGGGAGTCCTTATATCTCTTTTTGGGGGCGCCTCTCTTGCGCTGACCCGTGGCGAGTTCACCATAGAGTAGTATCTTTGGACGCGGTGGTCCTCCATCCTAGAGACGTGCCCTGCCCAGCGCAGCTGTGTTCTCAATAGCATGGCCTCAATGCTGGTGATCCCTGCTTGCTCAAGGACAGCAACATTCGTCACATAGTCGGTCCAGTGTATATTTAGGATTGTGCGAAGACAGCGCTGATGAAAGTGCTCGAGGAGTCGTAGGTGTTGGCGATAGGTGACCCATGTTTCAGACCCATAGAGGAGAATGGACAGTATGATAGCTCTGTACACACTGATTTTGGTGCTTTGTCTCAGTTGCTTGTTGCTCCAGACTCTTTTGTGAAGCCTTCCGAATGCACTATATGCCTTTGATAATCTGTGATCCATCTCTTTGTCAATTTTGGCATCTGAAGAGATGATGCTTCCCAGGTAGATGAACTGCTGAACGGACTTAAGCACAGATGTGCCTATGCTGACGTGAGGATGATGGTGTTCTTCCTGTGGTGCAGGCTGGTAGAGGACTTCCATTTCCTTCAGGCTGACTTCCAGCCCAAACAGCTCTGCAGCTGTTGCAAAGCAGGATGTGAGGCGCTGCAGGGCTGCTTCTGAATGGGCGACAAGGGCAGCATCGTCAGCAAAAAGCAGCTCACGGACTAGATAGTTTAGAGTCTTAGTGCGAGCCCTCAGACGGCTTAAGTTGAACAAGCTGCCATCAGTACGATAGCGTATATATATATGCCGCCTTCTTCTTCTTCGAGGTCTGCCGTAGCCCTTTGGAGCATCATGCTGAAGAAGATTGTAAATAGGGTTGGTGCAAGAACACAACCTTGTTTCACTCCATTAGTTATTAGAAAAGGCTCCGAGAGAGCGTCGCCGTATCTGACTTGACCGCGCTGGCCCTCATGTAACAGGATAATCATTTTGAGGAATTTGGGTAAACTGTAAATCCCAGAAACTACAACTCCCAAATGTCAAGGTCTATTTTCCCCAAACTCCACCAGTATTTACATTTGGGCAGATTGAGTATTCGTGCCAAGTTTGGTCCAGATCCATCACTGTTTGAGTCCACAGTGCTCTCTGGATGTAGGTGAACTACAACTCCAAAACTCAAGGCCAATGCCCACCAAACCCTTCCAATATTTCCTGTTGGGTGTAGGAGTTCTGTGTGCCAAGTCTGGTTCAATTCCATCATTGGTAGAGTTCAGAATGCTCTTTGATTGTAGGTGAACTATAAATCCCTGCAACGACAACTCCCAAATTACAAAATCAACCCCCCCCCCCACCCCTCCAGTATTCAAATTTGGGTGTACCAGGTATTTGTACCCAACTTGGTCCAATGAATGAAAATACATCCTGCATATCAGATATTTACATTACGATTCATAACAGTAGCAAAATTACAATTGTGAAATAGAAACAAACATAATTTTATGGTTGGGGGTCACCACAACGCGAGGAACTGTATTAAGGGGTCACCGCATTAGGAAGGTTGAGAACCACTGCTTTACAGCAAGGCTTCGGTATCAGAACGAGAAATGCTTTGCCGGACTTCATCTGTAAGAGCGAACCCTACCTGACCCATGGACAAGGTTCTCCTGGAGGTCTCAAGCGGCTTTCAATACCATCGAGCATGGTATCTTTTCCTTAAGTGGTATATGCAGATTATACCACTTTGATGGCCGATTGCAAACACACCAAACGGCACGCAGATGCTAAAGATAGCGGCCAAGAGCCGTTTCACGAAGTCGCTTTGTCAAGGCGTGCATAAAGCATTATGGCATCCACAAAATCATATGGAGTTTTTCACCAATCGTAACCCCGCTTTGTACGCCTTGACAAAGCGACTTCATGAAACGGCTCTTGGCCACTATCTTCAGCATCTGCGTGCCGTTGGCGTGTTTGCAATCTGATCCGTTTTGGGAGACGTCTACACCACGATCCCTGCGTCCTGGAATAACTTCCCTTCGGAGTGATTTTCACCTCCATCTTTTGGACTGATACTTTCTACCGGATATTTTCCCGTGGATTTACTTTTTTGATATACAACGTGCAGTTTGTGGAACTGTCTTATCTGGAGACCCATGGATTATTTTGAACAACATCTTTAATGTGGATTTACCACTGAAAGGCTGGGACACTTGGATTCGGGATTTACTGAACACTTTGTGAACTCTATTTTCCCCATGGACTGGTCATCTTTACTCTTAGAAACTGATTCCATCAATGAATCTCCACCTTCTGCGACTTCATATTTTGTGTATGTTGCACGTATGTACATATCATTTACCTTCCACGGCTTTATTATAATATTTTATACCAGGGCTGTCCAAGGATGTCTTGGGCCTGGGGCTCTGAATTCAGGTGACTGATCACCTTGGGGGCCAGTGGGAGCGGAGGGTGTGTACTACAAATCCCATCATCCATTGTCAGTCCTCCCCAAACCTCACCAGGGCGTGGCAGTCATGGCGGGGCACGGCCGCTCAGTGATTGGATTGGATGCGCATGCCCAGCGCCCTTGGCGTCACCCCGCCGTCCCATCATCCAGGCGTCCCTCCTCCGAAACCAGGGCGGCTTGGGCGCCAGGATGGGATCGTGCTGAGCCGCCCTCCGCCGTGTCCTTTAGCTCTTGCCTCAGTGGCGCCTGAACCAAAGTGTTAAGCCTCAAATCCCATAATCCGTGGGTCAGCTCTTGACGGCCGTGCCTGAAGGAAGGTTAGGGGGTTACCTTCCTTCAGGCAGGTTCATCACCAAGAGCTAGGACATGGCCTGTGAGGGCGGCTGCCGATCCCGCCCTGGCGTGCAAGCCCGCCCTTCTGAGCGGCCCCTTCGCTTTTATAAAGCGAGATTTTATACCAGGGCTGAACAGGCGGGGGAAGTCCTGCCCCTAGGGCATCTGACGTGGCTTCCTCCGCCTCCTCCTCCTCCCCCCGAGGACGAAATTTTTGGAAATTTTTTTCCAATTTTTTTTTAAAAACAAAACTGATGTCTTGCAGGGGGTTAGGGGGGCGTAGGGAAGGGGCTCGGGGGCCGTGTATGGCCCCCGGGCCGCCTGTTGGACAGCCCTGTTTTATACAGTCCTTAGCTCTTTTCACCGGGGAAAAGGAAAGGGCCTGAGGATGTTAGGAAAAGAATTGTAACCCGGAAGTCTATCGAGGAAGGTGCTAGAGGTCTTCGGGTTCTGCATAAACCTGCAGAGCTTTCCACGAAGCGCCGGTAGCCAAATGAGACGGACCTTTGCTCTGGCTTTTACAATCCATTATAAAACCAATTGCTACTATGCACTGTGATGCTCACCCGATCTGACCTTGTTATGTACACTGAGTTTCCCCTCGTTTTGTCCTTAGGCTGGACTCTATCCTCCGACGAATGGGCCAAGCGAGGAAAGGGCCAACTCAGCAAGAGGAAGGTCCCTGTTTGCAAAGGAGTTGCAACTTCCCCAGAGATCAGCAAAGGGTCGGAACGGGCTGTGCCTTCCCTTTGTTAAAGGCCTGGCTTTCAGACAGCGGTGTCTTTACTTCTAGTCCTGCTTTTCTCTCAACACAGGGACTCCAAATGATTAACAGGGAACGTGGCCGCGAGACAATCCATATAAATAAAAATGTCATGTTCGTTTGTGGGATTAATGTAACTCAAAAACCACTGGGCGAATTGACACCAAATTTGGACACAATACCAGCATTTCTCAACCTGGGGGTCGGGACCCTGGGGGTCAGCAGGGGGTATCAGAGGGGTCTACAAAGACCATCGGAAAACGCACATACTGGAGGTGTTTGTGGGGGGACAGACCTACCCTCATGGGAGTTGTAGTTCACCCTGCACCGAGCACTGAGAACCCCATCAATGACGGAACTGGACCAAACTTCAATCACAAAACCCTGGTGACCAACAGAACATACTGGAGGTGTTTGTGAGAGGACCGACCTACCCTCATAGGAGTTGTAGTTTACCCTGCACCCTGAGCACTCAGAGCCCCATCAATGACGGATCTGGACTAAACATCACACACAGGCCCAACATACCCAACTGTGAATACAGGTGGAGTTTGGAGGTGATTGCCTTGGGAATCTAGGAGTTGTAGTTCACCTGCATCTAGAGAGCACTGAACCCAGGCAACGTTGGATCTGGACCACACTTGGCACACAGACCCAACTGTGCATACAAGTTTGGTTTGGGGAGGATTAATCCACCATTCTGGGAATTGTAGTTCACCCACGCCTTTATGCATTTTCTAATGAAAGCATTCATTAAAAACCAAATCAAAAACTGGCTTTTCCCTCCCTAATAAATACTGTTACTACTTAACTAAATGAGATGACCTTTCACCACAAAACAAACAATGCCTTTTTCAAATAACCCGGGCATTGGTGGGTACCCAAGCTAGCAATATAATAATATATAATATTATAACATCATAATTATTTATTTTATTTATTTACGATATTTATATGCCACCCTTCTCACCACGAAGGGGACTCAGAGCGGCTTACAAGTAAAATGTAAACACAATATATTATATTATTGCCATAGCACAATATTACTATTATTATATACTACATTGTACTATAACATTATACTGTAGTATTATTAGTAATATTACATGTAATAAAATATATAATTATAATATCATATTATTAGTAGTAGTATTATATTCTATTACATTATAATATTATCAATATTATATTCATATACATTATATTATATGATCGCTCCGTGGGTGCCCCCAACTCTAAACTATCTCGTCCGTGAGCTGCTTTTTGCTGACGATGCTGCCTTTGTCGCCCATTCAGAAGCAGTTCTGCAGTGCCTCACATCCTGCTTTGCAACAACTGCAGAGCTGTTTGGGCTGGAAGTCAGCCTGAAGAAAACGGAAGTCCCCTACCAGCCCGCACCACAGGAAGAACACCATCATCCCCAAATCAGCATAGGCATATCTGTGCTTAAGCCCGTTCAGCAGTTCACCTCCTTGGGAAGAATAATCTCTTCAGGTGCCAAGATTGACAAAGATCACAAGGCATAGATTAGCAAAGGCATAGAGTGCATTTGCAAGGCTTCACAAAAGAGTCTGGAGCAACAAGCACCTGAGGCAAAGCACCAAAATCAGTGTGTACAGAGCTATCGTACTGTCTATTCTCCTCTATGGGACTGAAACATGGGTCACCTATCGCCAGCACCTAGGACTCCTCGAACACTTTCATCAGCGCTGTCTTCGCACAATCCTAAGTATACACTGGACCGACTATGTGACTAATGTTGCTGTCCTTGAGCAAGCAGGGGTCACCAGCATTGAGGCCATGCTATTGAGAATGCAGCTGCGTTGGGCAGGGCACGTCTCTAGGATGGAGGACCACCGCCTCCCAAAGATACTACTCTACGGTGAACTCGCCACAGGTCAGCACAAGAGAGGCACCCCCAAGAAGAGATATAAGAATTCCCTGAAACAGCATCTCAGGCTCGGTCAGATTGACCACCAATAACGGTTGTCACATCGGGAGGCATGGAGACGCACTATCCACAAGGCTGCGGTCTCTTTCGAGGAGATATGCCGAACGAGTCTCGAAGAGAAACAACAACGCAGAAAGAACCGCAACTTGGAAACAACATCTCCCAAGGAGACTTTCTGCTGTGCTTTCTGCAACCGGACTTGCCTATCTCAGATTGGCCTTTTTAGTCATCAAAGAGCTTGTAGAAAGCGTGGGATGAGTCCTTCCTAAGAATCTGAATCTTCGTTCGTGAAGTGAAGCCAGAGAGAGAGAGAGAGAGAGAGAGAGAGAGAGAGAGAGAGAGAGAGTATACACACACCTCCTGGGATTCCTAGACTTGCTTCTTGCAAAATAGGCCTGAGTCACGATGGCTGGGTCCTGCGTCTGTTTCCCGTGCATGAAATGAACATTGCAAGCGCATGGCTCGTGCCCAACACCCTCCGGGCCCGTTTCTCTGGTCACACGCTTGGCCGGCTCCAAAACTCAGCGACTGAATTCAGAACAACACTCAATCTCCAGCATGCTTCTTCGTCTGCCCCATTTCGAAAAAGGAAGCTTCTGATAAGAGTGTTGAAAGCCAAGGTCAGTGTGTCCCAATAATGGCTGTTAGGAATTGTGGGAGTTGGCGTCCAAAACACCTGGAGGGCCAAAGTTTGCCCAGGCCTGGTCTAGATGCTCTCAGGTGACCCCTCGATGTCATGGGCTCGCCGAATAGTCCTGGAGCCAAAAGGGAACCCCAGGGCTATCCGTTCAATCCCTCCTGCCTTTCCTCAGACGGAGTCATAGAGGGAAGGGACCCCTAAAGGCCATCCAGTCCAATCCCATTCTGCCAGGCAGAAGGACACAATCAAAGCACTCCTGAGAGATGGCCATCTACCTCTGTTGAAAGACAGGGAGAGTCCACCACGCTCCCAGAGATGGAAGGTATCCCTAAAGGCTATCTAGTCCATCCCATTTCTGCTAGGCAGGAAAACACCATCCAAGCCCTCCTGACGGATGGACATCCAGCCTCTCCTGAAAAACCTCGAGACAATGACATTATTGGAAGGGATAAATAGAATCCTAGAGTTGGAAGGGACCCCATAAGGCCATCCAGTCCAACCCAATTCTGCCGTGCAGGAAGACACAACGTAAGCCTTCCCAGTAGAGGGCCATCCAGACTTTACTTTTGTTTTACTTTACTTCGGAATAATAAAAACAAATAAAATTAAGAATAATATAATTGATATAACTGATAAGAATGGTAAATAATATAATTGATAAGAATTGTAAAATGGTAAAAAATGAGTATAGTAAAAATAATAAAAATTAATAAGAATGAAAAAAATTAATAAGTGTAATAAAATAAATAATAAGAATAACAATAAAAGTCATAAAATCAATATTAAAATAAAAAATAAAATAGATAATAATAAAAATCAATAACAATAACATTCATAGGAGTAATAAAAATCATAAAAATAATAAAAATAATAAAAATAATAAAAATTAGCAAGAATAATAACAATAAGTAGAAGAAAATGAATAAAAATAAAATTAATATAAATCAATACAAAATCAATAACAAAAATAGATAATAATAAATTTCAATAATAACAATAACATTAATTTGAGTAATAAAATAATAAAATCAATAACAGTAATAAAATCAATAAGTATAATAATAAAAATAATAAGAATAAGAATAATATTTATAAGTATAACAAAATAAATAATAAGAATAACATTACAAATAATAAATAAAAAATCAATAGTAAAAATAAAATAATAAAATAGATATTAATAAAAATGAATAACACTAACATTAATGAGTAATAAAAATAATAAAATTAAAAGGAATAATAAAAATTAATAAGAATGATAACAATAGGTAGAATAAAATAAATAATAATAAATAAATAATTAGAATAACACTATAAATAATAAATAATAAAATAAAAATAATAATAAAATAATAAAAATAGATAATAAAAAATCAATAACAATAACATTAATGAGTAATAAAAGTAATAAAAGTAATAAAAATAATAAAAATTAAAAAGAATAATATAAATTAATAAGAATGATAACAATAGGTAGAATAAAATAAATAATAAAAAATTTAAAATTAATAAATATCAATAATAAAGTAAGATAATAACAAAAATAGATAATAATAAAATTTAAAAATAACAATGACATTAATAGCAGTAATAGAATCATAAAAATAATAAGAATAATAAAATCAATGAGTATAATAATAAAAATAATACGAAATAATAAGAATAATATTAATCGATGTACTATATAATAAAAGTCAGTGTTTGCGGGCAGTGGTACGGCGGGAGGAATATGTGCCAGCATTTCGATTGGCTGCCACTGTGGGATTATTTGCATAAAGGGCTCTGATTGGCTAGCCTCAGAACTCCAACATTCTACGGCTCCAGACAGAGGGGATTGGTTGCCACTGAAATGGAATTTGCATAAAGGACTCCGATTGGCCATCCACATTCCAACATTCTAAGGTGACTCAGAGGGAAAAGGAAAGGCCTCAGGCAGTCAGCCACTGCGGCCCACAGCAATGACGGATCAGGACCAAACTTGGCAAACGGGACCAATGGCCCACTTCACAACCTGGTGTGGTTTAGGGCAGGATGGGCCACGAATGATGGGATTTGCAGTACCTTCACATCATTCACTTCCCAAACAACACTGTAGCCCCTATAAATCACACACCACGCCCAAAATTGACAGCAAGGCTTCCTCAACTTGATTTTCCTGACTAGGCCCCCAACAATGACAGAACAAGACCAAACTTGGCACACAGACACCCCAAGATGCACCCTACATCCTGGTGCAGTTTGAGGGAGGATGGACCATGGATGATGGGACTTGCAGTACTTTAATTCACTTCCTTAGAGCACTGTGGCCCACACCTATGACAAATCAGGACCATACTTGGCACACAGAGGCCGAATGGCCCACTTTACAAACCTGCTGCGGTTTATGGCAGGATGGCTCACAAATGATGGGATTTGCAGTACCTTCCAACAGACCTTCACCCAATTCATTTCTCACAGAACATTGCAGCCCCTACAAATCACAGACCAGGCCCAAACTTGGCACACAGAGTACCCATGACCCACTCTACATCCCGGTGCAGTTTTGAGTGGGACGGACCACGGATGATGGGAGCTGAAGTACCTTCACTCACTTTCTGAGACCGCTGCAACCCACATCCAATGACTGATCAAGACCACACATGGCACACAGAGCCCCCATGACCCTCTCTACCTCCTGGTGCAGTTTGGATAACGGGGGACCATGGATGATGGGACTTCCAGTACCTTCCCTCACTTCCAGAGACCGCTGCAACCCTCATCCAGAGAATGATCAAGACCAAATGTGACACACGCAGCCCCCATGACCCACTCTACATCCTGGTGCTGTTTGGAGGGGGGTGGACCATGCCCAATGGGACTTGCAGTACCTTCACTAAGTTCCTGAGACCACTGCAAGCCACATAAACATCTAATACAGTGTTTCTCAACCTGGGGGTCGGGACCCCCAGGGGGGTCGCGAGAGGGTTTCAGAGGGGTCGCCAAAGACCATCGGAAAGCATATATTGGCAGAGAAGGTTGAAGATCTCTCCGCCTCTCTTTCTTTTTGGAAACAGACTGTGAATTTTCCCACCTAAAGCTCTCCTCTGCTGTTTCTGAGACTCCAAGTGGGGAGGGGAGAGCAGGCGTGCCTGGCGCATGGCAGCATGATGCGCATGTGTGGGTGACGGAGAGTGTGTGATGTGGGATGGAGGCTCATGCCAGCTAGTCCCTTCAAGGCATGAGGGTTCTGTGTAGGAAGTTTGACCCATTCCTATCATTGGTGGGGTGCAAGGGGCTCTTTGATTGTAGGTAAACGATAAATCCCAGTAACTACAACTCCCAAACGTCAAGATCTATTTTCCCCAAACTCCACCAGTGTTCACATTTGGGTATATTGAGGATTCGTGTCAAGTGTGGTCTAGATCCATCATTGTTGAGTCTATAGTTCTCTCTGGATGTAGGTGAACTACAACTCCCAAACTCAAGGTCAATGCCCAGCAAAACCTTCTAGTATTTGCTGTTGGCCATGGGAGTTTTGCGTACCAAGTTTGGTTCAATTCAATTGTTGGTGAGTTCAGAATGCTCTTTGGTTGTAGGTGAACTATAAATCCCAACAACTACAATTTCCAATTGACAAAATCAACCCCACCCCCCCAAAATACAGTGATGAAGTAGCAATGAAAATAATGTCATGGTTAGGGGTCTCCACAACATGAGGAACTGTATTAAGGGGTCGCAGCATTAGGAAGGTTGAGAAGCACTGATCTAATAGGAACCAACCTTGGCACACGATGCCTTCCTCACATAACCCGGGCACCGCCGGGTCCTCAGCTAGTACGTATAATAAAATGAATAAGAATAACATAAATAATAATACAATAAATAATAAAAATGTAATAATAGTAATAGATAAGAATAATAAAAACAATAAGAATAAGAAAATAATAATAAAAATTAATTAATAAGGATAATAAAAACAAAACTAAAAATAATTAAAAATCAATAAGAACAATAAAAATGCATAAACACCAGAGCAATCAACAATACCGTGCTAAACCCGATTGAAACGCCATAACAAGACCTTGCAAAACTACAACTCCCTTAGAACACAGCCAGGAGAGTTCAATCGGTGCCAAACTGAGTTAAATGTACTGTGTAGATGCACCCAGAGCTGGAAGATTGGACAATAGGATGCATTTATTGGATTACATCCCCCAAAATCCCCAACGAGGTGGACCCTTTGGGTCACTACAACTCCCATAATCCCCAGCCAGGCGCAGACTCACCCGCCTCAAAGGCGACCAAAGTTGAATGAAGAGTAAGCACAGAAAGGAAAAGGGGCGGGGCAACGATAAAACCACGCCCACTTCCTTAGGAAGCCACGCCCCTACCACAACAGCAAGGTTTGTTATTGGTCAAGGGGCGTGGCGACTCCAAACCCACGCCCCTTTCTTCAGGAAGCCACGCCCCTTAGGAGTAGCAGCCGGGCCTCTGTTGGCAAGGGGGCGGGGCGACAACAAAGTCACGGCCTTCTCCTCTGATTGGCCAGAGGGCGTGGCTATAATAGGGACCCGCCCTTTCCTTCAGGAAGCCACGCCCCTTGAAACAGCAGTCCGACGTCCGATTGGTCAGAAGGTAAGTCGCCAAAGCCGCGCCCCCTTTCTTCCCGGAAGCCACGCCCCTTGAAGCGGAGGCAGCCATGCTTTCCTTGCTTCGCGTCTGACAGGTGAGGGAACGCCGCCATCTTTTTTACCCCCGCTGCCCCAGAATGCCCCGCGCGCGGCCTAGTCTCGAAGGAGGGGGGTTTTCCCAGCAACTATTTTGGAACTGGTTGGACCCTGTACAGGCCATTCAGGGCCTTCCATTCTCATCCAGGGCCCTTCCCAGGACTTTCAGGGAGAGAAACTACAGCCCCCAGGCTCCCTTGCGGCAACGACCGCTAGGCCTCCTCGCTGTGGAACTCTGGGAGTTGTAGTCCCGGATCTTGCTTAGGCAGAGAAGGCGGAAGTAGGGTTTTTCTTAAAGGGGACGCGACGCTAAAGGGCTTTGGGTTCTCATCTTCAGGGGAAGTGAAGCAAGTGGAGGGTATATTCCAGGCCTGGGCCAGCTTGGGCCCTCCAGGTGTTTCCAAGTGGAGTCCAAAACACCTGTAAGGAATTGTGGCAGTTGGGAGTCCAAAACACCTGCAAGGAATTGTGGGAGTTGGAGTCCAAAACACCTGTAAGGAATTGTGGGAGTTGGAGTCCAAAACACCTGTAAGGAATTGTGGGAGTTGGGAGTCCAAAACACCTGTAAGGAATTGTGGGAGTTGGAGTCCAAAACACCTGTGAGGAAAGGTGGGAGTTGGGCTGCTAGGAATTGTGGGAGTTGGGCATCCAAAACACCTGTAAGGAATTGTGGGAGTTGGAGTCCAAAACACCTGTGAGGAAAGGTGGGAGTTGGGCATCCAAAACACCTGTAAGGAATTGTGGGAGTTGGAGTCCAAAACACCTGTGAGGAATTGTGGGAGTTGGGCTGCTAGGAATTGTGGGAGTTGGGAGTCCAAAACACCTGTAAGGAATTGTGGGAGTTGGAGTCCAAAACACCTGTAAGGAATTGTGGGAGTTGGAGTCCAAAACACCTGTAAGGAATTGGAGTTGGGGGAGAATTGTGGAGTTGGGCATCCAAAACACCTGTAAGGAATTGTGGGAGTTGGAGTCCATAACACCTGTGAGGAGGAATTGTGGGAGTTGGGCATCCAAAACACCTGTAAGGAATTGTGGGAGTTGGAGTCCATAACACCTGTGAGGAAAGGTGGGAGTTGGGCTGCTAGGAATTGTGGGAGTTGGGCATCCAAAACACCTGTAAGGAATTGTGGGAGTTGGAGTCCAAAACACCTGTAAGGAATTGTGGGAGTTGGAGTCCAAAACACCTGCAAGGAATTGTGGGAGTTGGAGTCCAAAACACCTGTAAGGAATTGTGGGAGTTGGAGTCCAAAACACCTGTAAGGAATTGTGGGAGTTGGAGTCCAAAACACCTGTAAGGAATTGTGGCAGTTGGGATGTTAACACCTGTGAGGAAAGGTGGGAGTCCAAAACACCTGAAAGGATTGTTGGAGTTGGGATGCTAGGAATTGTGGGAGTTGGGTCCAAAACACCTTGGAATTGTGGGAGTTGGAGTCCAAAACACCTGTAAGGAATTGTGGGAGTTGGAGTCCATAACACCTGTGAGGAAAGGTGGGAGTTGGGAGTCCAAAACACCTGTAAGGAATTGTGGGAGTTGGGCTGCTAGGAATTGTGGGAGTTGGGAGTCCAAAACAAATGTAAAAAATTGTGGGAGTTGGAGTCCAAAACACCTGTAAGGAATTGTGGGAGTTGGAGTCCAAAACACCTGTAAGGAATTGTGGGAGTTGGAGTCCATAACACCTAAGAGGAAAGGTGGGAGCTGGGTTGCTAGGAATTGTGGTAGTTGGGCATCCAAAACACCTGTAAGGAATTGTGGGAGTTGGAGTCCAAAACACCTGTAAGGAATTGTGGGAGTTGGAGTCCAAAACACCTGTAAGGAATTGTGGGAGTTGGAGTCCATAACACCTGTGAGGAAAGGTGGGAGTTGGGCTGCTAGGAATTGTGGGAGTTGGGAGTCCAAAACACCTGTAAGGAATTGTGGGAGTTGGAGTCCAAAACACCTGTAAGGAATTGTGGGAGTTGGAGTCCAAAACACCTGTAAGGAATTGTGGGAGTTGGGCTGTTAGGAATTGTGGGAGTTGGAGTCCAAAACACCTGTAAGGAATTGTGGGAGTTGGAGTCCAAAACACATGTGAGGAAAGGTGGGAGTTGGACTCCAAAACACCTGCAAGGAATTGTGGGAGTTGGGATGTTAGGAATTGTGGGAGTTGGAATCCAAAGCACCTGAAAGGAATTGTTGGAGTTGGGATGTTAGGAATTGTGGGAGTTGGAGTCCAAAACACCTGTAAGGAATTGTGGGAGTTGGGCTGTTAGGAATTGTGGGAGTTGGACTCCAAAACACTTGGAGGGAGGGCCCAAGTTGGCCCAGGCCTGGTATATTATATGTTATAATGTCCAGGTTGTAGGGGGCGCTGGCGATTCGATTCCGAAGTGATTTCTGACCCCCCCCCCCCCCCAAGTCGGAATTTTCCGAATTTTCTGTAATTTCCGAATTGCTTCGTTAATGGCGGGCATGATTGCGCAGTGCGCGAAAACCTGCAAACGGGACAGGCAAATATTGGGGGATTCCCTTTCCCTAGGGTTGCCACCTTTTGATATAAGAAACTAGCTGTACCCGGCATGCGTTGCTGTGCCCTTTTTAGGAGATGCGAGAAAGTCCAATCATCCACGGTGTGCCCTCCTCTAAACTGCAGTTGGATGGAGTGTGGGTCATGGGGGGCATGGTGTGCCAAGTTGGGTCTTTATTGGTCTTGGTTCTGGGCCACAGTGGTCTGTGGGGAATGATGGGTTTTGAAGTACTACAAATTCCATTTTCCATGGTGGTACTTCAAGTCCCATCATGCATGGTCGGGGCTCTGTGTGCCAAGGTAGGTTACTGTAAATTCAGGCCATACACAATGTCTCATGAGCTGAGGCCTAGTTAGGAACAGCAAGTTAATGAAGCCTTACTGTCAATTCAGGCCATACACAATGTCCAATGAGCTGAGGCCTAGTCGGGAGAATCAAGTTAATGAAGTCTTACTGTCAATTCAGAGCGTAAACAGCTTCCCAGTAAGTGAGGGCTAGTTAGGGAAATCAAGTTAATGAAGTCTTACTGTCAATTTAGAGCGTAAATAGCTTCCCAGTAAGTGAGGGCTAGTTAGGGAAATCAAGTTAATGAAGCCTTACTGTCAATTTTGGGCGTGGTCTGTGTTTTTTTGGGGTGTAAATTTTCGGTTGGAAGTGATTTGGGTGTTTGTGTTGGGGATTGGCTCAGGCCTTTTCCTTATTCTGTTTTGGCAGTTTACTATGGATCGGAATTTTCATGTTGGCTGGCCAGTGCAGCAGTTATGCAAATCCGCCCTTATTGGCAGCCAATCATGTTGTTCAGAATGTAGAGGCTGGGTGAGTCTTTGGCTGCCCCGGAGGATGCTGGTAAATGTAGTTTTATTTTTACTCGTTGTTTTGGGGGCCTTTTAGGTTTTGGGGGGGAAAGTTTCTTTGCTACAAACGTACCTTGCTTGAGGCCTATTTCTGTTGGCAAGTATTGTGTTTCTGCGTTGTATGGTTTCTTTGTTTGAGGTATACATCACATGACGTGAACCCATTTATATAATAGATAAGGGACATTTACCAAAAAATACGGGATTTTTCACAAAAATAAGGGAGACTAAAAACTTGAACATCAAACGTTAGGTATAATTAGTTTTATTAACAGAATAAGATCATGGTTGAAATTTATAAAAGAAACTGACTTACACCTTCTTAACAGGGCATTCTATGTTTCTACATGTTTTGTCATACCTACAAATACTACAAACACTACTACTACTAGTTTTATAATAGCAGTACAATGTATTAGGTATGAGAAAACACATGTGTGATGAAGTCACTATGTTTATTTGCAGGTTTAAAGACGTGGTCTATATTTATGCATTTGTATATATGTTGAATGGTTAAATGTTTGGGGCAAAACACAAAGGCTTAGCAGAGAGCATTAGGCCGCAAAACCTCTCTAAGGAGTTTCCGTTGCCATGGAAACGGGAGGCAGAGCCAGCCAGGAGCAAGCTAGGCTTAGAATGTTCAGATTCAAAAATCTGGCAGTTGAAGTCGGTTAGGCCAGCTGGAAGCAGGGTTTTAGAAAGCTGCTGATTCTGTTTCGAGGAGAGCAGAGTGGAGCTGTGTTTTTGAACTGCAGGGAAGCGAAGCAGTTGGTCTTGGGAAAAGACAGTTTTCAGTTTAGGTTAGGCCTGAGAAGCTAATCTGGCTAAACCTTAGTGCTAGGAATAGGCAGAGAGCCTATAGTTCATAAAGTACCTCTGGAAAAGCAGTTGTCTGTTTATGACTGCTAAGTTATTGAGTGGAAAGAACAGTTAAGACAGTGTTTCCCAACCAGTGTGCCGGGGCACACTAGTGTGCCGGGGGACACTAGTGTGCCGTGAGCAATCATCAGGTGTGCCGTGGGAAATTGGAACCTCCAGGAAGGGGGAGAGTCTAGTGTGTTGAAGTATAAAAACCCTAAGAAACCTACCTCAATAAAGGCACAAAATTACACCCCACCCCCACCCGTTGTCTACTTGGTCTCTCCCTCTCCATGCATTGGGAAGGCCCGCCTCCCTTAACCCAAGTAGAGACCTCCTCTTGCCTCCTGGGGGTTCTGTGTGGGAAGTTTGGCCCAGTTCTATCATTGGTGGGGTTCAGAATGCTCTTTGATTGTAGGGGAACTATAAATCCCAGCAACTACATCTCCCAACTGTCAAGGTGAACTCCATCTGAGTTCATATTTGGGCATATTGAGTATTCATGCCAAGTTTGGTCCTGATCCAACATTGTTTGAGTCCATAGTGCTCTCTGGATATAGGTGAACTACAACTCCAAAACTCAAGGTCAATGCCCACCAAACTCTTATAGCATTTTCTCTTGGTTATGGAAGTTCTGTGTGGGAAGCTTGTGTCTTTCTGCCATTCCTGCCAAGATATCTATGTTGTGTTCATTGAAACAGGCCCAGATTTCACACTGAGTGTATAAATACATTTTAAAAACATATTAACTATATGTATTACTGTGTTAGAGTGTCATTTTGTGTCATTTTGGTTGGTGGTGTGCCCCAGGATTTTGCAAATGTAAAAAGTGTATTGCGGCTCTAAAAAGGTTCGGAAACACTGAGTTAAGAAACATAACCGTGTACCTCCATCATTTTGAATATTGTAACCACAAGATTCGTGAATCTAAAAGAGGTTTAAGAAATTGTTAACCAACTAAGCAGAGACACCTCTGAAACCTCCACGCTTTGAAACATTGTAATTGAATAAATTGTTAAAGTTCCTTTGCTACAAATCTCTCTCTGTGACATCCTTTTAAAACACAAGCCTCAAAATAAACACCTCACATCTGGTGGCCAAGATTTATATCAGACCTGGGCAACCTACGGCCCGCGGCATGGATGCGGCCCGGCAGCTTATTCTGTCCGGTCCGGGGAGAAGGGCGTCGGGGGCGGGGCCAAGAGGAAGGGGTGCCGCTACCGCCATCCCATTGTGGGCTGTGGGGCCTGCGTCGGCAGACAGCCCGCCGCTCCAAAGAACAATCGGAGGAGCAGTGGCTTTGGAGTGCCTGCCATCCTGGGAGGCGATCCGGGCCTGCAGCGGGAGCAGTCGCTTGATCGTCTTCCGGTTCGCCAGGGCAATCACCCGCCTCAGCTCGCCGACTGCTCCCGCTGCAGGCCCAGATCGCCTCACGGGATGGCAGGCACTAGAGCGGGCGGAGGCCTGCAGCCTCTGATCGTCTGTTGCTCTGCTGCGGTGGCGGCTGGGTCCCCTTTGTTATCCTCTGGGCTGGGTCCATTGGGCTGAATGGCTGAATGGCCATCTTTGAGGAATGCTTTGATTGTGTTTTTCCCTTATGGCAGAAGGAGGTTGGACTGGATGGCCCTTGGAGGTCTCCTTCTACTCTAGGAACCTGTTGTTGTTGTTATTATTATTAGCAGAGGCTGAATGAATATTATCATCATCATTATTATGAATAAATTCAGGGGCTTATTATACTTACATTTAGTTGAATTCAGTCTTAAAATATATTGTATGGCTCTCACTGAAATAAATTTCCAAATATTTTGCTTTTTTGGCTCTCTGAGTCGTGGGGAGGGAGATCATTTGGACTTGGTTGTTTTATAAGTAGCTCACATGCTGAAAAAGTGTGAGCACCACTGCATCATCATCACTTTATTTCTTATTAATCGCTCTCCATTGGGATGCTCTAGGCGATTTACACAGAAGCAATAAAAACAAGATAAAACATACAGGATCATGAATATAAAAGTTAAAATTACACATCGAATGCTCTACTGAATAGCCAGGTCTTGAGAGCCTGGGTGAAGGAGCGCAAGTCACGCATAGCTCTTATATACGGAGGCAATGAGTTCCACAATGATGGTCAAATGTGGGCCAATAGGTACTGCTCCGGTGGGAAGGTAACGGTGCTCCATGCAGTCATGTCTTGGAGGTGTCTATGGACAACGATGCCCTTCAACTTAGAAATGGAGATGAGCACCAACCCCCAGAGTCAGACTCGACTGGACTTAATGTCAAGGGAAAACCTTTACCTATAACAAAAAATAAGAATTATTATGTTCATTTTCATGGTTTCCTCCTTTCTGTTGAAATTGTCCTGATGCTTGTGGATTTCAGTGGCTTCTCTGTGTCGCCTGACATGGTGGTTGTTAGAGTGGTCCAGCATTTCTGTGTTCATGTTATCATGCATTGCGGTTTCTCCATTTTGTAATAGTCCTTTCCTTCTTGTCTTCAGCTTTTTCTCTAGCTTAAACACTTTTTTTTTTACTAAAGGCATTCTGGGGCCACTACCACATGTTAACCTTCCAGTTCAAACACTCACTTTGCCACAAACACGAGCCAACAGTGTGATGTGGCAGGTACAAAAGCCAGTGCAATTCTAGATTGCATAGATAGTATGGTGCATAGTAGAAGGTTGAAATGGTTGGTCCTGGGGGTCTCCTCCAATTCTGCCATTCTATCTCTCCTTCTCTCATTCTCCCAGGTTGGATTCCCAAGGCAAGCCATGCTGGTCAGCTGTCAATGAGAAGAAGGGGTCCAGGATGGACGAGGGGCCCACAGGGAGTGGGGGGGCTCCAGATTCCCAGCCGAAGCCAAGGCCCCCCCGGAAGCGGAAAAGGGAGGTGAGCAGGAACGCAGGAGTCCCAAAGGAGAAGAAGAGGAAGAAGACCCACCGAGCCCCCAGGACCCCCGCCCCACACTACTTTGTGCACGAGACGGACAATGACATGCTGCTGATCATTTCCAATGTGGGCGAAGCTCCCGAGCGGCCCCTTCGGAAGACCTCCAAGAGGAAGAAGGGGAAGGCCAAGCAGAAGCAGCAGCAGAAAAGTCCAAAGAAACGGCCCACAAATAGAGGGAAAGTCGCCAAAAGAGGGTCTCTGGGGAATGTTGGAGTTCCAGGAGAAAGCAGAGAGGCGCTCCCAGTTGCCTCCCAGTCAGCTAATGGGAGCTCCTGGGGAGAACACCTCCCTGTGGAGATCCTGGTGCAAATCTTCCATGTTGCTGTGGCTTTGGATGGAGCGGTGCCCTTCCTCTGCAGGTACGTGATTATTTAACTGAACAGCAATCCTGACTGACCAAACCCTGCATAAAATGCCCTCAGATGCCCTTTATTTTATCCTCCAGTGCAATTAAACCCCATTGTTTCGTCCCATCAGATCCTCCTTCCAGATACACTATATTGCTCATCTCACCCAGTGTTTTCAATCTTTTAAACTTTGCAATTGGCCCTGCCCACTGTGTTCAATTATTGTGATTTTAATTTGTATGGTGTGTTTACTTCGTATTGTTTTTTGTATTTTTATTTTCATTATATTTTATTGTTGTATTTTTATGTTGTATATTTGCACTGGGACTGTGGCGCAGCTGGCTGGGAGTCAGCTGCATCAAGATCACTACTGACCGAAAGGTCATGAGTTTGAAGCCAGCCCGGGTCAGAATGAGCTCCCGGCCAAAATTGTGTAGCTTGTTGTTGACCTTTGCAGCCCGAAAGACAGTTGCATCTGTCAAGTAGGAAATTTAGGCACCACTTTGTGGGGAGGCTAATTTAACTGATTTACGAGGCCATAAAAATCTCCAGGAAGTATGCAAAGAATGAGGAAGCGACAGCTCCTCTGGTGGCCAGAAGCTGGAATGTTAAATAGCCTCTGAGTGTCTGTCTACTGTATATATGTTGTGTGTCTATGGCATTTGATGTTTGCCATGTATATGTACATTGTTATCCGCCCTGAGTCCCCTGCGGGGTGAGAAGGGCAGGATATAGAGATACTGTAAATAAATAATAAATAAATTCCTTGTACTGGTTTTTTGTCAGCTGTGCTTTGAGAAGTTTTCGATTACTGACTTCAATTAAAGCATTGTCGCTGTTGTTGTTATTATTATTATTATTTAGGATGTCCCGTGTGTGCCGGCTGTGGTACGGAGCGGCCTCCAACCCTGTCCTGTGGCAGAAGGTGTCCATTGGCCACTGCTGGGTGGCTCCAGGGAAAAGGCTTCCTGCTGCGGCGGAGAAGAAAGTCCTTGGCACCATGGAGTGGCTGGTCCCCAACAGGTGAGGGAGCCTTCATTAATTTACATCTTGCTCCTTGCAATGTTATTGTTGGAATCACAGACCCATAGAGTTGGATGAGACCATAGGGGCCATCCTGCCCAACCCCAATCTGCCATGAAAATATCCACAATCCAAACCTTTAATAGACTATTACTTCCCTCAATCTAGAGCACATGCATCAAGGCCTTTCCCACACGTGGGTTGAATCTGGCCTGCCATGCCCTCCAGATGCCGGACTCCAACTCTTGTATTCGTCATCATTCGACATCATAAGTAGAGCGGATGGGAGTTGGGATACAGGGACATCTGGAAGGCTGCTGTTTGTTCTGTTTAGTCGGAATAGTGGGGTTTGGATTGAGATCCAAGGCCTGTGGATATGATGCCTGGCTTTAAAATGCCCTTTAACCTTTCTCCAAAATGAGAGCCACAAGGGTTGTTGGGCTGCAATTCCCATCATCCTCGGTCTGTATGGCAGATATCAAAAATGATAGCAGCTGTTGTTGAATGACATCTGGAGACTCAAATTGGGTAAAATAATAAATAATAAAATAATAATAAACTTTATTTGTACCCCGCCACCATCTCCCCAATGGGGACTCGGGGCGGCTTTGCACAGTAATTATAGCTGTTCCTCTATATCCATGGGTACTCTGTCCTTGGGCAGCCCTGGTCTAGACATTATCATCCTATGGATCCAGCCTAGCATCACAATGGCTTTTTGAGCTGCTGCATCACACTGTTGGTTCACATCCAGCTTGTGGTTCACTAAGGCCCCTTCTATCTCTCTCTCTGCATTACTTTGCGAAGAAAGATTCTTAGGAAGGACTCATCTCACACTTTCTACAAGCACGTTGATGACTAAAAAGGCCAATCCGAGATAGGCAAATTTGGTTGCAGAAAGCACAGCAGAAAGTCTCCTTGGGTGATGTTGTTTCCAAGTTGCGATTCTTTCTGCGTTGTCGTTTCTCTTCGAGACCCATTCGGCGTGTCTTCTCGAAAGAGGCCACAGCATTGTGGATAGTGCGTCTCTATGCCTCCCGATGTGAGGCCAGGGTGGACCATTGTTGGTGATCAATCTGGCCGAGTCTGAGATGTTGTTTCAGGGAGTCCTTGTATCTCTTTTTTGGGGCGGCTCTCTTGTGCGACCCTGAGTTCACCATGGTGAGCTTTGGGAGGCGGTGGTCCTCCATCCTAGAGATGTGCCCTGCCCAGTGCAGCTGTGTTCTCAATAGCGTGGCCTCAACGCTGGTGATCTCTGCTTGCTCAAGGACAGCAACATTCGTCACATAGTCAGTCCAGTGTATATTTAGAATTGAGCGAAGTCAGCGCTGATGAAAGCGTTCGAGGAGTCATAGGTGCTGGTGATAGGTGACCCATGTTTCAGACCCATAAAGGAGACAGTACGATAGCTCTGTACACACTGATTTTGGTGCTTTGCCTCAGGTGCTTGTTGCTCCAGACTCTTTTGTGAATCCTTCCGAATGTACTCTATGCCTTTGCTAATCTGTGATCTCTTTATCAATCTTGGCGTCTGAAGAGATGATGCTTCCCAGGTAGGTGAACTGCTGAATGGACTTAAGCACAGAATTGCCTATGCTGACGTGGGGATGATGGTGTTCTTCCCCTGGTGCGGGCTGGTAGAGGACTTCCGTTTTCTTCAGGCTGACTTCCAGCCCAAACAGCTCTGCAGCTGTTGCAAAGCAGGATGTGAGGGGCTGCAGGGCTGCTTCTGTGTGGGCGACAAGGGCAGCATCGTTAGCAAAATGCAGCTCATGGACTAGATAGTTTAGAGTCTTAGAGCGAGCCCTCAGACAGCTTAAGTTGAACAAGCTACCATCAGTACGATAGCATATATATATATACGCCGTCTTCTTCTTCGAAGTCCGCTGTAGCCCTTTGGAGCATCATGCTGAAGAAGATTGTAAATAGAGTTGGTACAAGAACACAACCTTGTTTCACTCCATTAGTTATTAGAAAGGGCTCAGAGGCCCCTTCTATGCTGCCATATAATCCAGATTTGCAAAGCAGATAATCCAGATGATCTGCTTTAAAGCGGAATATGAGTCTGCACTGCCATATAATCCTGTTCTAAGCAATTAATCTGGATTATTTGCCCTGTCCACTTTTCGCAAGGACCTAAAAACATTGATGTTCCACTGTGCCTATGATTAAACAGTTCACCAGTTAAACAGGGCCCCCAGTTGTAATTTACTATCAGCTCCTGCACTTTATCACTATCCCTGCCCTATGGACCTGGCGTTCAAATGACAAATGATATCACCCTTCTAGCCCTAATTATTATCACCTGTTGCACTTTTCCACCAGCCCCTACCCTGAAAATATTGCACAAGCTCCTAGTGTTACCAGTTCAGTATTTATTACTGTTCAGTCTATTGATTGTCTTATAATGTTGTATTAAATTATTATGATGTGTTTATTTTATTTTATTGCGTCGTGTCGTGTTTGTAATCTACCATATATACTCGAGTATAAGCCGACCCGAATATAACCCGAGGTACCCAATTTTATCACAAAAATGGGAAAATATATTGACTTGAGTATAAGCTGAGGATGGGAAATGCAGCAGCTACTGGTCAATTTCAAAATAAAAGTGGATACCAATAAAATCACATTAATTGAGGCATCAATAGGTCACATGTTTTTGAATATTTACATAAAACTGTAATTTAAGATAAGACTATCCAACTCTGAATAAACCATTATCCTAACCTTCTTCAATGTAAATGTGCTTATGTATCCTCCCAATAATAATAGAGTAAAATAATAAATGTAATAATAATAGAGTAAAATAATAAATGTAATAGCAATAATGAAGTCAAACAATAAATGTAATAATAATAGTGTAAAATGATAAATAATGATAATAAATTGTGTAAAATAATAAATAATAATAATAATAATAATAATAGAGTAAAATAATAAATAACCTTGACTCGAATATAAGCTGAGGGGGACTTTTTCAGCCTAAAAAACGGGCTGAAAAACTAGGCTTATATTCGAGTATATACGGTATGTTTGTATGGGTTTGTCCCCATGTAAGCTGCCCCGAGTCCCTTTGGGGAGCTGGAGGCGGGGAATTAAAAATAAAGTTGTTGTTATTATTATTATTTTATTTTATATGGCAGTGTAGAAGGGGCCTAAGACTCCTAAATCCTTTCCCATGGGCTGTTCCCAAGCCAGGCGTCCCCATCCTTTATTTCATTTCTTCGCCCAAAGTGTCGTACGTAACATTTTCCTCTGTTTGAAATTCATTTTGTGTGTTTTGACCCATATCTCTCACTTGTTAAGATCTATATACGTGTTATATATGCTTTTATTTTAATTTTACATTGTTTGTTGTATTCTTATGCCTTATGTAATTTATTATGTTTTTGTTTGCGTTTTGATTTCATTTATTGTGTTGTGTTATTGGGCTTGGCCTCATGTAAGCCGCCCCGAGTCCCCATTGGGCAGATGGTGGCGAGGTATAAATAAAGATGATGATGATGATGATTATTTGGAATCATTTCATCCCTGTTTTTCTTTGCAGGTTTTCCCACCTCCGAGAATTTTCCCTCTGTCACTGGAAAAGCCTCGTGCCGGTCGTCTTGAAGGTGAGCGCGGCTGATGTAGTCTTGGCTCATATATTGTGCCCTGGTTTACTTGCAATGATGATGATGATGATGTTAACCATATTTCAAATGTAACTTCTGTAGTGTGATGTATAAATTGCATGTACAAGGAGGGGAGGGTGGGAGATGGATAAAATAATAAAAACAACTATCTAGTCCATGAGCTGCTTTTTGCAGACGATGCTGCCCTTGTCGCGCATTCAGAAGCAGCCCTGCAGCGCCTCACATCCTGCTTTGCAACAGCTGCGGAGCAGTTTGGGCTGGAAGTCAGCCTGAAGAAAAGGGAAGTCCTCTACCAGCCCGCACCACAGGAAGAACACCACCATCCCCACGTCAGCATAGCAAACCTGTGCTTAAGTCCGTTCAGCAGTTCACCTGCCTGGGAAGCATCATCTCTTCAGACGCCAAGATTGATAAAGAGATAGATCACACATTAGCAAAAACATAGAGTGCATTCGGAAGGCTTCACAAAAGAGTCTGGAGCAACAAGCACCTGAGGCAAAGCACATAAATCAGTGTGCACAGAGCTATCATACTGTCTGTTCTCCTCTATGGGTCTGAAACATGGGTCACCTATCGCCAACACCTACGACTCCTCGAACGCTTTCATCAGCGCTGTCATCGCTCAATCCTAATTATACACTGGACTGACTATGTGACGTATGTTGCTGTCCTTGAGCAAGCAGGGATCACCAGCGTTGACGCCATTCTATTGAGAACTCAGCTGTGCTGGGCAGGGCACGTCTCTAGGATGGAGGACCACTGCCTCCCAAAGATACTACTCTACGGTGAACTCACCACGGTAGCAGCGCAAGAGAGGCACCCCAAAAAAGAGAGATAAGGACTCCCTGAAACAACATCTCAGACTCGGCCAGATTGATCACCAACAATGGTCCACCCTGGCTTCACATCGAGAGGCATGGAGACGCACTATCCACAATGCTGCAGCCTCTTTCGAGAAGACACGCCGAACGAGTCTTGAAGAGAAATGACAACGCAGGAAGAACCGCAACTTGGAAACAACATCACCCAAGTGGACTTTCTGTTGTGCTTTCTGGAACCGGACTTGCCTATCTCGGATTAGCCTTCTTAGTCATCAATGCGCTTGTAGAAAGCGTGGGATGAGTCCTTCCTAAGAATCTTCGTTCGCGAAGTAATGCCAGAGACATATTCAACTTAAGGAAAACCCTACAGAACATCTCTTGTTCGTAATAATAATTACTTTATTTGTTACCTGCCTCTCTTGAGGTGAATTATGCCATGAGAGCATATAAACATTGCCAAAATACATAAATATACATATTTCTATAAAAGATAGATATTAAAAGCTATATCTATACTATACAATACCTCATAAAATACACAGAACAGACAATAAGCACAAGACACAAATTTATGCTGAAAGCTGGCTGGGCAACTTGAGGACTGCCTGTACGATCCATACATATTCAAATAACACGTTTGGGCAATATACTGTATATTGTAAAATAAAATCAACCAGAGAAGTCAGCCAGAGCAGAGCATCTGATGAGCCAACCTGGACACAGCGTATTATCTGAGAACACAGAAATGCTGGACCACTCTCACAACCGCCGTGTCAGGCGACACAGAGAAGCCATTGAAATCCACAAGACGATTTCAACAAAAAGGAGGAAACCATGAAAATGAACAAAATCTGTCTACCAGTATATTTTTTAAAAACCCTCTAAAATCTTAACAGTAAATAAAGAAAAAACACTCAAAAACAGGGGAATTCCAGACAAGAAACAGGCCAGCTAATCACCTCCCAACAAAGGATTCCACCAGGCAGTAAGAAGGTAGACCTTGAAACTGCTAGGCTATTAAATGCTAATCAAGGTGGCCAACTAAAACATTTACACCTACCGCGAACAGACAATAGTTCTTCTTCCCACCCTGGACATTATTCCACAGGTATATAAACCCCATTTTCCTAGTTTCCAACAGACTTCACAACCTCTGAGGATGCCTGCCATAGATGCAGGTGAAACATCAGGAGAGAATGCTTCTGGAACATGGATAGACAGGCCGGAAAGCTCCCAACAACCCAATGATTGGGTTGTTGTAGTTCTTTTTGGGCTATGTGGCCATGTTCTAGAGCAATGGTTCTCAACCTGTGGGTCCCCAGATGTTTTGGCCTTCAACTCCCAGAAATCCTAACAGCTGGTAAACTGGCTGGGATTTCTGGGAGTTGTAGGCCAAAACACCTGGAGACCCACAGGATGAGAACCATTGTTCTAGAGGCATTATATATATATATAGCCACATGGCCATATAGCCCGAAAAAACCTACAACAACTCAGTGATTCGACAATAATGATTCATTAAAATCTCCTTTTTTGAATTGCTTCTGCTCTGTTATTATATTTCCTTCATATATATATATACAGTATATATATATACTAGATTAGGACCCGGCAGTGCCCGGGTTATTTGAGGAAGGCATTGTATGCCAAGGTTGGTTCCTATTAGATGTTTATGTGGCTTGCAGTGGTCTCAGGAACTTAGTGAAGGTACTGCAAGTCCCAGGGGCCTAGTCAGGAAAATCATGTTGAGGGAGCCTAACAATATCCCATGTGCTGAGGCCTAGTCAGGAAAATCAAGTTAAGGATGCCTTGTTGTCAATTTTGGGCCTGGTCTGTGATGTATAGGGGCTACAGTGTTGTTTTGGAAGTGAATGAGGTGAAGGTACTTCATATCCCATTATTTGTGGGCCATCCTGCCCTAAAGCACACCAGGTTGTGAAGTGGGCCATTGGGCCCCTGTTTGCCCATTTTTGTCCTTATCCGTCACTGCTGTGGGCCGCAGTGTCTGACTGACTGAGGCTTTTCCTTTTTTCCTCTGAGTCACATTAAAATGTTGGAATGTGGATGGCCATTCGGAGTCCGTTATGCAAATACGATTTCAGTGGCAGCCAATCCCCTCTGTCTGGGGCCGTTTGGGCATGGTATGTGATTTTTAGGGGCTACAGTGTTGTTTGGGAAGTGTATGAGGTGAATGTACTGCAAATCCCATAATTCGTGGCCCATCCTGCCCTAAACCACACCAGGTTGTGAAGTGGGCCATTGTTCCCCTGTTTGCCAAGTTTGATCATGATCCGTCATTGCTGTGGGCCGCAGTTGGTGACTGCCTGAAGCATTTCCTTTTCCCTCTGAGTCACCTTGGAATGGTGGAATGTGGTTGGCCTATTGGAGTACGTTATGCAAATACCATTTCAGTGACAACCATTCCCCTCTGTCTGGGGCCATAGAATGTTGGCGTTCTGAGGCTGGCCAATCAGAGCCCGTTATGCAAATAATCCCACAGTGGCAGCCAATCGAAATGCTTGCACATATTCTTCCCACCGCTTGGTTGCTCGGCCACACCACCGCCCACAAACACTGACTTTTATTATATGGAATAGAATAGATAGATATATGGGGAGCTGTCCTCGTTAGGCTGAAGTAAACAAAAGAACCAATGAAGGGAATCACACCAAATTTGGCAACATAACATCTCACAATGCAAGGTGTGACCAACAATAGTAAAAAAACAAAAAACAACTAAACATAACTTACAAATCATAAAAATCCGGCGGGGAGGCGAATCTGGCGGCGAGGAGGAGGAAGAAGAAGAGGAGGCCCCCACAGCAAGGCCTGTACCTCCATTTGGCGGAAGCTTCGAAGAGCAGCGAGAGGTGCACGGGGCACCGGCACCAAGGCCTGCCTTCGTCCCTTTCCTCTGGGCTCCTCTTCCTCCTCCTCTCCGTTTGGGCTCTGCAAATGGAGAGGAGGAGGAAGACCCTGGAGGGGAAGAAGGAAGCCAGGCCTCAGTGCTGCTGCCCTGTCCCGCGCTCCTCTCTCTGCCCTTAGAGGCCTCCACTTCTGGAGGAAGCATTCCAATGATTACTACTGATATGATATTTCAGTGTTTCTCGACCTTTTTTGAGCCGCGGCACACTTTTAACATTTAAAAAATCCGGGGGCACACCACCAACCAAAATGACACTCTAACACAGTAAAGAACAGCTGGGGGATGGTGACCGGCTGGGAGCAGCTGCTGGGAGTGCCGAAGCCGGGGGAGGGGGAGGAGCCAGGCCGCACCATGCCCCGCCCCCTCCACGCGGCTTCAGTTCTCCCACAGCTTTGCCAGCCTTGAGGGGGCAGTGCCAAGCCAGCAGTGGTAGAGCCAGCACAATGCTGTCTTGGCACTGTCCCCTCAAGGCTGGCAAAGCTGTGGGAGCACTGAAGCCGGGAGAGGGGGGCGGAGCCAGGCCGCGCCCTGCCCCACCCCTCCCGGCTTCAGTTCTCCCACAGAGGAGAAGCATGAGCGGTGGACGGGCTTCAGCAGACGGGGCTCCTCCTCCGTGCGGCTTCAGCGAGCGAGGGGTGAGAGTCGTGGCGGGAGTCATGGCGGATTGGAGGCTGGCTGGGGAAACGGCCGAAGGAGGCGGCGCCCCGGCCCATTCTTCTTTTTCTTCGCCGCCACTTGGCCCTTCCTCCTCCTCTCCCAAGCAGCAGGAGTTCGGCAGGAGGAGGGGGGAAGGAAGGGGGGCAGAGAGCTTTTCTCGCGGCACACCTGATGATCGCTCATGGCACACTAGTGTGCCACGGCACACTGGTTGAGAAACACTGCCCTATTTGACTGGCTTTTGCGAACACAAACAACAAACCACAAGGGCAATAATTAGAATTGTGTGGCATAGATCAAGACACCAAATGCTTCACACATGGACAGTTATATGTTCCCTCTTCCACAGTAGGAGACCCACACAATCTCTGACAAAGGAACTACAAGAAAAATGGTTTACTCACAAGCTTTAAGAAATTAAATATATTAAAAACAACAACTTCCTCATTATTTACTTTTCCATGCCACCAGACTATGCCACAGCAACACGTGGCTGGGTACAGCTAGTTTTTATTATATTACGTATGTTTCCTTTCCATTTCCGCTTTCCTCTTTTTCCAGGCGATTGGCCATTCCTGCCCCCTCCTGACCTCCCTGAAGCTGTCCCACTGCAGTGGGGTGACCACCGAGTCGCTCTGCACAATAGCTGAGAGCTGCCCACACCTGGAGAGCCTGAACCTACAGAATTCCCAGGTGAGGTGCTGTTTGGCTCAGAAGGTATCTATAGAACAGGCCTGGGCAAATGTAGGAATGGTGGGAGCTGAAGTCCAAAACTCCTAGAGGGCCGCAGTTTGCCCATGCCTGACCTCGGTACCCATAAACTTTCCCAAAGGACCCCTTTCTTTTGCAAAAAGGAAGCTCCAGCCTTTTCCTGCCTTTTGTCTTTCCAGACTGACTCTTCCGCCATGCTCAGCTTTCTGGAAGCGGCTGGCTCTCGCATCCGGCATCTCTGGCTGACATACAGTAGCCGCATGAGCGCCATTATTGGGGTCATTTTGGTAAGCATTATATGTGTGTATGCAAGTGGGAGGGTGCAGCGGGTGGCAAGGCAAGATGCGGAACGGTGTTTCGTGCACTGTTTTGCCCAAGTGCCACCTTTTCATTCTGCCTGGCACCGCTTTGAGTGTTTCGAATCCGGTGCCCTTCTTGGCAACAGCAGATCTGGCCACAGTCTCACTCAGCCTTGTTTGACTTGTATCCATTGCTAAAGATTATTTATATATACTGTATATATTCAAGTATAAGCCTAGTTTTTCAGTCCTTTTTTAGGCTGAAAAAGTCCCCCTCGGCTTATACTCGAGTCAAGGTTATTTATTATTTTACTGTTGTTGTTGTTGTTGTTGTTATATTTACCATTTTACTCTATTATTATTACATTTATTATTTTATTTTATTGTTATTACTACATTTATTACTTTATTCTTTTATTATTGTTATTATTAAATTTCCATTATTTTACTCTATTATTATTTGAAACATAACAAGATTAGTACACACAAACAAGATCACTATGTTGGCTGTTGTATTATTATTATTATATTTATTATTTTACTCTATTATTATTATTATTATTATTATTATTGGAAGGATACATAAGTACATTTACATTGAAGAAGGTTAGAATAATGGTTTAATCAGAGTTGGATAGTCTTATCTTAAATTACAGTTTTATGTAAATATTCAAATACATTTGACCTACTGGTGCCTTAATTAATGTAATTTTATTGGTATCTGTTGTTATTTTGAAATTGACCAGTAGCTGTTGCATTTCCCATCCTCGGCTTATACTCGAGTCAATACGTTTTCCCAGTTTTTTGTGGTAAAATTAGGTGCCTTGGCTTATATTTGGGTTGGCTTATACTTGAGTATATACGGTGTGTGTGTGTGTGTATATATATATATGTGTGTGTGTGTGTGTGTGTGTGTGTGGAAAATGCATTGTTTATATATATATGCATATATATTTGAGAAAGGCATTGTTTGTCTGTGCTCCAAATTTAGTCCAGAACTTATGTGAACTGGGTTCAGTGGGTGCAGGTAAACTACAACTCCCATATGCAAGTCCCATATGGTTCATCTTCCTCCAAACCACACCAGGACGTAGAGTGGGCCATGGGGGCTCTGTGTGCCAAGTCTGATCTTGACCAGTCATTGGTGAGGGTTGCAGTGCTCTTTGGAAGTGAGTGAAGATACTGCAAGTCCCATCATCCATGGGCCATACTCTTCCAAACCACACCAGGATGTAGAGTGGGTCATGGGGGCTCTGCATGTCAAGTTTGGGTCTTTATTAGTCACTGGTAAGGGTCGCAGTACTCTTTGGAAGTGAGTAAAGGTACTTCAGTTCCCACCATCTGTGGTCCATCCTCCCCCAAACCGCAGCAGGATGGACAATGGATCATGGGGTGTCTCTGTGCCAAGTTTGGTCCTGATCTGTCATTGGTGGGGCTCACAATGGTCTGTGGGAGCTGAAGAGATTGAAAGTACAGCAGATCCCATCATCCGTGCTCCATCTTCCCCTAAACCACACCAGGAAGTAAAGTGGGCCATGGGGGTTCTGTATGCCAAGTTTGGCCCAGGTCCATCAATTGTGGGGGTCGCAGTGTTTATTTATTTTATTTATTTACAGTATTTATATTCCGCCCTTCTCACCCCGCAGGGGTCTCAGGGCGGATTACAAAGTACACATACATGGCAAACATTCAATGCCATAGACACACAACACATATAGACAGTCAGAGGCTATTTAACTTTTTTCTGGCCACCAGGGGAGCTGTCGCTTCACTGTCCATCTGCGACACTGATGACGTACTTTCCGCAATCCCTGCATGCTTTTGCTGGAGATTTTTTATGGCCTTGTAAATTTGTTAAGTTAGCCTCCCCACACATAGGTGGTACCTAAATTTCCTACTTGACAGATGCAACTGTATTTCGGATTGCAAAGTTCGACAACAAGCTACACAAAATTGGCCGGAAGCTCACTCCGACCCGGGCTGGCTTCAAACTCATGACCTTTTGGTCAGTAGTGATCTTAATGCAGCTGACACCCAGCCAGCTGCGCCACAGTCCCGGTGCCTTCTCCTGGGAGCTTGTGCTTCTCCTGTTCTCCAATCTTTGTGCCTGACTTTCCTTCCAGAATGGCAGCTGCCCAGAATTGCAGCTTCTCGAGGTGAACACAGAGCTCAAGCAGAGCCCGCACCACTTCCAGCTCCCCATCGAGCAGCTCCAGGCTGCCTGCCCTAAGCTCCAGGTGAGACCGGTTTTGTTTACGGCAGGTGTGGGCCAACTTGGGCCCTCCCTCCAGGTGTTTTGGACTCCAACTCCCACCATTCCTAACAGCCGGTAGGCTGTTAGGAATGGTGGGAGTTGGAGTCCAAAACATCTGGAGGGAGGGCCCAAGTTGGCCCACGCCTGATCTAAATGTTTTTCCAATCCTTCTCTAAATGTTGAGAAACATATCTCTGCAAACTTGGTCACAACAATGGAAATTCTAAGAAGGATGGCATTGGAAAAATATCCCTGGGCATATTATTTTTGGTATATTGTTTGTATTTACTTTTGCAAGACTGATCTGACCATAGGTTTTTTTACATGTCCACATCTTGGGATAAAAAGTTTGCTACAAGCTGTTGGGTTGCTCTTCCTGTTGTATGATTGGGGACCTCTCCTCTATTGTTTGTTTGTTTATTTTATTTACAGTATTTATACTCCGTCCTCCTCACCCCGCAGAGGACTCAGGGTGGATTACAATGTACATATACTGTACATGGCAAACATTCAATGCCATAGACACACAGACAGTCAGATGCTATTTAACATTCCAGCTTCTGGCCACCGGGGTGCTGTCGCTTCCTCATTCTTTGCATACTTCCTGGAGATTTTTATGGCCTTGTAAATCAGTTAAATTAGCCTCCACACACATAAGTGGTACCTAAATTTCCTACTTGACAGATGCAACTGTCTTTCGGACTGCAAAGGTCAACAACAAGTTACACAATTTTGGTCGGGAGCTCACTCTGACCCGGGCTGGCTCTGAACTCATGGTCTTTCGGTCAGTAGTGATCTTAATGCAGTTGACTCCCAGCCAGCTGCGCCATAGTCCCAGTTTGTGCTTCTCGTCCGAAATTGCCCTTTGCCCTTCTCCAATAGGAGTTCTGCTATCACCCTTCTTCTTCTCCATGTAATTGATCCTCCTCTGCTTCTCTTCCCCTCCGACATGTGTCAGTCCTGTTTCTGTATCTAGTCATCAATGACCTTGCTTAGGATGGTTCCTTTTTAGTGACCAAACCTACAAAGTTATGCTTTTTAAACATTTGTTTATTTATTTACATCATTTATAATCTGCCCTTCTCACCCCGCAGGGGACTCAGGGCGGATCACAATGCACACATACATGGCAAACATTCAATACCATAGACACACAACATATATAGGGTATTTAACTTTCCAGCTTCATGAGGGTATGCTTTAAATTCCGGCCACCGGGAGAGCTGTCGCTTTACCATCCACTTGTGACACCGATGGAGTTCTTCCTCATTCTTTTGTATGCTGCTGGAGAGTTTTATGGCATCGTAAATTAGTTAAATTAGCCTCCCTGCATAAGCGGTACCTAAATTTCCTACTTGACAGATGCAACTGCTTTTCGGGCTGCAAAGGTTGACAGCAAGCTACATAAATGGTCGGGTGCTTTCTCCGACCGACCTGGTCTGGCTTCAAACACATGACCTATTGGTCCGTAGTGATTTTAATGCAGCTCCATAGTTAGTGTATTGTAACCTTAAGATACTTGCCTCTAAGAAGATACTGTAACCACCTAAGCTTTGAATTCTGAAACCTCCACGCTTAGAACATTGTTTGAATAAACTTTACAGTTCTTTAACAAAGATATCTCCCAACTGACTCCCAACCAGCTGTGCCACAACCCAGTCCTTATGCAAGCAGGATAAAAACATGTTGTAAAAATGTCAAATTGGGGATGTCAACTTGATGGCTTCTTGTTTTGTCGATTTCTGAGGAAGTTGCAGCCACTCTCACCTTTCTCCTTCTCTTCCCCCTCGGCCTCACTTTGCGGCCGGGCTCTTCCCTCTTTCCAGGTGCTGCGGCTGCTGAACGTCATCTGCTACCCAAAGTCAGTGCCCTCCTCGGCCCCGCAGTCCCCGGGGTTCCCGCACTTGGAGGAGCTCTGCCTGGCCACCACCTCCTTCTCCTTCGTGGACAACAACATGCTGCGCCGCATCCTCTGCGCCTCCAGTCGGCTCCGCGTCCTGGACCTGCGCGGCTGCTTCCGGGTCACGCCCAAGGGGATGGAGTTGCTGCCCTGCCCAGGTGAATCCTTTCTGGACCTTAACAAGGCTCTTCAATCCATTCCCAGCAGGACAGAGCACTTCTGTTGTACTCCAGGGCAGGAAGCCCCTCTGTACTTAACCACCACATTCCAGTCCAAGTTAAAACAGCAAGCAGTTTATTGAAGTTTTTTTTTTTAAGTCAAAGTCCAAATGTGTGAAATAGTCCATAAGATTCATGGTAGAAAAGTAGTTTCAAAAACCCAAAACATGAGGGCATCCAGCACAGGGATACAAAAGAACCAGAAAACACAAGGCAACATATAATCCAATACAAAAATCCAGAAATAATCCCTCAAATTTAAAAGCAGGAAATGGAAACTAATGGAGATATGAACTAGAATTCCCTTAGCAGGCTTAACTAGGACTTGGCAAGAGTTATTGCTTCCACTCCAACGTTAACCAGACTGGCTGGAAAATCCCCCCGGTCTCTCTAATAAAGACATGAAATCATGCCATTTTCCCTGGCGGCCTGATAACAGCTTTTTCTGGAACAAGCGTTTTGACCTTTGAAGATGCTGTTGAGCCGCAGTTTACAAAAACTAAGTCTCCTATCTAAAAGTTCCTTATCCTTTCCAACTGGGGTTACATCCTCTGAACTCATTTCAGCCTCTGAGCTTGCTTCCCTAGAGAAAGGCTTCTCAGCAGCATCTGGCCCCTCTCTCGAATGTGGCCTTCGTGAGCTGCGGGAGACACAAACTGCTCAGTTTCAGGACTTAAAATCTTACGCTAGCTCGCTGGCCCAGGAATTCCATGATCCACTTCCTCGTTGACATTAGAAGCAGGAACAATCATGGGCTGAACTAGCATCAGGCACTTCTGGAGAAATAAATCGGCACACAGACACCACTTACTGGTTTTTTAAATAGCTGTACAGTCAACCCCCAAGTTACGAACAAGATAGCTTCTCTAGGTTTGTTCTGAAGTGGGATTTGTACCATATATACTCGAGTATAAGCTGACCCGAATATAAGCAGAGGCACCTAATTTTACCACCAAAAACAGGGAAAACGTATTGACTCGAGTATAAGTTGAGGGTGGGAAACACAGTAGCTACTGGTCAATTTCAAGATAAAAATAGATACCAATAAAATTAATTAATTGAGGATTCAGTAGGAGTAGGTTAAATGTTTTTGAATATTTACATATTGGCTACCAGTGGAATTCCGGATCACCTTCAAAGTGTTGGTACTGACCTTTAAGGCCTTGAACGGTCTGGGACCAGTGCACCTTAGGGACCGCCTCATCCCATACTGTCCCACTAGACCACTACGTTCAGAGTCGGGCCAACTTTTGGAGGTCCCCAGCTTCAAAACGTACCACCTTACGGCCACAAGACGGAGGGTCTTCTCGATAATCACCCCCTACTCTGTGGAATGCACTGCCTTCCGATGTTCGTGCCCTTACAGATCTGCTGGCATTCCGGAAGGCGTGCAAAACTCTCCTGTTCCGGCAGGCTTTTGGGGATTAAGGCTGTGATTCTCTGGCTACCTCACCCTCCTGCTCTATATAACCCTGATGAATTGTATTTCATCTGTTCTCATCTGCTTGCTGTGTATTTTACTGTGTTCTTAATGTGTTTTTACTGTGGTTTTTTTCCTGTGTTTTATATCGTGCTTTAAAACTGTAATTCCACTGTTGTGAGTCGCCCCGAGCCACACCGGGAGTGGCGACTAACAAATGTGAATAATAAAATAAATAAATAAAAATAATTTAAACTAAAACTGCCCAACTTTGATTAAACCATTATTCTAACCTTCTTCAATATAAATGTGCGCATGTATCCTTCCAATAATAATGAGAATAAAATAATAAATGTAGTAATAATAATAGAGTAAAATAATGGAATGTAATAGTGACAGTAATAATAGAGTAAAATAATAAATATAATAATAAAAAGAGCAAAATAATAAATGTAGCAATAACAACAATTATACAGTAAAATAATAAAAGTAATAGTAATAGAATAAAATGATAAATGTAATAATAATGATGATGATGATGATAAATAGAGTAAAATAATAAATGTATAAATAATAACAACAACAGGGACATTATTTAAGTGTCACTCCAGCCAAAGATGTATATATATTTCAGCATTGGAGAGCATATGGAATGAGTCTGTGGGCACAAGGGAGAGAGCCTTATCCTCTGTGGCCCCCCGACTCTGGAACTCCTTGCCTGGAGAGATTAGGAAAGCCCCCACTTTGGATACCTTTAAAAACACCTAATTCCGAGCAGTCTTCAGAGGCAACCCCACATAGAAAGTGTTGCAGTAGTCTCTACGGGATGTAACCAGAGCGTGGACCACCATAGCCAAAGCTATGGGCACAGCTGGCGCACAAGCTTTAACTGTGCAAAAGCTCTCCCAGCCACCGCCGAGACGTGGGGTTCCAGGCTCAGCAATGAGTCCAGGATCACTCCCAGACTGTGAACCTGTGCCTTCAGGGGGAGTGTAACCCCGTCCAGCACATGGTGTAATTCTATGCCCTGTTCGGCCTTATGACTGACCAGGAGGACCTCTGTCTTGTCTGGATTTAGTTTCAATCTGTTAGCCCTCATCCAGACCGTCACAGCGGCCAAGCACCGGTTCAGGACCTGAACAGCTTCCTTAGTGACAGGTGGGAAGAAGTGACAGAGTTGGATGTTATCTGTGTACAGGTGACACCACACTTCGAAACCCCGGATGATCTCACCCAGCGGCTTCATGTATATGTAGAGTAGCATAGGGGACAATACTGAGCCAATGGCCACGGGGCCAAGCAGGAGGTCCCTAACAACACCTTCTGGGATCGACCCTCGAGGAAGGACTGGAGCCACTGCAATGCAGTTCCCCCAAGCCCCATTCCGGCGAGGCGTCCCAGAAGGATACCGTGGTCAACGGTATCGAAGGCCGCTGAGAGGTCCAGCAGAACCAACAGGGACACACTCCCCCTGTCTAGCTCCCAGCGAAGATAATCTACTAAGGCGACCAAAGCTGTCTTTGTGCCATGTACGGACTATGTAAACATGGGGCGTTTGCTCTCAAAGTTCTCAGTTCTCATCAGCATATTCTTGCGTGAACTTTGTCATTCTTCTCCTCTTTTGCTCTCCCGTAATGCAGTTTTCCAGCTTCCATTTGTAGGGTGGTGTCGTCAGTCTTAACAGGGTTTAGTAAGCCTCAGCCAGATCCCCAGGCATGCCATTCATTCATTACATTTATCACAGGTGGGACACACCCCCAACCACGAGAGACCCCCTAAGTTAGTGCCACTGGTTATTTGTCACATTACGGGGGACACTCATCACCACCAATCAGCTTATTGTGCTCACGGCCTACAGGCTGTTAGGAATGGTGGGAGTTGAATTCCAAAGCACCTGGATGAGGGCCGAAGTTTGCCCATGCTTGTCCTCACCCCAGGTATCTTTTCCAGACCTAGAGCAGCTCTACCTGGGCCTCTACTGCAGCGCCATCCACCTGCACCTGCCGCTCGAGGGCTGCCCTCTCATCACCTGGAAGTGGAACCACAGCCTGCGGGAGCTGGATCTGACCGGGCAGAGCTTCAGCGAGGCTGACCTGGAGGAGGCAATGGCAGCCTTTGGCCAGAAGCCCGGAGAGGAAGGGGAGCCGGTCCTGCGCTCGCTCAGCCTCACGGGCACCAAGGTCACCCTCAACACTGTCAGGTGAGTTACATGCCAGGAGCTCTTGCCAACTCACCTGCTCTTGATTGCTCTTGATGCAGCCTAGATGCAGCAGCATAAAAAGCCAATTCAATTCTTGGCTGCATCAAGAGCAGTCAAATGTTGAGACTGAGGAAAGTCGTAGTCCCACGCCTTCTGCTTTTGGTCAGACCTTTTCACGTGGAACAAGAGCCCTGTGTCCACTTCTGGGCAAAGCAAGTCAGGAAGGAGATGGACAGGATGGAAGGTGTCTAAAGAAGAGCCACCAAGGTGGACCAAGGCCTGGAATCCATGAACCCCTCTGTGTTTGGCAGAGATGAGAAACAGGGTCTTCTCGGTGGTGGCCTCCCACTTGTGAACACGCTCCCTAGTGAAATTAGGTCAGCTCCATCCCTCCTTTCCTTGAGGAAGAAGCTCAAATCATGGTTTTGGGACCAGGCTTCACAGCCTGCTAACCAAATGTCCCCTCACCCTGTGATAAGTGTTCCCTTACTTATCGCGGGTGTTACGTTCCTGTACCCACGAAAAGTGAAAATCCGCGAAGTAGGGATGCTATAGATATTTACAGTCTCACATTGGCAAGTAGCGTCTCAAGTGGCCGCTGCACAAATCCTACTTTTCATTTTTGGTGTGTGTGTATTTCATCCTCTGAGTAAAGACGCTATTTACTGTAAATCACAATTTTTAAAAATGATTTATACTATTCTTTTAGTGTTATAATTAATATTTTTAATATATTTTTTGTACATTTTGTGATTTCTTAAATGCAAAATTCATCCAATATATACATTACTGCACAACACATACTACGCTTATGAAGACCGAGTACCACAAAAACCTGTGAAACAGAGAAAATACCGCAATAAATATTTTACATTCATATTTATTGAAAAACCGCAAATCAGCGAGTCTGCGAAAAGCGAACCGCAAAGTAGTGAGGAAACACTGTATTTATTACCTGTCTCTGCTTGGTTCAAGCTGCTGCAATAGATCCTTTCCACCTGAAGGTTAGAAAGGATTTTCTGATGGTTAGAGCTGTTTGATGGTAGAATATATTTTCCCCTCCTCTTTTTGAATGGGCCTTGTACTGACCCCATTCCTTCCCGCTTGACCAACAGCTCCCTGATCGCCAGCTGCCCGGGCCTGCGCTCGCTCAACCTCTCCTCCTGCCGTCATTTGCCCCGAGGGATGAAGAAAGCCTACCGGGGCCAAGAGGAGATCCGCCGCTGCTTGCACCAGCTCTTGAGCAGCTCGGAGGGGTCCGCCGGACTGGGCAGCACCACATAAAGCAGCTCCAGAGGCTCAGAGCGGTACCTCTTAACTTTGGACAGCTTCAGCCGCTGACCGCTCTAAGAAGGGCCTGTTGGGCAGGGTGCCTGACCCCATGCAAGACCACAGCCAGTCCGTTCCCTTGTAACATATTTGAGGCGGGAAGGGTTTGGTGTGAAGGATGCCGGTCCCTCCTCCCTTTCGTTTTGTACCTTTGTTTCCATTGTCTTTTTTCTAATTGTTTGTAGATGCAAACTCTACCAGAATAAAAGGGTTTTTCACTTCTGGGTGCATCACTTCCTGTCTCTGGGTCTCAGTTGGAGAGAACAAACACATTTTATTGACTATTAATAGAATATTGGAAGCCACCCGCGAATCCCAGATGCCACTCGACCTCACTTTTGTCAACTATTATTTTTATTTATTTATTTAGCACATGTATATACCGGTCCCTCAGCCCGAAGGCGACTCAAGGCGGTTCACAAGGCAACAAAAACAGCATTTAAAACACTTAAAAACATTAGGAAATAAATTAAAACCAAGACAATAATAAAGACATGTTATGACCCTAAGTAAAACATAATCCAATCTCGTAGTCCATTTTGTTTCAATCCTATGTCAATTACACTGTCTTTTCAAACATTTGCTCAAACAGCCAAGTTTTGACCTTTTTTCGGAAGGACAAGAGTGAGGGAGCTGATGTAATGTGTCCCCGGGAAGGGCGTTCCACAGCCGAGGGGCCACCGCTGAGAAGGCCCTGTCTCTCTTCCCTGCCAAACGCATTTGGGATACCATTTGGGGATAGTCAGGGCCTCCCCAGACTATCTTAACATCCTAGATGGTTCATAAAGGGAGATGCGTTCGGACATGTAGGTTGGGCCAGAAGCATTTTGGGCTTTATAGGCTAAAGCCAGCACTTTGAATTGTGCTCGGTAGCAGACTGGCAGCCAGTGGAGCTGGCACAGCAGAGGAGTGGTATGCTCCCTGAGCGCCACTCCTGTTAGCAACCTGACTGCCATCCGTTGGACCAATTGAAGCTTCTGAACAGTCTTCAAAGGCAACCCCATGTAGAGTGCATTGCAGTAGTCTATATGGGATGTAACTAGAGCGTGGACTACCGTGGCTAAGGCAGACTTCCCAAAGTATGGGCACAGCTGGCGCACAAGTCTTAACTGTGCAAATGCTCCCCTGGTCACTGCCGAAACCTGGGTTCCAGGCTCAGTGATGAGTCCAGGATCACACCCAGGCTGCGAACCTGCGTCTTCAGGGGGAGTGTAACCCTGTCCAACACAGGCTCTAACCCTATGCCCTGTTCGGCCTTGCGACTGACCAGGAGGACCTCTGTCTTGTCTGGATTCAATTTCAATTTGTTAGCCCTCATCCAGTCCGTTACAGTGGCCAAGCACCGATTCAAGGTCTGGACAGCCTCCTTAGTAACAGGTGGGAAGGAGCGACAGAGTTGGACTTCATCTGCGTACAGATGACACCGTACCCCGAAACTCCGGATGATCTCCTCCTACGAAAAGGCATTTGACAGCATGGAACCAGAGTGCGTGTGGAATAGACTTGAGTGAGCAAGGAGTACAGGCAGAGTACATCAACATCATCCAAGCACGCTATGGCAGGCGTGCAACAACACTAGTGCCTTTCGAACAACACCTTGTTATACCTGTAGAAAAAAAAGGGTATCCCAGTGTGATCCGATCTCACTCGATCTGCTCTGGAAAGTGTAACAGGAGGCTGTAATTGGTTGGACAAAAGTATACTCATTAATGGGCACAAGGCTTAATCACCTGTGCTTTGCCGAAAATGTGGTTTTAATCACGCGCACCTCCTCGGAAGCCTCCAGCATGCTCAGCGTGCTTTGTAGCAGAAGTCGGTCAATTGGATTAAAGATGGACATGCGAAAGACAAAGGTATTCCGAAACAAGTTCGCAGCATTTGTGTTACAAACTTGTTACTTGGGTTTGGATGGGAATATTTTAATAAATCAAACACAGAAATAATCCTTAGAATGTGCTCTTTAACTACCACTCTTCACTTTTTGACATAATCACCAGACACTTGGATACATTTCTGCCTAAAATGAGCAGGTTTTCTGAAAGTTCTTCCTAATGTTCAGGTGGAATCTCCTTTCTTATAACAATAATTCTTACCCGTCTCTCCTTGTGGCTTGAGGCAGATCTCTTGGCATTACTTTGCGCACGAAGATTCTTAGGAAGGACTCATCCCACACTTTTTACAAGCGCGTTGATGACTGAAAAGGCCAATCTGAGATAGGCATGTTCGGTTGCAGAAAGCACAGCAGAAAGTGTCCTTGGGTGATGTTGTTTCCAAGTTGTGGTTCTTTCTGTGTTGTCGTTTCTCTTCGAGACCCGTTCGGCGTGTCTTCTCGAAAGAGGCCGCAGCATTGTGGATAGTGCGTCTCCACGCCTCCCAATGTGAGGCCAGGGTGGACCATTGTTGGTGATCAATCTGGCCGAGCGAGAGATGTTGTTTCAGGGAGTCCTTATATCTCTTTTTGGGGGCGCCTCTCTTGCGCTGACCTGTGGCGAGTTCACCATAGAGTAGTATCTTTGGGAGGCGGTGGTCCTCCATCCTAGAGATGTGCCCTGCCCAGTGCAGCTGTGTTCTCAATAGCATGGCCTCAATGCTGGTGACCCCTGCTTGCTCAAGGACAGCAACATTTGTCACATAGTCGGTCCAGTGTATATTTAGGATTGTGCAAAGACAGCACTGATGAAAGCGCTCGAGGAGTCATTGCTGTTGGCGATAAGTGACCCATGTTTCAGACCCATAAAGGAGAATAGACACAATCACAACACAATCAAAGCACACAAACATTGCAAACATTCTAAAAACACACTGTGGCACAGCTGGCTGGGAGTCAGCTGCATTGAAGATCACTACTGACCGAAAGGTCATAAGTTCGAAGCCAGCCCAGGTCGGAGTGAGCTTCCAACCATTGTGTAGCTTGCTGTTGACTTTTGCAACCCGCAAGATTGTTGCATCTGTCAAGTAGGAAATTTAGGTACCGCTTACGTGGGGAGGCTAATTTAACCAATTTACAACGCCATAAAATCTCCAGCAAGCAAGTAAAATAGAATGAGGAAGTACTCCATCAGTGTCATAAATGGACAGTGAAGTGACAGCTCCCTGGTGGCCATAATTGTAGCAACCCAGCCTCCATTTCAGCCAGGGGGCCAGGGGCCCGCTCCGGGGGTTCCAATTGCTTTAGACTCACTTGCTGTAGATTCAGGTGAGGAGGGTGATGGGGCTTTTGGGCCCACATCTCCAACTGATAGTTTACAGTGGGACGACACCTGGCCGGAGGCTTATTCGGACGGTGAAGGTCAGGATGACACAGATTCGGATAGTTATGAAAGGCCGGGGGGGAGCAGTTCCCAAGAATGCATCTGGGAACCTGCGGGGGATGAGTTGATGGAGACCGAAGGGGAGGAAGGTTCTCAGGAAGATAGTGAGCCAGCTGTGGACTGGCCTGGAGAGTGTTTTGATCGTAGGAGAAGCATTGAGTCCCATCGCAGAGAATGGAAACGAAACTTAGAGAGGCGTTGGGTTCCCAAAGGAGGGGATTAAGTATACGTTCCCTGGGAACAGTTCCCCAGTTGGTCGGCCACTTCTGATCTGAAGGGAGTGAAGCGACCGTGTTCCTGGAAGCCATAGTCTGGCTGTTTTGCCAAGTACCTTGCCAAGAACTTTGCCACGGACCTTGCATTTTCATGGACTTTGCCTTGCCTTGTTTTTAAGGATTACTTTGTTTTGGATCCCTTGCTTTTCGCTTTTGAACTTCACGTGTTTTCACTTGGACTAATTGACAATTACCTAATTGGACAATTTACTTTTTTCACCTGCTTTTTATTATTCAATAAATAGTTAATTGATCATTGTCTCTGTGTGTGTGCTTAAGGGGCCGGGCCAGAACCCAGCATTGTGACAGTTGGCCGACCAACTCCACGAACCCCTTTTTCACACCACGGGACGAAAGAGGCGCCGGCGGCAAGCTTCGGAGATGGCGCAGCTAAGCGCGGCCGAAGTTTTGGCTCTGCAGCAAGAAGTGGTGGACCTCCCGGCGAGATTCAACGGAGACCCGGCCGCGGTCAACGTATTCACGGGACAATGTGCTATGTATATGGAGCTCCGCCAGACCGAGTTTACAACCGAGAGGGCGAAAGTGGGCTTCATATACAACCTACTGGAGGGAACCGTGGCGTCCTGGGCAACAACGTTGTTGCAAGCGAATGCGGCGCCTGTGACCACGGCAGCTTTGTTCCTGCAAGCCCTTAAGAAAACCTGGGGCGCTCCGGTTAATGCGGAGTTGGCGGAGAGGAGACTGGATCATTTGACCATGAAAGACATTACTTTGGCACAATATATTTCCCTGTTCCGAGTGCTGGCTTTCCTAGTGGCCTGGAATGACTCGGCGTTGCGCTACCAGTTCCTGAAGGGCTTGTCGGCGGAAGTGCAACAGGACATCCTCCGAGGGGCCACGCGACCCACCAACTTGGAGGAGGCGATCACCTTGAGCCTGCGAGTGGAGGCGGGGATCAACACCCGGAGGCAGTGGGAGAAAGGGCCCGGGGACTGGCCGGTTCCCCGCAGGGAGCCGGCGGCTAGTCGTCCTGCCTTCCGGCCGTTCGCACCCACGCCTCCGCCCCAAGATGAGCCCGAGCCGATGCAGTTGGGGCATGTTTGCCCTAAAGTCGACGCCGCGGAAAAGGCCAGGCGTCAGCGGTTGAATTTGTGCTGGTATTGCGGCGGATCCGGCCATTTCTCCTGCGAATGCCCACAGAAACCAAGAAGCAAGACACCGCGGGCTTCCGCGGCGTGGGAGAAACCCCAGGAGGCCGAAGAAGCCCTTAATGCGGCGGGGGAAGAGACCGGCCGAGTTTAAGAGAGTTCGCTAACTCGGTCGCCAATCTCCCCCCAGAACCCCAGACTGGACAATTGTTCTTGATCATGGTGGCGTTGTGGTCGGCTGAGAAAGGGCTGATGATGGTACATGCCATGGTGGACTCAGGGGCCACGAACAATTTTATTGACACAGACTATGCCAATTCCTTGGGATTACAATTACATGACCTACAGGAGCCCAGATCCGTGCAGACCATTGATGGGTGCCCGTTGAAAGCGGGGTCAGTGAGACATTACACTTCCCCCACCAAGATGTGGACGAGCGCACATAAAGAGGACATTTCTTTCCTAGTAACCAAGTTGTCAGATTTCCCTGTGATCTTAGGGGTGGTGTGGCTGACGCTGCACGACCCCAGATCTCGTGGGCTCGGCGGGAGCTGCGTTTTGCCTCGGAACATTGCCAGAGGCACTGCATGACCGCTCGAGTGTGCCAGGCTCAAGAGGTGGAGCGGGTGGTTACGCTGCCCAAAAAGTATGCAGCTTTTTGGGACGTTTTCAGCGAAAAGGAGGCCGAGCGCCTGCCCCCCCACCGGCCCTATGACTGTGCCATTAAACTGGAGGCCGGAGCGCCTATTCCTCGCGGAAGACTCTATCCTCTCTCGGAGCCCGAGCAAAAAGCTCTCCGGGAGTTTCTGGACGAGAACCTGCGAAAGGGATTCATCCGGCCCTCTCAGTCCCCGGCTGAGCACTCAGCACCCATCCTGTTCGTCAAGAAGAAGTCGGGAGAATTGCGATTATGTAATGACTATCGAGAACTTAATAAAATCACGATCCGAAACCGCTACCCGCTGCCACTGATCCCTGAGTTGTTGGAAAGAATGAGAGGGGCCAAGGTCTACACCAGTGTTTCTCAACCAGTGTGCCGTGGCACACTAGTGTGCCGTGAGCGATCATCAGGTGTGCCGCGAGAAAAGCTCTCTGCCCCCCTTCCTTCCCCCCTCCTCCTGCCGAACTCCTGCTGCTTGGGAGAGGAGGAGGAAGGGCCCCGCCAAAAAGAAGAAACTTCGGGCACTGCATCTTTCGGCCGACCCAGCCAGCCTCCAATCCGCCATGACTATCGCCATGACTCTCGCCCCTTGCTTGTTTTAGCCGCGTGGAGGAGGAGACGCCACTGAAACCCATCCACCGTTCATGATCCTCCTCTGTGGGAGAGCTGAAGCCGGGGGGGGGCATGACACAGCCTGGCCCCGCCCCTCCCCCCAGCTTCAGCACTCCCACAGCTTTGCCAGCCTTGAGGGGGCAGTGCCAAGCTGGCTTGGCCTGGCTTCTCCCCCGGCTTCGGCACTCCCAGCAGCTGCTCCCAGCAGGCCACCATCCCCCAGCCATTCTTTTCTGTGTTACAATATCGTTTTGGTTGATGGTGTGCCCCCGGATTTTTTAAATGTTAAAAGTGTGCCGCGGCTCAAAAAAGGTTGGGAAACACTGTTCTAGGCTATCGCATTTCTCCAAAGGGCATCGCCATGGACGATACTAACGTGCAGGCAGTGGTGGATTGGAAGGCGCCTGCCAGCAAGAAGGACATTCAGCGGTTTCTGGGGTTTGCGAACTACTACAGAAAGTTCATCCCTGACTTTGCCAAGTGGGCTGATCCCATCACGCAGTGCCTGAGAGGGAAAGTTCCATTCCGGTGGACACTGGAGGCGGACGAGGGGTTCCGGAAGCTGAAGCTGCTGACTTGTTGCCCTGTGCATCTGCCTGCACAATGGGGCAGCTGCCCCAGGGGTCGGACTTGTTGAGAGGAACTACACGATCTGGGAGAAGGAGCGATCTGGCCATCAAAGTGGCGTTTGAAGTTTGGCGACATCTGTTGGAGGGGTCCAGGTTTCCAGTGGAAGTCCACACGGATCACCGGAACCTGGAGCACTTGAAGAATCAGCGGAAATTGAATCAGAGGCAGCAGAGATGGATTCACTATGTCACCCCCGCTCAGACCAAACAAGCCGATGCTTTGTCCCGAAAGCCAGAATTCGTGAGGGGGGAGGAAGGTTCCTCCGAGACTCGACTGCTAAAGACTGAAAACTTTGCTGCGACCAGCGGGACAGACGTGAGGCCTCCAGCGGTCAACACCGATCCGGGGGAAAAAAGACTCTAAGGGAGCAGATCCAAGCCCGGCAAAAGGAAGACCCTTGGGTGAGTGAGCAGCGAGCCAAGGGAGTGCAGTTTCCTTACCAAGTTAAAGACGACCTGTTGTGCCGGCGGGATCAAACGTACATCTCCCCAGGGCCAGAAAGGGAGGACATTCTAAAGCTATGCCATGACAGTCGGGCGGCGGGGCACTTTGGACTGTTCAAAACACTTCAATTGGTGCTGCGGGACTTCTGGTGGCTGAAGGTGCGGAGAGACATTGAGACTTATGTAAACACCTGTCTGGTCTGCCAGAGGGCCAAGAAGCAAGGGGGCAAACCGGCTGGTCTGCTCCAACCGCTACCCACTCCATCCGCGCCGTGGAAGATGATTTCAGCCGATTTCATCACGGATTTGCCAAAATCCCAAGGATTCACATCAATTTTGGTCGTTGTGGATTGTTTCACTAGGATGAGTCATTTTGTGCGATGTGTGGGGGTGCCCACAGCCAAAGAGACTGCTGATATGTTTGTGCAACATGTATTTCGACTGCATGGAATTCCCCAGAGTTTGGTGACAGATCGGGGCAGCCAGTTCACTTCCCAGTTCTGGCGGGCGGTCCAGCGACTCTTGGGGATTGAAGCCAGGATGTCGATGGCACATCACCTTCAGACGGACGGGCAGACCGAAAGGGTGAATGCCATGTTGGAGCAGTACCTGCGTTGCTACATCAACTATCAACAGAACAATTGGGCGTCATTGTTGCCTTTGGCCGAGTTTGCTTACAACAATGCCACGCAAGAATCAACCAAAGAGACTCCTTTCTTTGCAAATTACGGCTACCACCTGAGGTTCTACCCCCCAGTGAACAAGTCGGGGGATGTACCAGCAGCGGAGGATTGGCTACAAGAGTTAACCGCTGTACAAGACATGCTCCGTACCCAGCTAGACCAGGCGAAGGCGGATTACAAGCGGATGGCTGATCGGCATCGCCAGGAGGTACCGGACATCCAGGTCGGGGACAAAGTTTGGCTGTCCACCAAGTATCTGCCCACACAGAGGCCTTGCCGCAAACTTGATGCGAGATTCGTGGACCCCTACAAGGTGCTAGCCAAAGTGGGACCAGTGGCGTTCAAACTACAGCTGCCTGCAGACATGAAACTCCACCCTGTTTTTCATCGTTCCTTGCTGCGGCGGGCGAAGGGGGTGTGGCCAGACGTGACTCAGCCACCGCCCCCTCCTATGATGCGGGACGGCGAGGAGGAGTTTGAGGTACAGGACATTTTGGATGCCCATATTCGTCGCCAGAAGCTAGAGTATCTGATTGACTGGGCCGGTTTTGGGCCGGAAGAACGTTCTTGGACGCTAGCGCGGGATGTTCACGCCCCGGACATTGTTGCTCGCTTTCATAGTAGGCATCCGGGGAAGCCCAAACCTAAGGGGAGGCCTCGGAGGGGCCCTGGGGAGGGGGATAGTGTAGCAACCCAGCCTCCATTTCAGCCAGGGGGGCAGCATTGTGACAATAATACCCTCATGATGCTGCTGTCATGATCCAGACCACCTTAAGAAGCTAGGCACCGTAAAGTTAGCAATTAAAGTTTATTTACAGGAATCTCAAACTTCCCCACTGTGACTCAAACTGGCCGAGAGACACAGCAAGTTGTTAAGGAAACCCAATAGAAATACCCAATTCAGACTTCTTCACAACAGAAATAAGGCTGAGAGAGTGCGCACAGCCAGTCTAGGGTCACAACCAGCCAAGTAGAATGCAAATGGAGTAGAAGCGTCAAACGGTCCTTCAGTCAAGCCAGGAGGAAAGCAGACGAAATAGCAAAGTCAGGTCAGTCCGGAATCCAAAACGAAGGAGCAGCAGAATCTAGCACACAAGGGATTTAAGGTGGAGCAGCCGAAGACAGGATACAAAGATGCGGAAACCCACGAAATACAATACCAATGTCCAGAATTCCACAGCCAGTCAAACAATCAGTCCAGTAACGATCCAGAACAGGAGGCAATGCCCGGGATGGCAAGAACAACGCCTTGTCAGCTGCAACCAATGGTTAATTGCAAGTCCCCTTTATTCAGTCCTCCTCGGGGCATAATTTTGCATTTCTAACTACAGACTCCTTTCTCTCAGGCTCAACTACAACAGCTGGTAAATCAAATAGCCTCTGTGTGTCTGCCTATATATATTGTGTGTCTATGGCATTGAATGTTTGCCATGTATATGTGCATTGTAATCTGCCCTGAGTCCCCTACGAAGTGAGAAGGGCGGAATATAAATACTGTAAATAAATAAATAAATAAATATTAAAATTTAGTTTTTTCCTGGGCCATCTCTCTACAATGCCTTCTTGCCTCGGGAACAGGTCAGACTAGATGACCTTTGGGGGTCCTTTCCAACTCTTTGTGTCCCTTATCGGCTCTTGTTGTCAAAGGCCAAGGTCCGTGGGTCAAGCCAATGGTGTGAAAAGGTGGGATTCTATTGCCTGCAGTTGCCATGGAGCTGCTGGCCAGTGTTATTGGCTTATCGGCCAGCCCTACTGAAAGCCTTGGCCGCTCTTCGGACCTTGCAGTGACCTCTTGGACTCTTTTCTTCTGATAGGAGCCAAGGAGATTTTGGAAGGGTCAGTTCTTTTGCATCCTCATGCAGCAAATCACAGAAAGATAGACTCACAGAGTGGGAAGGGAACCCCAAAGGTCATCCATTGGGAATAGTTTAAAATTAAGTCCAAAAGCCTGACCTATAAAGCGACACCTGTGGTTTTCTCCCCTTCTAAGACAGATGCCATTGGATTACATGTGTAGCTTATTGACATTAAGTAGATGCATTCACATTATCGTAAGGAAGGGATCACCAAGGGCCATCTAGTTTCATTCTGTCGTGCCAATAGGCACAACTAAATCCCTCCTGACAGATGCCATCCATCTGCTGAAAGACCTCCAGAGAAGGCGCATCTCCGAGGCAGTTCACACATCACAAGAGTTGGAAGGGACCCCCAGAGGCTATCTAGTCTAAACCCATTCTGCCAGGAAGGAAGGCACAACTAAAGCCCTCCCAACAGAGGCCCATCCAACCTCTGCTGAAGGACCTCCAAAGAAGGAGGACTCACAACCTTCAGAAAACATCTGTATTTCTCAACCCCCAATTTGCTTAGTCAAAATATTATAGAATCCTAGAGCCGGAAGGTTGTCCAGTCCAACCCTCTTCTGCCAGGCAGCAAGACACAATCGAAGCCCTCCTGGCAGATGGCCATCCCATCTCAGCTTAAAAGGAGACTCCACCAGACTCCAATATATTCGAGATCATTCCACACAGCCATTCAAATATGTCTCCCAGTTTCCTATATAGGGCACCCTGGTTTGGAGAACATCCCCAAATGTCTTTTATCTCAGAAACTGCACAAGAAAGAAAGAAAGAAAGAAAAAAATGTGAAATAAATGTGAAAAATCAACTATGTAGCAATCACTTTTCTGCTGGAATGGCACTACCTTTATACCTATTGGGTTATTCTGCCTTCCTCTTTCTCTCTTCCTTCTGTCCTTTCCTTATCTCCTCTTCGTTCCTTCCTTCCTTCCTTCCTTCCTTCCTTCCCCTTTCTCACTTCCTCCCTTTTTTCCCTTTCTTCCTTCCCTCTGTCCTCCCTTCCTCCCCTCCTTCTCTCCTTACTTCCTCCCTCCTTTCCTTCTTTCTTCCTTCCCTTCCTTCCTTCTTTCTTTTTCCCCTTTCTTTCATTATTTCCTTTTTCTTTCTCCCTTCCTTCCTTCCTTCCTTCCTTCCTTCTTTCTTTCTTTCTTCCCTTCCTTCTTCCCTTCCTTCTTTCCTTTCTTCTTTCTTTTTTCCTTTCATTCTTCCCTTCCCTTCTCTCCCTCCTCCATCTCTTTCTTTCTTCCCTTCCTTCCTTCTTTCTTTTTTCCTTTTCTTTCTTTAATTCTTTCCTACCTTCCTCTCCCTCCCTCTCTCCCTTTCTTTCTTTCTTTCCTTTCTTCTTCCCTTACTTTTTCCTTTCTTCTTTCCTTTCCTTTCTTTCATTCTTCCCTTCTCTCCCTCCTCCATCTCTTTCTTTTTTCTTTGTTTTTTTCTTCCTTCCTTCTTTCTTTTCTTTCTTTAATTCTTTCCTACCTCCCTTCCCCTCCCTTCTCTCCCTCCTTCCCTTTCTTTCTTTCTTTCTTTCCTTTCTTCTTTCCTTCCTTCCTTCTTTCCTTCCTTCTTTCTTTTTTCCTTTCCTTCATTCTTCCCTCCCTTTCCTTCTCTCCCTCCCTCCCTCCATCTCTTTCTTTCTTCCTTCCCTTCCTTCCTTCCTTCTTTCCTTTTCTTTCTTTAATTCTTTTCTACCTTCCTTCCCCTGCCTTCTCTCCCTCCTTTTCTTTCTTTCTTTCTTTCTTTCTTTCTTCCTTTCTTCTTTCCTTCCTTCCTTCCTTCTTTCCTTCCTTCTTTCTTTTTTCCTTTCCTTCATTCTTCCCTCCCTTCCCTTCTCTCCCTCCCTCCCTCCATCTCTTTCTTCCTTCCTTCCCTTCCCTCCTTTCTTCTTTCCTTTTCTTTCTTTAATTCTTTCCTACCTTCCTTCCCCTCCCTTCTCTCCCTCCTCCATCTCTTTCTTTCTTTCTTCCCTTCCTTCCTTCCTTCTTTTTTCCTTTTCTTTCTTTAATTCTTTCCTACCTTCCTCCCCCTCCCTCTCTCCCTTTCTTTCTTTCTTTCCTTTCTTCTTCCCTTACTTTTTCCTTTCTTCTTTCCTTTCCTTTCTTTCATTCTTCCCTTCCCTTCTCTCCCTCCTCCATCTCTTTCTTTTTGCTTCCTTTTCTTCCTTCCTTCCTTCTTTCTTTTCTTTCTTTAATTCTTTCCTACCTTCCTTCCCCTCCCTTCTCTCCCTCCTTCCCTTTCTTTCTTTCTTTCTTTCTTCCCTTTCTTCTTTCCTTCCTTCTTTCTTTTTTCCTTTCCTTCATTCTTCCCTCCCTTCCCTTCTCTCCCTCCCTCCATCTCTTCCTTCCTTCCTTCCTTCTTTCCTTTTCTTTCTTTAATTCTTTCCTACCTTCCTTCCCCTCCCTTCTCTCCCTCCCTCCCTCCATCTCTTTCTTTCTTTCTTTCTTCCATTCCTTCCTTCCTTTCTTCTTTCTTCTTTCCTTTTCTTTCTTTAATTCTTTCCTACCTTCCTTCCCCTCCCTTCTCTCCCTCCCTCCATCTCTTTCTTTCTTTCTTTCTTTCTTCCATTCCTTCCTTCCTTTCTTCTTTCTTCTTTCCTTTTCTTTCTTTAATTCTTTCCTACCTTCCTCCCCTCCCTTCTCTCCCTCCCTCCATCTCTTTCTTTCTTCCATTCCTTCCTTCCTTTCTTCTTTCTTCTTTCCTTTTCTTTCTTTAATTCTTTCCTACCTTCCTTCCCCTCCCTTCTCTCCCTCCCTCCGTTTCTTTCTTTCTTTCTCTTTTCCCCAGGCTATATTGAATTATAATAGTGGAGGAATGAGCAAAGAGAAAGGGTTAGAACCGTAGAGGCAGAAGGGGCCCAAAGGTCGTCTAGTCCAATTCCTTTCTGCCAAACATGAAGACACAATCTAATCCCTCCCAAGAGATGGCCACCCAGCTTCTGTTTCAAAGAATGAGACTCCACTGGACTCTGAGTTGGAAGGGGCACCTAAGGGTCGTCTCATCCACCCCCCTTTTGACAAGCAGGAATGTACAATCCGATCTCTCCTGACAGATGTCCGCCCAGCTTTTGTTTTGAACCCTGCACCATTGTCTCCTCCTCCGTTCTAGATTGGAGAGGGAGGCTCTCCGTTGGGCGCATCGCGATGCCGGTCTCTCCTTTCAAAGGTTCTTTCGCTCTCTGGAACTTGAACTACTTCAATTCGGAGAAGAAACTCCAGGAGAAGATCCAGGAGAACAAGTTCTTTCCTTTCCAGCTGCAGCAGCCCAAAGGTGAGCCTGCCCTTGGCCTGGCTCCCTTTCGGAGAAAGGCCAAAGAAGCACATCCTCAATGCAACGTGTTCCTTCCCCTTGTTGTGCGACTCTTGCTTGCAGTGTTTGTGATGGAGTATTACAAGGACATGGTCTGGAAAGGAGCCTTGCTTTTTGTGATCTCACTGGTGGCCACTGTCTTCTATTTCCGGTCTGAAAAGGTAGGTTTGGCACATCCTGGGAACCCTTCTTCTCTTCCCTGCATTCCCTTTCCCCAGGATTCCATAGTAGATAAAGTGGTGTCAAACTCCGTTAATGCGACAGTGTAAATCAGGGGTCGGGAACCTTTTTGACTCAGAGAGCCATGAAAGCAAAATATTTGGAAATGTATTTCAGTGAGAGCCATATAATATATCTATATATATAAAGAAAGAGTTGTCATGGAAAGACCGTCCCAAACAGAGAAACCTTACAACACAGAAACACCAAACTTGCCAACAGAAATAGGCCTCAAGCAAGGTACGTTTGTAGCAAAGAAACTTTCTCCCCCAAAACCTAAAAGGCCCTCAAAACAACGAGTTAAAAAAACTACATTTCCCAGCATCCTCCAGGGCTGCCAACGACTCACCCAGCCTCTACATTCTGACAACATGATTGGCTGCCAATAAGGGCAGATTTGCATAACTCCTGTACTAGCCAGCCAACATGAACATTCCGACCCATAATAAACTGTCAGAGGAGGATAAGGCAAAGGGCTGAGGCACAAAATTTACCTCTACAAATCACAGACCGTGCCCAAAATTGACAGTAAGGCTTCATTAATTTAATTTCCTGACTAGGCCTCACTTAATGGAATGCTGTTTACGCTCTGAATTGACAGTAAGGCTTCATTAACTTGATTCTCCCGACTAGCCCTCAGCTCATTGGACATTGTGTATGGCCTGAATTGACAGTAAGGCTTCATTAACTTGCTGTTCTTGACTAGGCCTCAGCTCATGGGACACTGTGTATGGCCTGAATTTACAGTAATCTACCTTGGCACACAGAGCCCCTATGACCCACGCTACATTCTACTACAGTTTGGAGGAGGGTGGACCATGGATTATGGGACTTGAAGTACCTCCATGGATTATGGGATTTGTAGTACTTCAAAACCCATCATTCCCCACAGACCACTGTGTCCAAGAACCAAGACCGATAAAGACCAAACTTGGCAAACAATGCACCCCATGACCCACACTCCATCCGACTGCAGATTAGAGGAGGACACACCATGGATAATGGGATTTCAAGTACCTCCATTCATTTCCAAAGTACCCCACCCACACACGCATCAACCTCTACATCAACACAGCAGACAGAAAGACAAAAAACATTGTATATCCACAAGCTATGCAGAATGCCAGCAACACCACACACCAACAACTCCCCAGGACTTCAACATCCCACCCACCAGAACAACCCACAACGACACAGCCATGACCCCACCAAGACCATAAGTAACATCAATTCCAACCCTTACATACTCAGACTTTCTCGCATCTCCTAAATAGCAACACAGCAACGCGTGCCGAGTACAGCTAGTATCATATATTTTAAGACTGAATTCAACTAAATGTGAGTCTATACGTACATACGATGAGAAAAGGATTCCCCCGGAAGAATGACGGACATTTCAGACCTGGCTCTGCAAAAGGCATGCTCAGGACTCTGGGAAGGAAGAGAAAGCGGAAGGAAGGAGGAAGGAAAGAAAGAGAGGAAATAAAGGAGGGAGGGGAGAGGAAGAAAGAAAAGATCGAACTATGGAAAAGGAAGAAAAAAGCAGGAGAGAGACAAGGAGGGGAAAAGAAAGAAGGAAATGGGAAGGGAGGAAAAGAAAGGATGGGGAAAAGAAAGGAAAGGGAGTGCGGGAAAAGTAAAATAATGAAGTAAAAGAAGAAAAGAAAGAAGGGGAGGGAAGTGAAAAGGAAGGAAGGAGAAGGAAAGGGAGACTTGGGGGGAAAAGAATAGAAGAGAAAGGAAGGAAAAGGGAGGGAGGGAAAAGGAAGGAGAGAAGGAGAAGGAAAGGGTGAGGGGAGAAAGAAGGAAGGAAGGAAGGAAGGAAGGAAGGAGGAGAATGGAGGAAAGAAGGAAGGGGAGAGAGGGAGGGAAAAGGAAGGAGAGAAGGAGAAGGAAAGGGTGAGGGGAGAAAGAAAGGAAGGAAGGAAGAAGGAAGGAAGGAAGGAAGAGGGAGAATGGAGGAAAGAAGGAAGGGAGAGAGGGAGGGAAAATGAAGGAGAGAAGGAAAGAATGGAAGAGGAAGGAAGGAGGTCCCCAAGAGCAGCGAGGGAGGAGGAAGAGGTTGCGATGGCAGTGCGGAAGCGGCAGTCGCGGCACATTTGCGTCACTCCTCCCCGTTGCATGCTGGGAAGCCGAGGCCCGGGCTGCTCTGGAGAGCCAGATGCAGTCATGAAAAGAGCCACATCTGGCTCCCGAGCCATAGGTTCCCTACCCCTGATGTAGATTTACCCCCACTTAGACTTATACTGTTACCAAAATCAGCTACCTGCCACCAGAGGGCAGTGTGGGTCAATTGCCCGGCACACCATGCTGCTTTGAAAGCCAGGAGAAACATGACCAGGTTTGAAGGTAGTAACGGAAGTTTTATTCATCTGGCCAGATGGATGACACAACAGTGTAATCAAAAGAACTGACATAACTCATAGATAAATGTGCAGCACACGTTATACAGTTTGGTAGCTAGGCCTGTTTGATCAAGGCAAAAAATAGTTCAAAACTCGTTGCAGATGTAGGGGGGTGCTGGCGGTTCGAATCTAAATGACTTCTAAAATTTTCCAGAAAAATTGTGGAAATTTTCCAAATTTTTCAGAAATTTTGGAATGGCTTCATTAATGGCAGACACGCATGCACAGTAAGAAAGAAACAGCACTGGTTAAACACCCAGTTTGGATGGGGATGCCTTCCCTCCGTGTCAGAACTGGGGCAACAGCCCTGTTTAACCCAGTTTGGATGCGGCTGTTGCTCCAGGGAAGGACATCCGCCTCCAAACTGGGTCAAAGAGCCAATGAGGGGAAAGCACCTCGGGAGGGGCGGGAATCTAATGCCGATTCCTCTAAAATACAGATAAAACAGTCGTCAAGCAGACGGATTAATCTTCCGGGCTTCAATTGAAGGCAAGTCTGAAGAGGGTGGTCTTACATGCCCTCCGGAAGAGAATAAGATCTGTGATCGCACGAACATCATCTGGAAGTGCGTTCCATAATACAGGGGCCGCTGCTGAAAAAGCTCGTTGCCTTGTCGTGGACAAGTGGCAAGAGCGGACTGATGGTACGGTTAGCAGGTTGTGCTCCTCTGAGCGCAGTGATCTCGGGGGAACATATGGGGTAAGGCGGTCCCTCAGGTACACAGGCCCTAGACCGTGTAAGGCCTTAAAGCTCAGAACCAACACCTTGAAGACAATTCGGTACTCAACTGGGAGCCAGTGCAATTGCCGTAGGATGGGAGTAATATGCTCCCTTGCCGGTGCTCCCACCAGCAAGCGAGCGGCGGCATTTTGCACTAGCTTGAGTTTCCGGATTGTCGACAAGGGAAAGCCAACGTAGAGGGCATTACAGTAGTCTAGCCTTGAGATGACCGTTGCTTGGATCACCGTGGCCAAGTCGTCCCTGGACAGGTATGGAGCCAGTCACCTAGCCTGTCGCAGATGGAAAAATGATGTTTTGCTGACTATGAAGACCTGGGTCTCCATGGACAGCAATGTGTCCAAATGGACCCCCAAGCTTTTTACCGAGTTGCGCGCCATCCAGGGTAGGCAACTGGCACTCTTCCAGCCCAGGGCAACCGGGCCACAGTATCTCCGTCTTCGATGGATTCACCTTCAGCCGGCTGGAACGCAGCCATCCAGTCACGGCTTCAAGGCATTGATGGAAACAATCGGGTACGGTGTCCGGCCTGCCGTCCATTCTCAGCACCAGCTGGGTGTCATCAGCATACTGATAACACTCCAGACCAAAGTCACGAACCAGCTGGGCCAGCGGACGCATGTAGATGTTGAATAATAAAGGGGAGAGGATGGCTCCCTGGGGGACCCCACAACTTAATGGGAGTCTCCCAGAGACCTCCCCCCCCTCTCCACACGTTGTCCCCGGTCTTGGAGGAAGGAGGCCACCCATTTAAGGGCAGTCCCCCTACCCACCTTTCTCCTTAGCTTTTGCAAGCTGGGACTATTTTCTACCTTTTACAATAACCCTTTAAAGTAGGCCAGTCCATTACAATGCCCATGTTCAAAGGCCTTTCAAGATGGAACGTGCCTACCTACAACGCCCAGGATTCCATAGCACAGAGCCATGGTGGTTCAAGTGGCACCAGATTGTATTAATTCTATAGTGCAGATGCACCCATAGTTGGTCAGGAGACGTGCCTCCTAGGATCTGCCATCCCATTGGCTGAGACTTTCTCCTGACATCACAGATTGGGGTGGAGACAAAGAGAGAACATCTGAGATTGGTTTGTTCTTGCGCCCACCTCTGAGTGGCGCAGGCCCATTGTCCAGACTGGAAAGAATGGGTATTTAGTAGACCTGGGTAGGTTCGTCGGATGCTTGTAAAATCAGAATGAATTCGGATTAAATTCACTTTTGAAGCGTTTATGAAGCGATGTAAACAACCCAGATGTGAATTTGCCATTTCGAGGCCGCCGCTGTCATTTTTGGAAAGGAATCGGCATTAGATTCCCGCCCCTCCCGAGGTGCTTTCCCCTCATCGACTGTTTAGCCCAGTTTGGATGGGGATGTCCTTCCCTCCGCGTCAGAACTAGGGCGACATTTGGATGAGTTGTCTGTGAAACAAATACCATGTTCCAATGTAGGCCCCTTCTCCAAGATCTCTCCTTATGTATGTAGATGCAAATATAGACACATTCCCATATCCGGCATCCAAAACACACCTGGTTCCTGGCCAGGTGTGTTGTCCTCAGGGGCGGACCTACCTGTTGCCGGGGGGTATGCGGAAAAAAATTGTGCCCCCCCCGTTGCTCCCGAGGGGAGCCCAGTGCGCATGTGCCAATCTGTGCGCACGCGCACTGACTCCAGAGCACGCCTCCCGCTTTGGAGCCCAGTGCGCATGCGCGGAGCCGCGTGCCCGCGCATGCGGAGGTGCGGCCGGAGCGCCCCGGGCGGCGGGGCCACCTAACAAAGGCCCGGCTGGCGCGGGCGGTGGTGCGGGCCGTGGGGCGGCTGCGGAGGCCTGGCTGGCTCCATGGCGGGGTGTGGGGACAGGGTGGAGGGTGGCGCCGGTGCGGTGACGCCCCTCCCAGGTGGCGATGCCCCTCCTGGGTCACGTCGCCCTACGCGCCTGCATAGTCCGCCTAATGGACGAACCGGCCCTGATTGTCCTGATGCCCCTCACCTGTCTGGCTTGACCCCCCCAATTCACAGGGCTCCCAGGACTTCTCGATCCTCTTTCTCTTTGCCATGTTCACTGGCCTGTGGCTCATCGCCAGCAACATGAACAAGCGGCGGCTGATCATCAACCATGCCAAGGAGTACTATCAGTTCTACATCAAAGGCATCCTGTGGCACGAGGGGCCCTTGCACCAAATCTACGTCCGGGTCGTGGCCCAGAAGGATGGTAATGGGGCCTGGCGGGGAGGGAAACGGAAGGTGTGGAACCCTAGGGTTGGAAGCGGTCCCCAACGGACATTTAGTCCAGAATTGCTCCTTGGCAGAATAAAGTTGGGCTAGATGACCCTTGTGGATGCCTTCCAATGCTAAGATTTCAGGAGCACAATGGATGGAGAGAGAGAGAGAGAGAGAGAGAGAGAGAGAGAGAAGGAAGCATTGTTCACCTATGACACTCCCAAAATATAGCCATGTTCAAAGGCCATCAAAGAGGGAGAGTCTATGACACTCCCTCCTCTCCCTCTCCCTCTCCCTCTCCCTCTCCCTCTCCCTCTCCCTCTCCCTCTCCCTCTCCCTCTCCCTCTCCCTCTCCCTCTCCCTCTCCCTCTCCCTCTCCCTCTCCCTCTCCCTCTCCCTCTCCCTCTCCCTCTCCCTCTCTCTCTCTCTCTCTCTCTCTCTCTCTCTCTCCCTCTCCCTCTCCCTCTCCCTCTCCCTCTCCCTCTCCCTCTCTCTCTCCATCCATTGTGCTCCTGAAATCTTAGCATTGGAAGGCATCCACAAGGGTCATCTAGCCCAACTTTATTCTGCCAAGGAGCAATTCTCACTTATGGCACTCCCAAATGATGCCCGTGTTCAAAGATGGAGAGACCATGGCCCCTATTCTGCAAGGAAGTAATGTTCAACCCCAGAACTCCCAAAAGATCCCTATGTAGATGGAGAGTCCATGGCCCCTTCTATCTCTATCAATCCATCCATGCAGCCACACTTAGTGTTGGAAGGGACCACCAAGGGTCATCTAGTCCAATCTCATTCTACCAGCAAGCAATGCTCAACTCTAGCACTATGAAATGATGCCTATAGCGAAGATGTCCCACCATTGGGATATCCCACTACTGCCACCAATTATAGTGAATATGTCCTACCAATTATAACCAACAATGAAGGGACTGACGGCAGAATCTGCCTTAGACACATCACACTCAAAATGGAGGACAAACTGCAAGGTCTGGCCTAAGGTGAGGCCATGAGGGGAGGCACACACACCCTCACACACAAGGGCCAGTCAGTGAGATGCTACCTCTGACTTTTATATTTTGCCTTTGCTGACTCCTATTATTTATTAATATTTCTTTTGCTGCCACCAATATATTGTTGGAATAGGCCACCTCCTTCACTGGCATGTTTAAAGAGCCACGTGAAGACTTCAGTTGGAATAAAATGGGAAAATGTTGTTTATTTTGAACAGTTAATAAGCATAATGGTTTCAAATCAGGCTTTTCCTCTTACAGAGGATGGTACTTTCTCTTGAGTTCCTTATCACAAAGTTACACACACACACAAATCCAAACAGGATCTTTAAAACCTTTGAAATCTCCTTTCCTTTCTCAGCACTCTAAACACTATAGAGGCCTATAACTACTATCCTCAAAGAGGAATCTTTAAAAACCACAAACAGTTCCCCACTCCCTTCCTTCCTTCCTCTCTACCAACATCTAACTGATCTTGAAATGGCTGCCTCAGCTTCTTCTCTTGGCCTCTGACTCCGCCCATCTCCAGCTATTGAGCTTTCCCCTCCAATTTTATTAGCCAATCAGATGGCACTTCAGGCTATGAGGCTGCCTGTTTGCTCTACCCACCTTTCTCCTTACCTTTTGCAAGCTGGGCCTATTTTCTACCTTTTACAATAACCCTTTAAGGTAGACCAATCCGTTACAACGCCCATGTTTAAAGGCCTTTAAAGATGGAGAGGCCATGCCTCCATGTATCTACTGTATCTATCTATCTATCTATCTATCTAATAATAATACACTTTATTTATATTCCACTCTTCTCACTCCGAAGGGGACTCAAAGTGGATTACAGGTACACATACTTAGCAGGCAATCCCTGCCGTTTTCACATACAACATATAGATAAACAGAGGCAAACTCTGGCCACCAGGGGGAGCTGACGCACTCCTCCTCTCTCAGCGTTCACAGCGTCCCTTGTTGTTCCTTCTGCATTCCTCAGCGTTCCTGGAGTTCTTTAATGGCCTCATAATTCAGTCAAAATTTGCTTCCTCACTTAATGTGGTACCTTTACCTCCTACTTGACAAATGCAAAGGTCAACAGCAGGCTACACTTAAAGGTTGAGCACCCACCTCGACCCGCGCAGGCCTCGAACTCATGACCTACTGATCAGAGAGATCTTATGCAGCTGACACTTAGCTAACTACACCACATGATGGCACTTGTGGCTATGAAGCTGCCTGTTTGCTCTACCCACCTTTCTCCTTAGCATTTGCAAGCTGGGCCTATTTTCTACCTTTTACGATAACCCTTTTTACGATAAGGTAGGCCAACCCGTTACAATGCCCATGTTTAAAGGCCTTTAAAGATGGAGAAGCCATGCCTCCATGTATCTATCTATCTATCTACCTACCTATCTACCTACCTATCTATCTATCCTGGAATCTTAGGGTTGGAAGGGATCCCCAAGGGTCATGTAGTCCAACCACATTCTGCCAGGCAGCAGTGCTCACCTATAGCACTCCCAAACAATGCTCATGCCCATCTTTAGATGGAGAGTGCCTATCTACAACTCCCAGGATTCCATAGCACAGAGACATGGTGGTTAAAGTGGCACTGGACTGGATTCATTCTACAGTGCAGACGCACCCATAATGTGTTTGCATGTTGATATGCCTCCTCATGGATTACATAGGTGAGAAAATCTCCTTCCTCCAGTTTCCATATATCTGTTTGTTGTTTGTTCGTTCAGTCGCTTCCGACTCTTCGTGACCTCATGAACCAGCCCATGCCAGACCGCCTGTTGACCGCCACCAACCCCAGCTCCTTCAAGGTCAAGCCAGTCACTTGCCCTTGGTCGGCCCTTCTTCCTTTTTCCTTCCATTTTCCCCAGCATAATTGTCTTCTCTAAGCTTTCTTGTCTTCTCATGATGTGGCCAAAATACTTCGGTATATTTTAAGAACACCAATTAAATGAGTAAAGTCCTAATTAAAACCTGGCCTGTCTCCCCCCTCATTCCAGCTTATGGCAAACTGTTCTACAGCCTGATCATCAATGGATATCATTTGGAGGTGCTCACCTTGTCGGACCTGTCGGACAAATACGAGGTGAAGAGACGCACACATTATTTTTTATCTCTCAAACACCAGTTCTGCAATTGAATGTAGCCATTCTGCAGCCAGGGTCCCAGTGTTTCCCTAGTGCAGGGCCGCCCAGGAAGTCGATCGCGATTAATGAGTCGATCGCAAGACCAAATGAGGTCGATCTCAGCCGGACGGGGTGCTTCTGCCCTGCACGCGTGCGCTAGGGTTCCCATATGTCCCTTATTTTAAGGGACGTCCCTTATTTTGGCCCTAAAATTTGTGTCCCTTATTTTCAGGCCCTGTCCATTATTATTGACTACACAATCACAGGGTATGGGTGCAAGTACAAGCGCAAAAAACACACAGTGCAAAATATATCATATATAACAATGAGGAATGTTTATGTCGGACTAGAGCATCAATATAAAAACACATACAGACCAACCCAAACCGCAGCAATACAGGGTGTGACAGCGAGTCCCAAAGGAAGTTACTCCGGATGAATATCCTGTAACCCCACAGACAGATGTCTGAATCTTCGAGTACGCCAAAGTCACTAGGGTAGTCCACAGGTATGGTAGTTAGGCAGCTAGTCCGAATAGAGTCACCAAGGCAAGGACATAAAGGAGCCCAATCCTGCTCCTAATATGAGTGGTAGAAAAAGGCCAACGGGCTGGCGGTGCCGGAGTTAAGGGGGCCACTTCCCCGTTTCGCCCCCGGGTGGGGCTTTCTCAAGGCCATATTAGCTGTCGCTGCGGTCCTTGGCTATAGGGGAGAGGGGGAGGGGGTACATATTTAATAAATATACACAAGCGTAAACCCATAAACAATATAACAAATGTCGGTATACATACCAATGATGAAAAGAGGTGAGACATAACCTCACTCAGCAGAGTAAGGTGACCAAAAGGTGAATGTGGATGGAAACACAGGGAATAAGTAGTATAAAGACAGGTGTTTAAGGTTAGTTAATTAGGGATTGACTAGCAGGACAGGACTGGGCGGGGTTGAGCAGAGGAAGGTGCGCGCTGTGGTTTCCACGGCAATGCCTGCCCGGGGATTCCAACTCGCAGCCTGTGTCCCCGTTGGAAGGAAGAGGCGATACAGGACAGAGTACAGTAGACTAATTAACCATTACCCAAGGGGAATATTGGATCATGTTGGATAAATATAGTTTCTGGTTGCTTGAGAGTTACTCTTAAAATAGGCCTAGCTGTGCATCCCAATACTATACAATGCTGTGTATCCCAAACTATACTATACCATTAACTATTGACATAATAGTGAAGATGTACTGTCTTATAAAATTTATTTTATTTTAATGTTTAGACAGTGCACTTTTAAAGTCAGCAAAGTCAAGTACTAAATACAGATGGAGAAAATAAGGTAGTTGTAATGATGTTTTTCTGCATGACAAAGCATGCAGAAACATACCATGTCCTGTTAAGAGGGTATAAGTCAGTTTCTTTTGTGAGTTCCAATCAATATCTTACTCTGTTTATAAAACTATTTCTACCTAATGTTTGAGTTTCAAGATTTTAATGAAGTGTCCCTTATTTTTGTGAAAAATCCCGTAAATGTCCCTTATTTCTTATATCAAAAAATGGCAACCCTAGCATGCGCTCCTGCCACCACCTTCCGCTCGCGCGGTGCTTCTTCCGCCCGTGGGGCATTGCGGGAAAAAGGGAGCGCGAGGCGGGGCCTCCGGAGGCCCGGCTTCGCGCTCCGCCCTGCCTGCCCTCTTGTCCAGAAGCAGCTGTGCAGCCTCCGCTGCGCGCGAGAGAGGCAGGGCGGAGCGCGAGGTGGGGCCTCCGGAGGCCCCACCTCGCACTTCCTCCTTGCTGCAATGCCCCGCGGGCAGAAGATGCACCGCGCGGGCAGAAGGCAGCAGCAGGAGCGCACGCGCGGTGGCGGAGACGCATGCGGCGGCAATAGCGCGCAGCGGGGGCAGGTAGATCTTTTTGACTTGGTTGCTTTGAAAGTAGCTTGCATGCTGAAAAAGTGTGGGCACCCCTGCCCTAGGGAAACTTACACACAACACAAGGAAAACACTGACTGGACCTCAGGGGCAATGGGCCAAATGGCTGTCATATCTAATCCCCCACTGACACACACATATACCACACAGGACGTGCTCTCACCTGTCATCGAGTCATAGAATCCTCGAGTTGGAAGAGACCTTGTGGGCCATCCAGAGGTCTCCATTCCGCCAAGAAGCAGGAAAATCGCATTCAAAGCATAGGGATGTTTTGCGTTGTCCTCTTCGGTATTAAGGCAACCTGAACAACTCTGTTCCTGTGTCTTCGGCCCCCATCTACCCATCCATCCTGTAGTCTGTCCATCCATTGGCTGGCTGGTTGACTGTCTCTCCATTGGTTTGTCCATCTGACCATCCATTTGTCACATGTGTGCCTACATTTGTCTGCCTGCCCATCTGTTTGTCTATTCATCCACTCATCCATCCATTTGACCATTATTTATCCATCCTTCCTTCCATCCATCCTATCCATCCCATGTTTGTCTTGCCTGTCCATCCATTCTCCTGTTCATCCTTACCTCTAATCTCTCATCCATGTCTGCCCATCCATTGATTCATCTATTTGTCCACCCATCCTTTCATTTGTGCATCTTTCTATTTATTCATCTGTGTCTATCCATCAATCTATCCATGTGCTCATCCACCCACCCACTTGTCCATCCATCCATCCATCCATCCATCCATCCTCTCATCCATTCATTTGTCTGTCCATCCATTCATCCATTTGTTTGTCCACCTATCTATTCATCTATACATCTAACCTCTCATCCATCTCTTTGTCCATCCATCCATCCATCCATCCATCCATCCATCCATCCTCTCATCCATTTATCTGTCCATCCATCCATCCATCCATCCATCCATTTGTCTGTCCATCCATCCATCCATTTGTTTGTCCACCTATCTATTCATCTATACATCTAACCTCTCATCCATTCGTCCGTCCGTCCGTCCATCCATCCATCCTCTCATCCATTTATCTGTCCATCCATCCATCCATTTGTCTGTCCATCCATTCATCCATTTGTTTGTCCACCTATCTATTCATCTATACATCTAACCTCTCATCCATCTCTTTGTCCATCCATCCATCCATCCATCCATCCATCCATCCTCTCATCCATTTATCTGTCCATCCATCCATCCATCCATTTGTCTGTCCATCCATTCATCCATTTGTTTGTCCACCTATCTATTCATCTATACATCTAACCCAGGGGTGGGCAACTATTTTTTCCAAGGGGCCACACGAGAGCCAAAAAGTATTATGGAGGGCCGCACCTAAATCCATACATCTAATCCTTCATCATTTATTTATTTATTTATTTATTTATTCATTACTATTTGTCTATATATTACACATCATTTATTAACATATTAATATCAAGGAATATTCATATATTATTAGTATTAATATCATAATTATTATATTATAGTGTGTGTGTGTCTCATCCATATATATATATATCCTATATATCCATTTATGTCCATCTAATCTATTCATCCAATTATTCATTTGTCATATAACATCCATTCATCCATTTGTTTGTCTCATCCCCACCTTATTTGCCCACCCCTGATCTAACCTCTCATCCATCCGTCTGTCCGTCCGTCCGTCCATCCATCCATCCATCCTCTCATCCATTTATCTGTCCATCCATCCATTCATTTGTCTGTCCATCCATTCATCCATTTGTTTGTCCACCTATCTATTCATCTATACATCTAACCTCTCATCCATCCGTCCTGTCCGTCCACTCCCCATCCATCCGTCCATCCACCCTCTCATCCATTTATCTGTCCATCCATCCATTCATTTGTCTGTCCATCCATTCATCCATTTGTTTGTCCACCTATCTATTCATCTATACATCTAACCTCTCATCCATCCGTCTGTCCGTCCGTCCGTCCGTCCATCCATCCATCCTCTCATCCATTTATCTGTCCATCCATCCATTCATTTGTCTGTCCATTTGTCTGTCCATCCATTCATCCATTTGTTTGTCCACCTATCTATTCATCTATACATCTAACCTCTCATCCATCCGTCTGTCCGTCCGTCCGTCCATCCATCCATCCATCCATCCATCCTCTCATCCATTTATCTGTCCATCCATCCATTCATTTGTCTGTCCATCCATTCATCCATTTGTTTGTCCACCTATCTATTCATCTATACATCTAACCTCTCATCCATCCGTCCGTCCGTCCGTCCATCCATCCTCTCATCCATTTATCTGTCCATCCATCCATTCATTTGTTTGTCCACCTATCTATTCATCTATACATCTAACCTCTCATCCATCTCTTTGTCCATCCATCCATCATCTACTTGTCCACCCATTCTTTCATTAGTCCATACGTCCTTCTATCTATTCATCGATTGTCATTCCATCTATCTATCTATCCATGTGCCCATCAATCCATCCATCCATCTGTCCATCCATCCTTCTATCTAATCATCAGTATCTTGATCCATCCATATATCCATCTATCCCATCTGCTCATGCATTCATCGATCCATCTATTTGTCCATCCATCCTTTAATTTGTCCATCCATCCTTCTATCTATTCATCTTTGTTGATCCATCCACCTGTCCGTGTGCTCCTCTGACCACCCATCCTTGGGTGGCTGTGGTTCCACCCACCTGTCCCTCCATCCCTCCCTCAGCTACTGGATGTTCTGGGGCGCCGCATTGCCCGCAACCTCAACCTGAACTACTTTGACTACCAAGACGTCTCCACGCGGCACGTCATCCGCCACACAGAGCCCGTCAAGGAGGAGGAGGAGGAGGTCGAGATCACCGACAATGTCAGCGTCTGAAGGTGGGTGCACCTAGAGATTCTTAGGGAGGTCTTCCCTTAGGTTTCCAAATGAATTGGAGCTGTTAGGCTCAAGATAACTTGGGGTGATTCCACAAAAATATAGCAGAGTGCCAGAAGCACAATAGCTTACTAAGCTATATCCTAAGGAAGGTACAAGGATAAAAATTGAATCCTGACAAGACAGAAGTACTCCTGGTCAGTCGCAAGGCCGAACAGGGCATAGGGTAACAGCCTGTGTTGGACGGGGTTACACTCCCCCTGAAGACGCAGGTTCGCAGTCTGGTTGTGAGCCTGGACTCATCGCTGAGCCTGGAACCCCAGGTGTCGGCGGTGACCAGGGGAGCATTTTCACAATTAAAACTTGTGCGCCAGCTGCGCCCGTACCTTGGGAAGCCTGACTTGGCCACGGTAGTCCATGCTCTGGTTACATCCCGTATAGATTACTGCAACACTCTCTATGTAGGGCTGCCTCTGAAGACTGTTCAGAAGCTTCATATGGTCCAATGGACAGCAGCCAGGTTGATAACAGGAGCAGCACTCAGGGAGCGTACAACTCCCCTGTTTTGCCAGCTCCACTGGCTACCAGTTTGCTACCAGGCACAATTCAAAGTGCTGGTTTTGGCCTTTAAAGCTCTAAACCAGTGGTTCTCAACCTGGGGGTCGGGACCCCTGGAGGGGTCATGAGGGGGTGTCAGAAGGGTCGCCAAAGATCATCACAAAACACAGCATTTTCTGTCAATAATGGGGGGTGGGAAGTTTGGCCCAATTCTATCTTTGGTGAAGTTCAAAAGGCTCTTTGACTGCAGGTGAACTATAAATCCCAGCAACTACAACTCCCAAATGTTAAGTCTATTTTCCCCAAACTCCACCAGTGTTCACATTTGGACATATTGATATTCATGTCAATTTTAGTCCAGATACATCATTGTTTTGAGTTGACAGTGCTCTCGGGATGTAGGTGAACTACAACTCCAAAACTTAAGGTCAATGCCCACCAAACCCTTCCATTTTCTGTTGATCATGGGAATTCTGTGTCCCAAGTTTGGTTCAATTCCTCCATTGGTGAGGTTCAGAATGCTCTTTGATTGTAGGTGAACTATAAATCCCAGCAACTACAACTCCCAAATGACAATCTCTCCCTCCAATCCCACCAGTATTCAAATGTGGGCATATTGGGTATATGTGCCAAATTTGGTCCAGTGAATGAAAATACATCCTGCATATCAGATATTTACATTACACTTCATTACAATAGCAAAATCACAGTTGTGAAGTAGCATTGAAATAATTATATGATTGGGGGTCATTACAACATGAGGAACTGTATTAAGGGGTCACAGCATTAGGAAGGTTGAGAACCACTGCTCTAAACGGTTCGGGTCCAACTTACTTGTCCGAACGCATCTTTCCCTATGAACCATCAAGATGCTTAAGATCATCCGGAGAGGCCCTGCTCTCGGTCCCGCCTGCTTTGCAGGCGCGCCTGGCGGGGACGAGAGACAGGGCCTTCTCAGTGGTGGCTCCTCCTCTTTGGAACTCCCTTCCTAGTGACATCAGATTGGCCCCCTCCCTCCTGACGTTTCATAAGAAAGTCAAGACTTGGCTTTTCGAGCAAGCATTCGCAGACGAACTTTAATCGAGATCAAGGATTACTATGACGATGAAACGGAAACCGATTTTAAGATTGTGGAGCTGAGATTTATATTTTGTAGTTTTTAACTGTTAATTTTATATGTTTTTATATGAGTGTTTTTATCTTGTGATGTATTGTATGTGGGCACTTGTTGCTGCTTGTTCACCGCCTCGAGTCGCCTTCGGGCTGAGAGAGGCGGTATAGAAGCATGGCAAATAAAATAAATAAAAATAACAGAGGTATCCATGCAGCTACATTTTGCTTACCTCCAGCCGTAGGCGCCTGCCCATCCAGCTCTTCTACCCACTAAGGCTCCCCCATTGGCTCAGTCGTTAGCCTGTGAGTTATCAGACTCCGGACTATTTACAAGGGTACTCAGATTCTGTTAGAGCGTCGCTCAAGCCCATGTATTGTAAGGGCTTAGCTTATTACGGTTGTGTCACGCTTGTGATATCAGACTTGCGATATTGTGATTGAACTGTACTACATTGCACTATATGTGATATTGTTCTGCTATTTGGCACGTATATTATTCACAATTACAGCATTTGTGATTTTTATGACACTATGATTCGTTATTTATTTATTTTTATTTATTATTCGGTTTTATATTCCGCTCCTCCCTGCAGGCTCGGGGCAGATCACAATAGCAATAAAATACATAATAAAACATACAGTAAAAATTCAGTATTATTGATCACTCTCACAGTTCTGCCCCTTTATACCCTATGGTTTAGCCTTGTGTATGACTTACTGTTCTCAGTGACATATTTGTTTGTGTATTGGCTTGTGTTACATCCTCAGAGAGAGCGTTCTTTCTTTCTTTCTCCCACCTTGGACATCATTCCACAGGAATATAAACCCAATTTTCCTAGTTTCCAAGAGACCTCGCAACCTCTGAGGATGCTTGCCATAGATGCAGGCGAAACATCAGGAGAGAATGCTTCTAGAACAGGCCAGGGCAAACTTCGTCCCTCCAGGTGTTTTGGACTCCAACTCCCACAATTCCTAACAGCCTACCGGCTGTTAGGAATTGTGGGAGTTGAAGTCCAAAACACCTGGAGGGCCGACGTTTGCCGTGGCCTGTTCTAGAACATGGCCGTATAGCCCGAAAGACCCACAACAACCCAGTGATTCCGGCCATGCAAGACTTCGACAATACGCTGCTGAAGTGCCTGGCCTTGTAATCCTGCTGATGTCCAGTCGCCTTTTCCAATTGCCTCTCCATACGAGCCATTGCCTGGCAACAGGTCACTTTCAGAAGTGTTTTTCCAATAATTCCCTTCCATGGGTGTACTTACTGGATTTGCAAAAAGGAGTAATATTTGTGTTTTCCCCATTTTTGTGGGGTGGTCCTGTGCCCCCCACCCCACCCCTGCTTCCCACTGACATCATTTTGCTTTTTATTTCCAAACAGGTGTTGCAAAGCCAGTCAAAGTCTACGTTTTGGGAAAGTCGAAGAGAGAAGGACCCAAGCCTTCCTTCCTTTATCTCTCCCTCTCTCTCTCCCTCTCCCCCCCTCTCTCTAATACAATAAAACCCCACATACATACTTTTCTTGAAAGTTAGCTTGCTTTTTCTCCAGAGAGAGCTTTGCTTCTGAAAGGGTGCATCTACACAGGCCCGGATTACCCATAAGGACAACAAGGCCATGGCCTATGAGCGCAGGCCTAGGAGGGCGCCAAATCACGGACCAACCCCCCCCTTTCTCTTCTTCCTTCTTTCCCTCCCTCCCTCTCTTTCATTCCTGCTCCCTTTCACCACATTTGAGAGGGGGCGGGGGCCGCCGCAGGTGCCGCAGCGGCCCCCAGGAACATGGTGGAGGAGGCAGAGGCCACGGCGCTCACAAAGAGGCGCCGCAGCTTCCCTCCGCCTCTTCCTCCTCGCCCTCACCGCCGCGCCTGACGTCACCCAGCCCCGCAGGTTGGTTGCGGGAGAGGTGCGCCATTGGCTGCAGATGCCGCCATCCTCCGCCGTGTTCCTGGGTGCCGCAGCAGCTTCCCTTCCTTCCTCTTCCTTCTCCGAGGAGGAGGAAGGAAGGGAAGCCCCCAGGGCTGCTGCCACGCATGCGCGGTATCCAGGAACATGGCGGAGAATGCTGTGGCTCTCGTGCCCTGCCGCACATGCCCGGAAATGGCCCCGCCCCTGGGGGCAGGGCTTCCAAAGTGTGGCCTAGGGCCAAAACTGGATTAACTGCCAAAAGCAGTTAATCCGGGCCTGCATCTACATTATGGACTTAATGCGGTTTCATCCCACATGACTCAATGCGATGGAAGCGTTGGAGCTGTAGTTTTGCAAGGCTTTTGCTACTAAAAAAATGCCAGTAAAGTTAGGAAAGGCTTTTCCTTGACATTAAGTCTAGTTGTGTCCGATGTGGGTAGGTCAATAGGTACTGCTCTGGCAAAAAGGTAAGGGTGCTTCATGCAGTTATGCTGGCGACATGACCTTGGAGGTGTCTATGGACAGCACTGGTTCTTCGACTCTAGTGCTCATCTCCATTTTGAAGCCGACAAGCCGGGATGTGGGATGAAACTGCATTAAGTCCATAATGTAGATGTCCGTAAACACCTCCAAGGCCATGTGGCCTGCATGACTGTATGGAGCGCCGTTACCTTCCCGCCGAAGCTGTATCTATTGATCTACTCACATTTGTATGTTTTCGAACTGCTAGGTTGGCATAAGGTAGAGCTAACAATGGGAGCTCACCCTGCTCCCCGGATTCGAACCACTAACTTTTTGGTCAGCAAGTTCAGCAGATCGGTGGTTTAACCCACTGCGCCTCCAGGCAATGCATCCCTAAACTATAACTCCCAAGTTTTTTATAGCAGTGGGTCATGACAATGAAAGGACGTGGGATCAAACTATTAATTCTACAGTGGAGATGCATTCTCAAGTCAAGGCAGTGCTTTGCCTCCTTTCTCCCACTAGATGGCACTCCTGGCCTTCCATGCTGGGATCTCATACAGGGATATAATGCCCTCTTGCAGTGCAATGATTATTTTTCACCCTCTTGCAGTATAATAATAATAATATGCCATCTCACATTTTCCATTATTATTATTATTATTATTATTATTATTATTACTTTGCCCTATTGCTGCTGCTCATCCTCCTCTTCTTCTTTGGCAGAATAGAATTAGACTAGATGGCCTTTTGGGTCTCTTTCAGCTCTAGGATTCTATGATTCTGCAACATAAGAGGATACAATCCAAGCCCTCCCAACAGAGAGTCACCCAACGTTGACCTCCAAGGTCCCCATTCCCACTGGCTGGAAAGCTCCGCTATGCTCTGAAGGTCTCCTCAGGAGTCGGGAGGCTTGGGGAGAGCGCAGCAGGTGCAAACTCGCTCCAAAGGCGTGCACGAGAGAGAGAGCGTGTGTGTGTGTGAGAGAGAGAGGGAGCGAGAGAGAGAGATAGCGAGAGAGAGTGAAAGAGATAGCGAGAGAGAGAGAGAGAGCGAGAGAGAGCGTGCGTGTGTGTGTGAGAGAGAGAGCGTGCACGCGAGAGAGCGAGTGAGAGACAGAGAAAGAGTGCGCGAGAGAGAGAGAGCACAAGAGAGAGTGAGAGAGAGCGCGCGCGAGAGAGAGAGCAAGAGAGAGCGCACGGGAGAAAGAGCAAGAGAGAGAGTGCGCGAGAGAGAGAGCGAGAGAGAGCGTGCGTGTGCGTGAGAGAGAGAGAGCGTGCACGCGAGAGAGCGAGTGAGAGACAGAGAAGAGAGTGCGAGAGAGAGAGAGAGCACAAGAGAGAGAGAGAGAGAGAGCGCGAGAGAGAGAGAGCAAGAGAGAGCGCACGGGAGAAAGAGCAAGAGAGAGAGTGCGCGAGAGAGAGAGAGCGTGCACGAGAGAGAGCGTGAGAGAGCGAGAGTGCGCACGAGAGAGAGAGCATGCGCGCAAGAGAGAGAGCAAGAGAGAGCACACTCGTGCAATAGAGACAGCACACGCAAGAGAGAGAGCGCATGAGAGAGCGAGAGATGGAGGGGACAGAGCAGAGACTTTACCGGGAGAAGGAGCGAGGAGGGGCATGAGAAAGGGGGAAAGAGGGGCACAGACCAGTTTTTTTGGGTCTGTGACCTGCGCCCTCCCACCCTCGGCTTGCCCCCCTAGGCCATGGTCTCGTTGGCCTTATGGGTAATCCGGGCATGATGATGAGATGTCTACAGTATGTTCAGTTCACAAGTGTCGCTGCTGCATCTGCAGTTAATTGCATGTCATTGGAAAGTGTCCTGGGTTGCTGTGAGTTTTCTGGTCTGTCTGGCCATGTCCCAGAAGCATTCTCTCCTGACGTTTCACCTGCATCTGTGGCAGGTACCCTCAGAGGTTGTGAGGTCTGTTGCAAAGTAGGAAAATTGGGTTTATATACCTGTGGAATGATGCCCAAGGTGGGAGAAAGAACCCTTGCTGTTTGAGGTAGGTGTGAATGTTTCAGTTGGCCGGTTTGATTAGCATTTAATGGCCTAGCAGTTTCAAGGTGTGGCTTCTTACAGCCTGGGGCAACCCCAGGCGAAACATCAGGAGAGAATGCTTCTGGAACATGGCTATACAGCAGGCCTGGGCAAACTTCGGCCCTCCAGGTGTTTTGGACTCAACTCCCACAATTCCTAACAGCCTACTGGCTGTTAGGAATTGTGAGAGTTGGAGTCCAAAACACCTGAGGGCCGAAAGTTTGCCCAGGCCTGCCATACAGCCCGGAAAACTCACAACAACTCAGTAGTTCTGGCCATGAAAGCCTTCGACAATACATTGTCTAATTCCTGTCCCAAAGCCTTTTGTTGTGCCATTGGATTCACTGGGATTGAGGCTTCTATGCAAGTGGGTTGCATTCTCATAGTGCTTAAAGTGGTTGTAGAAATGAGTCTATAGATGTGTGTGTGTGTGTATGTGTGGATATCTATCTATCTATTTATTTATTAACTCCATCTCCCCAAGGGGACTCGGGCGGCTTACATGAGGCCAAGCCCAATAACACATAATAACAACACAACAGCCTCTCTTGTGCTGACCTGTGGCGAGTTCACCGTAGAGTAGTATCTTTGGGAGGCGGTGGTCCTCCATCCTTGAGATGTGCCCTGCCCAGCGCAGCTGTGTTCTCAATAGCATGGCCTCAATGCTGGTGATCCCTGCTTGCTCAAGGACAGCAACATTCGTCACATAGTCGGCCCAGTGTACATTTAGGATTGTGCGAAGACAGCGCTGATGAAAGTGTTCGAGGACTCGTAGGTGTTGGCGATAGGCAACCCTTGTTTCGGAACCATAGAGGAGAATAGACAGTACGACAGCTCTGTACACACTGATTTTGGTGCTTTGCCTCAGGTGCTTGTTGCTCCAGACTCTTTTGTGAAGCCTTCCAAATGCACTCTATGCTTTTGTTATCTGTGATCAATCTCTTTCTCAATCTTAGCATCTGAAGAGATGATGCTTCCCACGTAGGTGAACTGCTGAATGGACTTAAGCACAGGTTTGCCTATGCTGACGTGGGGATGGTGGTGTTCTTCCTGTGGTGCAGGCTGGTAGAGGACTTCTGTTTTCTTCAGGTTGACTTCCAGCCCAAACAGCCCTGCAGCTGTTGCAAAGCAGGATAATAATAATAATAATATAAATAAAGGATATATAATTAAAGTATTATTATTATTATCAAACCTCCTTTGCAAGAACGGGGTGGAAGAGGCGCAAAGCAAACCGAACCTTGTGGGGCAGTGCCAGTCTTCCATCCATACAATCAGGGAAGAATCTCTGGGCGAGAGCACTGCCTTGGATAATGCCTGGCTCTCTGTCTTTCCCGTTTGGGATGTGGGCCTGGAGGAGAAGCAAGGCTGGGCTGAGACACAGGCACCCAATGACTGGTCAAAAAAGAGGCATCGTTTGGAAAGGGTTTATTATTATTATTATTATTCACCAAGGTGCCAGGAAAACCAAATTGCCACCAAAGAAATGCTAACAAGAAATCCGCTGCAGCAGCCACTTCAATTCCTTGGTTTCAATGCTTGAATTGAGTGTGTCCTTCATTAGGTGCCCAAGTATTTATTGGGTCTCATGGTGGATTTTGGCCACAGCAGCTCTGGCTTGGTCAAGTTTCATTGACCTCACTGACCCCCATGGGCAATGTGGACTTTGCAAAAACTTTTTATTACCTAATAGCTGTACCCTTCTGTGATGAAGTCGTGTTATTTTGTTGCAAGATAAATGCACAGTTTGTTATTGCTTATGTGCCTATACGATTGATGGTAAAATGTTTAACAAGCCACAGATAGTTGGCGGGGAATGTTGGCGCGGCAGGCCCCTGTGAAGGCTGTTGCTATGGAGACGGAAGTTAGAGCTGCACCTGTTTCAGAACTTTCAGATTTTTAAAATAAGTCGGTTGGTTTTGTCGGTTGGTGGGAGGGAAGCTGTCTTTCAGAGCTTTTAGAAGGCAGTTTGGTCAGGGGTTTGAGAAACCCAGGTGAAAGACAGACTTTGTCCAAGTTAGAGTAGAAAACTAACTTAATAGATAGGTAAAGCCTATAGTTGGCTATTTACCTGCTGGAGCAGTTAGTTAGTAGGACTGCTTGGTTCTGTGTTAGGAAGTACAGTGGAAACTGTACCCTATTGTTGAAACGTTGTAACCACAAGATTTGTACCTCTTAGGAGGTACAAAGCTCTGAACTAAGCTCTGAACTCTGTTATAAAATAAACTGTTGAACATCTTTATTACAACACCTGTCCGAGCCCCGGCATATTTGGTGGCATGGTGGGATAGCCTGCCTGTCACACCGAAAAAGGAACGGTCAGTGGTGACTGACCAATGGGCCAACCCTGATCCCTTGCACCTTCCAACTCTAAGATCCCAAGATGCCACACTGTTCTTAAACCTTTATATAGAGGTCAGATGGGCATCTTTTGGGAGTGCTTGAGTTGGGCATGCCTGCATAGTATTAGGGGGCTGGACTAGATGGCCTTTGGAGGACCCTTCCAACTATAAGATTGCAAGGTTCAACAGTGTTTTTAGGCCTTTATGTAGAGGTCAGATGGGCATCCTTTGGGAGTGCTTGAGTTGGGCATGCCTGCGTGCATGGCACAAGGGAGCTCGACTAGATGGCCTGTGGAGGCCCCTTCTAAGCTTTAAGATCCCAGGACTCCACAGTGTTCTTAGATCTTTACATAGTGATCAGATGGGCATCTTTTGGGAGTGCTTGAGTTGTGCGTGCCTGCATGCCATTAGGGGGCTGCACTACATGGCCTTTGGGGGACCCTTCCAACTCTAAGACCCCAAGATTCCACACTTTATATAGAGGTCAAATGGGCATCTTTTTGGAGTGCTTGAGTTGGGCAAGCCTGCGTGCATAGCACTAGATGGTCTTTGGAGGCCCAACTATTAGATTGCAAGACTCCACAGTGTTATTAGGGCATTATATAGAAGTCAAATGGGCATCTTATGAGAGTGCTTGAGTTGTGTGTGCCTGGTTTGCATGGCATTAGGGGGCTGGACTAGATGGCCTTTGGAGGAGCTTTCCAGCCCAAGGATTCAGGGAAAGGCACTCTTTTGCCTGGGCAGAGTCAAATGGAGCAGTAGGAGTGCGCATATCCATGGGAGTCGAACCCCTTTCATGGGCCACTCCCTCCGCTCGGCTTAGTCAATGGGCCGGAAGGTGAGCAAAGGGGGCTTCTCCGGCATCAGGATGAACCTATAGACCGTGTTCAGATCCGCCTTGGAGACTGTGTCGATCTTGAAGTTGCGCAGGACCTGAATGAGAGGAAGAGAAAGGCAACATGAGCCCATGAAGGTGCCAATCAAGGGCTGCCACGGCCCAATAATAGCAGAGAGCCATGGCAGTTTGAGTACTGTCAGAATGCATTCGCTCTGGAGTCCATCAAGTTTCAAATCCCACATACAATGTAGAAGGAATGCAATTTGACCCCACCTGAACTGCCATGGCTCAATGCTATGGGATCCCGAGAGGTGTAGTTTTGCAAGGTCCTAACCCTAACCCTCTCCAAACCAGACGTCCCAGAAGTGGATGAATACCACAGAGCCAGGGCATTGCAAGTGTGTTTGGTGCTCCCTCCGTGCCCACAAGTGTCCAGGCAGGACTCACGTGCATAAGGAAGAGCATCATCTCTGATTCGGCCAGCCTCCGGCCAATGCACTGGCGTGACCCGAAGCCAAAGGAGAGGGCCTTGAAGTGGTTGTCCTCCTTGCTCAGCCATCGGGTTGGGTCATAACGCTCCGGGTGGCTGAAGACCTCGGGGCTCCGGCCCAGGACATACAGCCCCACCTGGCACAAGGTCTGTGGAAAGACACGTGGGCCGTGGGGTCAAAGGAGCCCAAAGGGACATCTAGTCCAGTCCCCACCCCATGCCAAGCACTCCTGAAAGATGCACATTTGACCTCTATTTGAGGATCCAGGAACACTGTGTGGAGTCACATATTCTTGGCAAGGACCTCCAAGGGCCATCTAGTCCAGCAAGTACTCCAGCCCAACAGACATGCCCAACTCAAGCATCCTGGTGGGTGGCCATGTGACATCTAGCTAAAGTCCTAGGAACACTGGAAAATGAGACGCTTGGAGCTGGAAGGAACCCCAAGGGCCATCTAGTCTAACTCCCTAATGCCAAGTAATTATGCTCAGTTCAAGCACTCCTGACAAATGGCCATCTCACCTCTTTAAGGTCTAGGAACACGGTGGAGTCATACAATCTTGGAAGGAACCTCCAAGGGTCATCTAGACCAGTCCCTAATACCATACAGACATGCCCAACTCAAGCACTCCAGACCAATTGCCATCTGACCTCTAGTTGAAAATACAGGAACACTATGGAGTCATAGAATCCTGGAAGGGACCTCCAAAGGCCATCTAGTCCAGACACCAATGCCATGCAGTCATGTCCAATGCAAGCACTCCTGGCATATGGCCATCTGACCTCTATTTGAAGATACAGGATCACTGCGGAGTCATAGAATCTTGGAAGGGACCTCCAAGGGCCATCTAGTCTAACCTCTAATGCCATGTAGATATGCCCAATGCAAGTATTCCTGACAGAAGGCCACCTGACCTCTAGTTAAAGACCTAGGAACAGCTGTGGAGTCTTAGTCCAGTCCCAGAATAACACGCAGCAAAGGCACTCCTGAAACATGCCCATCCAACCTCTGTTTGAAGACACTTTAGAGTCTTCAGATCGAAGGGACCCCCAAGGGACATCTACTTGAGCCCCTAATGCCTTGCAGACCTGCCCAACTAAAATACTCCAGACAGATGGCCATCTGACCTCTATTTGAAATCTAGGAACACTGGTGGAGTCATGGAATCTTGGAAGGGACCTCCAAAGGACATCTAGTCCAGACACCGATGCCATGAAGGCATGCTCAACTCAAGCACTCTTGACAGATGGCCATGTGACTTCTATCGAAAGTCCTAGGAGCACTGGAGTATGAGAAGCTTAGAGTTGGAAGGAACCCCAAGGGCCATCTAGTCTGACCCTCTAATATCATGTGGTTATGCCCAACTAAAACATTGCCGGATCCGGCCTACCATATCCTCCTCCAGATTTTGGACTACAGCTCCTGTCTTCCCGATTACTAAACATCATGGCCAGAGAGGATGATGGGAGTTGGGATACTGTCACACCTGGGAGGCTGCAGGTTGTTCTGTTGAGTCATTAGAATGGGGTTTGAATTGTAGCAGCCATCGGCATTGATAGGGCTGGGGAGAGACTTTACAAACACCATATGCTGTCAAATACTGACCCCAGCGGGCACACAGTAATTCTGGAGCACCATGTCTTGGGTCAGATAGCGCTGGACGGTGATGCCCACCGGGTACAGCCTGCAAGAGAGAAAAACCGTCACAATGGAGATGGAGAGGGACACTTTCCAAATGGAGGGGTTTGGGGGGCCTGCCAAGGAAATTGGGGGTCTCATTAGGCCTACTTTAAACCCAAGAGGGGCACATCCTTTCCTTGCCTCCTGAGGCTTTTGGTTGCCCATTTCATAGGATCCTAGAATCCTAGAGTTGGGAGCGACTCTCAAAACCATCTGGTGCAAGCTCCTTCTGCCACACAAAAAAAGACACCGACAGATGGCCGGCCAGCCTCTGTTGCAAAACCTCTTGAGAAGAAGACTCCACCAGACACACCAAGAGCAGTGCGTGTGAAAAAGATCTTGGAGTCCTCGTGGACAAGTTAAACATGAGCCAGGAATGTGATGCGGTGGCAAAAAAAGCCAATAGGATTTTGGCTTTCATCAATAAGAACCTAGTGCCTAGATCCAGGGAAGACATGCTCCCCATGCTCTATTCTGCCTTGGTCAGGCCACTTTACCTGGAATCACACTGTGTCCAATTCTGGGCACCACAATTGAAGGGAGATGTTGACTCTAGGCTGGAATACTGTGCCCAGAGGAAGAGGGTGACTCAAAGGATCAAGGGTCTGGAGAACAAGCCCTATGAGAAACGGCTTAAAGAGCTGGGCATGTTTAGCCTGAAGAAGAGAAGGCTGAGAGGAGACATGATGAGAGCCATGTATGAAGAGACCTGGTGGGCCATCCAGTCCAAACCCATTCTGCCAAGAAGCAGGAAAATCACATTCAAAGCTCCCCTGACAGATGTCAATACAGCCTCTGTTTCAAAGCCTCCAAAGAAGGAGCCTCACTCCACACTCCCTCCGGGGCAGAGAGTTCCACTGCTGAACAGCTCTCACAGTTAGGAAGTCCTTCCTAATGTTCAGGTGGAATCTCCTTCCTTTCCTGTAGTTTGAAGCCATGGTTCCATTGTGTCCTGGTTTCCAGGGCAGCAGAAAACAAGCTTGCTCCCCCCTCCCCAGGACTTCCTCTCACATGCTTATACATGGCTGTCATGTCTCCTCTCAGCCTTCTCTTCTTCAGGCTCAACATCCCCAGCTCTTGTTTACCTCTTTCCTGAATTGCTTTGCCCACTGAGTTATGATCACGCTGAGTGATCATCCCAGATGAGGCCTGACCTAAGGAGCCCACAAGGCATTGCTTCTTGGCCAAGAATGCAATATAATGCCCCTGTCTATTGTCTTCGCTTCCAGGTGTGTATTTGACTCGGAACTTTGGTTATCACTTTTGGTGGGCAGCACCCTTGCCAGGCAATTCACAACGACACTACTTTTCTGCCAGCTCTGCTGAAATCCATTTAGTGTCTTTTGGCCAATCTGATCTCTCACCCATGAAGGTAATTTGGATTCTAGGCCTGGAATATGAGCTATCTGGGATCAGCCTGGGATCCTCCCGTTGCCCCTTGAATCCCCAAAGGCTTTTCCTCACCGCAGTGTCTCCTTGACGGCCCCTTTGAGCAGGGGCAGGCTGTTGAGGACCTTGGAAATCTCCCCGAAGCCCTGCTTCTCGACCGCCTGGATCTCCTCCCGGATGGACGTCTGGACCTGGGGGTTGCGGGCCAGTTCAAAGAGCGAGAAGAGCAGCGGGACAGCCGTCTGGGGCCCAGAAAGGGAGACACAAAGCGAGACAAAGAGGGCAATGAGCCTCAGCCCTGTTGAAGGCACCGGGCATCCCTTGCACCTGGCTGTGGGAGTTGCAGTCCACCCCAACTCCACCTATATACACATTTGGGTGTATTTTATTTATTTTATATACTTAAAACTTTTATATCTTCTCGACCTCCGCAGAGGGACTCAGACCGGCTCACAGCAAAGATTCAATGCCACAATACAGTCTAAAAATATCATACAAAGAATAAAAGATTAAAATACAAATAGATTAAAATACATATAAGCCAGGTCACCAAGATAAAATTATGTCCAGTTCAGTCCACGTACGTAGTCGATAACTTTAGTCTATTGTCAGACTCAGCCATTATTCCAGGAGTGCTTCATTCCATAGCCAGGAATTCACTAGCTTCCTGAAGGACAGGAGGGAGGGGGCAGATCTAATCTAATCTCAGTTGGGAGGGAGATCCACAGCCAAGGGGTCACCACAGAAAAGGCCTGTCTCTCGTCCCGACCAGACGCGATTGCGAATGTGGTGAGACTGAGAGCAGGGCCCCTCCAAAGGATCCTAACAGCCTTGAAGGTTCATATGGGAGAATACGTTTGGACAGGTAAACTGGGCCAGAACCGTATAGGATTTTGTAGGTCAACACCAGCACTTTGAATTGTGCTCGGGAGCTAATTGGCAGCCAATGGAGCTGACGCAACAGGGGAGTTGTGCGCTCCCTGTACCCCACTCCCGTTAGTAGTCTGGCTGCTGAAAGTTGGACTAATTGCAGCTTCCGAGCAGTCTTCAGAGGCAACCCCACGTAAAGTGTGTTGCAGTAGTCTATACGGGATGTAACCAGAAGCGTGGACCACCATGGCCAAGTCAGACTTCCCAAGGTTGAGCGCAGCTAGCGCACAAGTTTTAACTGTGCAAAAGCTCCCCTGGCCATCGCCGAAACCTGGGTTTCCAGGCTCAGCGATGAGTCCAGGGTCACTCCCAAGCTGTGAACCTGCGCCTTTAGGGGGAGTTTAACCCCGCCCAGCCTTACCCTGTTCAGCCTTACGACTGACCAGGAGTATTGGGTCTTTGTGCCAAATTTGGTCCAGTGAATGAAAACACATCCTGCATATCACATATTTACATTGCATTTCATAAGAGCAGCAAAATGACAGTTATGAAGTAGCAACGAAAATAATGTTATGGTTGGGGTCACCACAACATGAGGAACTGTATTCAGGGGTCGCGGCATTTGGAAGGTTGAGAAACGCTAGTCTACAGCAGTGTTTCCCAACCTTTTTTGAGCCGTGGCACACTTTTTACATTTCCAAAATCCTGGGGCACACCACCAACCAAAGTGACACAAAATGACACTCTAACACAGTCATACATATAGTTAATATGTTTTTGAATGTATTTATACACTCAGTGTGAAACCTGGGCCTGTTTTGATGAACACAACATAGATAGATATCCTGGCAGGAATGGCAGAAAGACACAAACTTCCCACACAGAACTCCCATAACCAAGAGAAAATGCTATAAGAGTTTGGTGGGCATTGACCTTGGGTTTTGGAGTTGTAGTTCACCTATATCCAGAGAGCACTGTGGACTCAAACAATGTTGGATCAGGACCAAACTTGGCATGAATACTCAATATGCCCAAATGTGAACACAGATGGAGTTCGGGGAAATAGACCTTGACATTTGGGAGTTGTAGTTGCTGGGATTTATAGTTCCCCTACTATCAAAGAGCATTCTGAACCCCACCAATGATAGAACTGGGCCAAACCTCCCACACAGAACCCCCAGGAGGCAAGAGGAGGCCTCTACTTGGGGAAAGGGAGGCGGGCCTTCCCAATGCATGGAGACGGAGAGGCCAAGTAGACAACAGGTGGGGAGGGGGGGTGGTTGTAATTTTGTGCCTTTATCGAGGTAGGTTTCTTAAGGTTTTCATACTTCAACACACTAGACTCTTCCCCCTCCCCTCCTGTAGGTTCCAATTTCCCACGGCACACCTGATGATCGCTCACGGCACACTAGTGTGCCCCGGCACACTGGTTGGGAAACACTGGTCTACAGCATTGAAGCACCACAAGGTTTCTTTTTTCCATTGATGGAAGCTTTGGTGCTCTACCATTTTTGTTTTGAGAGAAGGGATTCTAAGCAGGCAGCAGCTGTAATGGGGATACACACACAGAGTGCACCTTTTGCTACTGCACGCTAGGTTCGCCAGCAAATACCTTTTTGGTTATGGGGTTTTGAAAATGGATGTGCTCATTAGATTTGGTGGTGTGTTCGGCTGGAGTAAATACGGGTATGTTGTGATTCCAAGGAGTTTTTGCCTTGCTTTCTTCTGAGGCTGAGAGAGTGTGACCCACGCAAAAGAGGTCCGCTCACCGTATCAACGCCGCCGGCGGTGAACTCGGTCATGTTGGCCTTGATGGAGTCGAGAGACATTTCCTCCTGCAGCAGCAGTTCGGCCATGATCCCTGAATACTTGCGAGGCTGGCCCAGGCAGAACTCCTGGTAGATGTTCTGGATGCACTTGTCCGCTGGAGGAGGAGCAAGAGGGACAGGCAGGCCTCAAAAACCATTCCCATCTCCCATCATCTCCCACGCCCGCATTTGGGCGTACATAACCCGGGAACACTGGCTACCTGCTACCTCCTCTTCCTTTACCTTGATACATTGCTTAATTATTCTAGCCACTGATCAAGTTGTTGCTGTCATATTTATTTATTTACAGTATTTATATTCCGCCATTCTCACCCTGCAGGGGACTCGGGGCAGATCACAATGCACATATACAGGCAAACATTCAATGCCATAGACACACAAACATATATAGACAGACACACAGAGGCTATTTAACTTTCCAGATACATGAGGGTATGCTTCCAATTCCAACCACCGGGGGAGCTGTCGCTTCACCGTCCACTTGAGACAATGAGTACTTCCTCATTCTTTTGTACGCTGCTGGAGATTTTTATGGCGTTGTAAATTAGCTAAATTAGCCACCCCGCATAAGCGGTACCTAAATTTCCTACTTGACAGCTGCAACTGTTTTTTGGGCTGCAAAGGTCAACAGCAAGCTTCCAAAATTCCAAATTTATTTGGAAAATTCCAATATTTATTCAGAAAAATTCGGAAGTCACTCAGATTCAAAGCGCCAGCACCCCCTACATCCCGAATGAGTTTTGGACAATTATTTTTAAAATCAAACAGGGCTAATAAGGAGCTTTCTATCGGATTACATGAGTCTACATCACCATATAATCAGGTTTCTGTTGTTTTTAATTGTTTTTAATGCCAGGTTTCTGCCTCAGGGAGTCCAGACTAAAAATAAAATAAAAATAAATAAATCTGTTTCTTCCAGACTATCTGCTTTTATGTCTACACTGCCATATAATCAGGTTTCTGAATCCAGGTTATCTGCTTTGAACGGGATTATATGAGTCTACACTGCCATATAATCTGGTTTCTGAATCCAGACTATCTGTCTTGAACTGGATTACATGAGTGTACACTGCCATATAATCAGATTTCTGAATCCAGACTATCTGTCTTGAACTGGATTACATGAGTGTACACTGCCATATAATCAGGTTTCTGAATCCAGACTATCTGCTTTGAATGGGATTATATGAGTCTACACTGCCATATAATCAGGTTTCTGAATCCAGACTATCTGCTTTGAATGGGATTATAATCAGGTTTCTGAATCCAGACATCTGCTTTGAATGGGATTTTATGAGTCTACACTGCCATATAATCAGGTTTCTGAATCCAGGTTATCTGCTTTGAACAGGATTATATGAGCCTGTACTGCCGTATGATTAAGTTCAAAGCAGACTATAATCCGGATTCAGAAACTGGATTATATGGAAGTGTAGATGGGGCCAACAACTCCCACAATTCCATAGTATGGCTGTTAAAGTATGGCTGCTAAAGCAGTGTCAAACCGCATTAATTATACAGTATAGATGAGGCCTGGGCAGACTTGGGCCCTCCAGGTGTTTTGGACTTCAACTCCCACAATTCCTAACATCCTACTAGCAGTTAGGAATTGTGGGAGTTGAAGTCCAAAACAGCCGGAGGGCCAAAGTTTGCCCAGGCCCGATATACTGTAGATGCACCCCAAGAAGTTGGGTCTCATTAGGAAATAATGTCCAGCACTTTGCCTTGAGGATGGTAAGTCCTCTTGTCCTTGACCTCTACGGCAGCTCAGCTCTTGACCCTCTACTTTCCTCCCGATTGCTGCTCAACCCCTTTGCACCTTTGGCAGCCAACCTGGGGCCACTGCTTGCCCTCACTGCCCCTTTGCTGACCGCTCACCCATGACCCTGACCGTGGGCAAAGATGGCGTCCCAGGCATCCATGTGGTCCTGCCAGAGCTTGGGGCTGACCCAGCGCACGACCCCCTGCGGGATGAAGAGCAGGGGCAGCGTGGTCTGCAGCATGGTCTCCACCGCCACAATGAACTTCTGAGACTCTGGGTTCGGGTTCTCCTCCAGGAGGCCCAGGCGCTCCCCGTACAAGGCGTAGCTGCTGGCTGGCTCCACAGGGAGGGCGTCCGTCCGTCCGTCCGGCAGGAGGGAAATGGGAGAGAAGGAAGAGAAGGGGGAAGGAAAACAACGCCATGAAAATGCAGCAAAGGCAAGAGTTCAGGTGAGGATCGCTCTCAAGGTCTCCGTTTTGCGATTTCAGTTCCCCAAAACCGCAGGGTTCAGAAGCCCAGCGTGCTAAGCAACCCGAAGGCCAAATCAGGACACAGTCAGGCATGAAGGCAAAAGCAAAAGTCTTTATGTGATGAATGGATTGAATGAAATTGTATGATTGGGGTCTGGGTAGGGACTATTAGGTTCTAGCAAGGCTGAAGACCATGACCGGATTATCCATAAGGCCACCCTAGGTCATGGCCTAGGGTGGCAGCCATGGGGAAGGGGGGGGGCGGCAGGTCCGGACCGCCCAATATTAAAAAAAATATTTTTTTTAAAAAAGTTCGATCTTGGGGTGCTTTTGCACCTACACACAGGCGCCATAGACTCTCAGAGGCAGTTCCGCGGCTCCTCCCTCCCTCCTAAAGCCACCATACTGGCCTAAAAAGGGCGATTTCGGCCTTTTTTTCTCAGGCCGGCGTGAGGAGGAAGGGGCGGAGCCACGGAGGGAAGCCCCTCTCTTGGGGCCACTGCCGCGCATGCAGGGGTGGACCAAGCTGTTCCCGGGGGGTACGCGAAAACATTTTTGCGCCCCCAGTGCACATGCTCCAATCTGCGCGCGCACTGGCTCCAGAGCGCGCCTCCTGCTTTGGCGGCCAGTGCGCATGCGTGGACCTTTTCACGCATGTGCAAAAAGGTCCGCACATGCGGAAGCGCGGCTGGAGCGCCCCGGGCTGCCTAACAAAGGTGGCGCAGTGCGGCACGGGTGGCGGTGTGGAGCTGGCGCGGCGGCGCCCCTCCCGGGTGACGTTGCTCCTCCCCGGTGACGTCGCCCTACGCGGCTGCTTCGTCTGCCTAATGGTCGAACCGGCCCTGCGCACATGCGCGGCATCGCCTCCAGGGGTGGGGCTTCCCTTCCTCCTCCTCGTGCTGGGTCAGGGGCGGCGCCTTTGGCCTAGGGCACCAAAAGGGCATAATCCGGCCTGCTGAAGACAGACACCATCCTAAAAATGGAACCTGAAAATGGCATTACAGAGAAGGTGAAGAATGTATTAACTGTGGCATGAAAAGGGCTAATTGGAAATCCAGGACTGACCTGGGAGTTCTGGGGTGTAATACACTAGTGCTATATACTGCAGAAAAGTAGCAGCAGAACTACACAGGAAACGACAAGATATATGACAATATCAAGTATAATCTTAGATCAAGAGTATAAGACTCGGAACATACATATAGTAAATATTATCATACATAAAGTGTGCATTACACGATTAGGCACAAGTGAATTCAAAGCACCGCCTATAGTACCTCATACATGGTCACAAGGATGTCCGGAACGAGAAATGGCGGAAAAAGCTTCGAAATGGCAAGGATACTTCCGGGTTCCCAAATCGCTTCAAAATCGCTTCAAAAAGGAATTTGATCCGAATTAAGATTCTGAATGAACCTCTCCAGGCCTAATGCATACATCGTTTACATGAGTCTACACTGCCATATAATCTGGTTTCTGAATCCATAGTAGTCACCTTCCAGGGCAAAGCGGAAGAGGTCGTGGTAGAGGTCAACAGTCAGCGAGCGCCGGGTGTTCTTCCGGACCTGCCGGTGCATGAAGTCCACAAAGTCCTGGGCCACGGTGTTGAGGAAGGGCAGGAACTTGCGGGTGCCCAGCGGGCTGATCACCTCCTTGTTGAGGACCAGGCGGTCCGAGCGCCACTTTTCCCCATTCCTGCAAAGGAGGGCATGCACATGAGGAACCTCAAGGGGGGTCCGGTTGTGGTAAATATGATAAGTATAAGAGACACTTTACTATTCCAGCAGTGTGGCAGATTGGCGGAGTCTGACCCACCTGCCATCTTCTCCATCAACCCGCCCTTCCAGCCCTTTGCCCTCTGCTTACAAGAGGAAGATGCCCCGCTGGTGGTTCCTCATGGCGCGGTGAGCAGCCCAGGAATCAATGCCCATGCGCCGTGGGAATATTCCCTCCGACTGGAAGAGCTGGGCAGCATCTCGAGGCAGGAAGACATTGACCGTGTCGTAGGTGCCCACCGTCTCCCTGGCAAAAGAGACAAAAGATCCATGAAGTCAATCAGTGAGAGTTATATGCATAGGTATAGCCTGGCTGTTGTTGCCTGGAGGCACCCTTGGGAGGTATTAACTCGCCCTTGATGGGTTGCTGCCTGGAGTTGCTGAGTGATGTTCTTTACTGTTTTGATTCTCACACTTATCGCGGGTGTTCCATTCCAGGACCACCCGCGATAAGTGAAAATCTGTGAAGTAGGGACGCTCTGCCCACTCGACGCAGCGCTCTTCGGTGGCAGCTTCCTCCTCCTCCACTGTTCCCTGCTTCCCACCTCAGAGGCCCCCTGGATGCCGTTGGCGTCACTGCCAAGCTAGGCTGAGGCCTGGTCTGAAGTCTCAGCCCAGCCTGGCAGTGGTGTCAACGGCGCACAAGGAGCCTCCACTGCACAAGGAGCAGTGGAGGTGGCGAAGAGGAGGCTGCCACCAAAGAGTGCCGTGCCGAGTGGGTGGAGCATCCCTACATCGCGGATTTTTACTTATTGCGGGTGGTCATGGAACGCAACACCCTTGGACACCGTTGATGCCAATACCAGGCTGGACTGAGGCCTGGTACACACACAAACACACATACACACTCCACTTGCTACCTCTATGCAGGTACCCTCACTGATTGACTTTGCAGCTTCATGGCTACTCAATGCTATTCAAGCTTGCTAATTGCAGCAGTCACACTTGCTTCAAATAGACAAGGGTTCTTTCCCCCGCCCTGGACATTATTCCACAGAGGGTGCTTCCAGGCAACCACAGCCAGGCTACCTCTATTTAAATACCCTTACTGATTGACTTTGCAGCCTCATGGCTACTCAATGCTATTCAAGCTTGCTAATTGCAACATTCACACTTGCTTCAAATAGACAAGGGTTCTTTCCCCCGCCCTGGACATCACTCCACAGAGGGTGCCTCCAGGCAACAATAGCCAGGCTACCTCTATTTAAATACCTTCACTGATTGACTTTGCAGCTTCATGGCTGCTCAATGCTATTCAAGCTTGCTTATTACAGCAGTCACACTTACTTCAAACAGTCAAGGGTTGTTTTTCCCATCCTGGGCATTATTACCCAACTATATATACACTCCACTTTCCTCATTTCCAACAAAGCTCCATGCAGATACCCTCACTAATTGATTTCGCGGCTTCATGGCTGCTCCATGCTATTCAAGCTTGCTAATTGCAACATTCACACTTGCTTCAGACAGACAATAGTTGTTTTCCCCATCCTGGGCATTATTTCCCAGATATACACTCCACTTGCCTCATTTCCAACAGACCTCCACACAGATACCCTCACTGATTGACTTTGCAGCTTCATGGCTGCTCAATGGTATTCAAGCTTCCTTGAACATTCATACTTGCTTCAAAGAGACAGGGTTCTTTCCCACCCAGGACATTATTCCACAGGGAAGTACACATTTCACTTGCCTCATTTCCAACAGACCTCCATGGAGATACCTTCACTGATTGACTTTGCAGCTTCATGGCTGCTCGACGCTAACCAAGCTTCCTAGTTGCAACATTCACATTTGCTTCAAACAGACAGGGTTCTTTCCCACTCTGAATATTATTCCACAGACATATATACACTCCACTTGCCTCATTCCCACAGAGCTCTGAGGATGCTTGCTGCAGATGCAGGCGAAACGTCAGGAGAGAATGCTACTGAAACATGGCCAGACAGCCAAAACAAAATAAACAACAACAACCTCACAGCAACCCAGTAATTCCAGGCATGGCATCCTTCAACAACACATCAAACTAGTTTATCATTCCATAGAAGTGGCAGAACAAGGAATGAGGCAAAGCACCAAAATCAGTGTGTACAGAGCTATCGTACTGTCTATTCTCCTCTATGGGTCTGAAACATGGGTCACCTATCGCCAACACCTACGACTCCTCAAACGCTTTCATCAGCGCTGTCTTCGCACAATCCTAAATAGACACTGGACTGACTGTGTGACGAATGTTGCTGTCCTTGAGCAAGCAGGGTCACCCGCATTGAGGCCCTGCTATTGAGAACACAGCTGCGCTGGGCAGGACACGAGGTCTCTAGGATGGAGGACCACCGCCTCCCAAAGATACTACTCTACGGTGAACTTGCCATGGGTCAGCGCAAGAGAGGCGCCCCAAGAAAGAGGTATAAGGACTCCCTGAAACAACATCTCAGGCTCGGCCAGATTGATCACCACACACATCGCCTCACATCCCGATGTGAGGCGATGTGTGTGGTGATCAATCTGGCATGGAGACGCACTATCCACAATGCTGCGACGTCTTTTGAGAAGTCACGCCAAACGAGTCTCGAAGAGAAATGACAACACAGAAAGAACTGCAACTTGGAAACAACATCACCCAAGGAGACTTTCTGCTGTGCTTTCTGCAACTGGACTTGCCTATCTCAGATTGGCCTTTTTAGTCATCAACCCGCTTGTAAAACGCGTGGGATGAGTCCGTCCTACGAATCTTTGTTCGCAAAGTAATGCCAAGATTTATACCCCACCACCATCGCCCCAAGGGGACTCGGGGCAGCTTACATGAGACCAAGCCCAACAACACATCGATAAACAACAAAGCAGTATAGCAAATAAAAGCCGTACAATTCATATAACTCACATATAAACGATAACACACAAGATTAAAACCTTATGGCCGGTTGAGCATAGGTTGAGCATCCTTCACCTCTAAAGTAGAACATCTACCTATGAATCTAGAATTTCTGCCATGCCTCCGCTTCTCCAAGCCAAACATGAGGATCTGGGGCTGGCACTGACCTGTAAATGGGCCCCAGGTTCTGGAAATTCCTCTGCATGACCCGGTGGAAGTTCTGGAAGCTGTTGGTCCTCCAGAACTGGTAGAGGTTGACCCAGGCGTTGCTCCCACTGCGGGGAATGGCCTCGAAGGGCAAGGCCTTGGTGGCCACGGCGGGGGCCACCGAGCGGCAAGGCTGGCCCGACCAGAAGGAGCGGGGAAAGGACCTCTGGGCAGCAGCAGCAGCCCAGGACCTCAAACGCCGGCCAGACCCCATCTCCACCAAGGCTGTCCTCTGCCTGTGCTTCCACCGTGGGTCCCCTGATATCCCCATTGGGAGGCCCCTTATATCCCCACAGCCAAGGACAGCCATTGCCAAGGGCAGGCTCCCCTCCGCCTCCTCCTGACCGTTGCCGAGGGGAAAGTCCTGCGTCAAACTGTAGAGAGGGAAGGGGCATCCAGAGGTCATCTAGTCACAGAGTCACAGAATCCTAGAGTTGGAAGACACCTGGTGGGACATCTAGTTCAACCCCTTTCTGCCAAGAAGAAGGACAAACACATTCAAAGCACCCCCAACAGATGCCCATCCAGCCTCTGTTTAAAAGCCTCCAAAGAAGGAGCCTCTACCACACTCCGGGGCAGAGAGTTCCACTGCTGAACAGCTCCCATAGTATCAAAGTTCTTCCTAATGTTCATAGAATCATAGAATCCTAGAGTTGGAAGAGACCTGGTGAGCCATCCAGTCCAACCCCATTCTGCCAAGAAGCAGTACAATCGCCTTCAACCACCCCCAGCAGATGGCCATCCAGCCTCTGCCTAAAAGCCTCCAAAGAAGGAGCCTCCACCACACTCCGGGGCAGAGAGTTCCATTGCTGAACAGCTCTCGCAGTCTGAAAGTTCTTCCTAATGCTCATAGAATCATAGAATCCTAGAGTTGGAAGAGACCTGGTGAGCCATCTAGACCAACCCCAATCTGCCAAGAAGCAGTACAATCACCTTCAAAGCACCCCCGACAGATGGCCATCCAGCCTCTGCCTAAAAGCCTCAAAGAAGGAGCTCTCCACCACACTCGGGGCAGAGAGTTCCACTGCTGAACAGCTCTCGCAGTCTGAAAGTTCTTCCTAATGCTCATAGAATCATAGAATCCTAGAGTTGGAAGAGACCTGGTGAGCCATCTAGTCCAACCCCAATCTGCCAAGAAGCAGTACAATCGCCTTCAAAGCACCCCCGACAGATGGCCATCCAGCCTCTGTTTAAAAGCCTCCAAAGAAGGAGCCTCCACCAAACTCCAGGGCAGAGAGTTCCACTGCTGAACAACTCTTCTTAAGTTCTTCCTCATGTTCAGGTGGAATGTCCTTCCTTTCCTGTAGTTTGAAGGCATTGCTCCATTGCGCCCTAGTTTCCAGGATAGCAGAAATCAAGCCTACTCCCTCTTCCTCCCTAGGACTTCCCCATACATATTGCTACATGGCCCTCATCATGTCTCCTGCTAGGAATCCTATAACACAGGCATGAGCAAGCTGCGGTCCTCCAGATGTTTTAGGTTTCAACCCCCACAGCCGGTAGTCATTTCAATAGTCAGAGTTGAAATCCAAAATATTTGGAGGACCGAAGTTTGCCTGTGCCTGCTATAACATTTATTTTATTTATTTATTTATTTGTTCCTTCTTGTATTCCGCTCTTCCCTGCAGGCTCAGGGCGGATAACATCATAAAAACTCGGCTGACATGTAACATCCATGTCGCCGTACAATAAAACAACATAAAATACAACATTAAAATACAACATTATTTATTTCAGGATTTTACCCCGCTCTTCTCAACCCCCGAGGGGGGACTCAGAGCGGCTTACAGCACGGCACAATTCGATGCCACATCAACAGCGTAAAACCCCAAACCCCACAACACATTAAAATACATTGGTCCCGGAATAAAAATTATGTCATGCCATAGCATTCCCTGAACCAGGGTGCTGGTTAGAAGATGAGAACATTCGGCTTATTCGCCTAGCCGAAGGCCAGTCTGAACAGGGCGGTCTTACAGGCCCTGCGGAACGGAATAAGCTCCGTGGCGGCTCGAACATCATCTGGGAGAGAGTTCCAGAGTACCGGAGCCGCCACAGAAAAAGGCCCTTTGCCTGGTCACGGACAGGTGACAGGTGCGGACCGATGGAATCAGGAGCAAATTGGACTCCTCTGAACGTAGTGATCTCGGGGGTATATATGGGGCAAGCGGTCCCTCAGGTACGCAGGCCCTAGGCCGTGTAAAGCCTTAAAGGTTAACACCAACACCTTGAAGACAACATGATTTGTGTTCCTGGGTTATCAATGTCATTTCCTAATGGGTTGCTATCATAAAAGCATGGGAAAACTACACAAACTTTCTTTCCATGGGACATCCTGCTATAGCTCTAGGTTTCCAATGAATATCTCACCTGATCTGGCTATGGTCGTCCATGCTTTGGTTACATTCCGAATAGATTACTGCAATGCGCTCTACGTGGGGCTACCTTTGAAGACGGTTTGGAAATTTCAACTAGTGCAATGGGCTGCAGCCAGATTACTGACTGGAGCAAAATACAGAGAACATACCACCCCCTTGTTGTGTCCGCTCCACTGGCTGCCGGTCCATCTCCGAGCCCAATTCAAAGTGCTGGTTTTGACCTATGAAGCTCTATATGGTTCTGGCCCAGTTTACTTGTCCTAACGCATCTGCCTCTATGTCCCACCTCATAACCTAAGATCATCCAGGAAGGCCCTGCTCTCGCTTCCGTCAACAGCTCAAATGCGCCTGGCGGGGACAAGAGACAGGGCCTTCTCGGCAGTGGCCCCCCACGTATGGAACACGCTCCCAATTGAGATAAGATTGACCCCATCCCTTTTGGCCTTCAGGAAGAAATTAAAATCGTGGTTTTGGGACCAGGCTTTTGGATTATAATAGACAGAAGGAGCATTGTAGTTAGACATGGACTGGAATGACATTATGGCTGATGATATTGTGGTAATGTTTATGGTTTTAATTAATGCTGTTTTAGTGATCAATGCATGTATTTAATTGTGATTTTACTATTGGAATTGTTTGTAGCGACATTGTACCGCTACTATATTTAAGCTGTCCTGAGTCCCCCTTCGAGGGTAGAGAAGTGGCGGGATAGAAATATCAGAAATAAATAAATAAATAAACCGAGTCTCAACTCATTTAACATAGTTCATGGCTGTCCAACTTCTTTTGGCCCAGGGGCCGGAGTTCTGGTCACTGATGACCTGGGGGCCTGAGCGGGGCGGGGTCACTCGCGGGGCGGGGCGCTCCTAACGGCGTGCTGATGTCAGCACGCCTGCGTCCACGCCGGCATCCTGTGCGGCCCGTCCTTTTCGGTGAGGCTTGCTGGCGTCACCAAGCCCCGCCCGAAAAGGGACGCTGCGCTGGTGACACCGGCTTGGCGCCGGGTTCCTTCAACCTCTTCCTCCTCACTGCTGAGGAGGAAGAGGTGGAAGGAACTCAGCGCCATGCCAGCGTCACCAAGCGCGGCGTCCTTTTCGGTGGGGCTTGGCGATGTCACCAGCCCTGCCAAAGGGGCAGGCTGCACAGGACGCCTCTCCCGCCCGGCATCCTGCGCGGCCTGCCCCTTTTCGGCAGGGCTGGGAGACATCAGACGCCGGCGCCTCCACCTCTTGCTCCTCGGCGCCGGCATCTGACGTCACCCAGCCCCGCCGAAAAGGGGCAGGCCGCCGCGCAGGAGAGGTGAGGCATCCTCCCGCCCTCCCGTGCATGCCCGCGAGTGCCCCCCCGAGCGGCCCCGCCCCCGAATTTTTTTTCCAATTTTTTTTCAATTTTCCCCAATTTTTTCCCAAATACTATTTATCCCAGGAGGGTAGGGGGGCCGCATCCAAGGGGCTGGCGGGCTGTGTACGGCCCGCGGGCCGCCTGTTGGGCAGCCCTGACATAGTTTGTGGCACAACTGCCACCCCCCCCCAAGTTGCTGGAGTGCAACAACTACTTTCATAGTACGGACTGCACAATTAGACAGGAAATAATACTTTCAATACAGGAACACAACATTTTTCAAGAAAGGAGATTCCACCTGAAGATGAGGAAGAACTTCCTGACTGTGAGAGGTGTTCAGCAGTGGAACTCTCTGTCCCGGAGTGTGGTGGAGGCTTTTAAACAGAGGCTGGATGGTCATCTGTCGGGGGTGCTTTGAATGCAATTTTCCTGCTTCTTGCCAGAATGGGGTTGGACTGGATGGCCCACAATGTCTCTTCCAACTCTATGATTCTATGTTACACAATGTAATCCTACTGAGGGAAGGAAGGGACTCCAGGCTCTCCGGAACAACCTCTCTCTGCCAGGATGCAAGACACAATCTAAGCCTTCCTGACAGAGGGCCGCCCAGCCTCTGCTGAGAAGGAAACTGACTCCACCAGACTCCAACCCCTAGAATTGGCAAAGGCACCTCAGGGTCCATCCAGTCTAACCCCCTTCTGCCGGAAAGGAAGACACAACCAAAGGCCTCCCAACATCCAGCCTCTCTTTAAGAATAACCCCCAAAGGTCAAGCGGCCTTTGCCCACCAAGGCAATTGATTTAACGATCAAACAGCTCTTACAATCAGGACATTCTGCCTAACATCAGGAAAGCTTTTCCTTACAGTCAGGAAAGCCTTGGACAACACATTGGTCAGGACATTCTTCCTCACGTTTAGGTGGAAGGAAGCTCTTCTGAATGGGCTCTTGGTTTTAGCCTGAATTTTAGAGGCGCTGTCCTGGGTGCTGAATCATAGCCCCTCGGATATCTACCTACTAGGCATGGTTTCGAACCCAAAAATGGCGATTCTAAAATCAAATGGGGGGGGATTTTTTTATTAGTAATAGGAAGACTTACAAAAAAATTTCCAAAAAATTATAAAATTTAACTTAATTACAAACGAAATTTGTTAGTATTTAGTATGCAAGCGCATGCGCATTCAGATGGTTTTGGCCTACAACTCCCAGAAATCCTAACAGCTGGTAAATTGGCTGGGATTTCTGGGAGTTGTAAAGCCAAAACTTGAATAAACCACACTGAATTCTAGATGGGACTCTCCAAATAGGAAGGTGGGTGGGTAGGTGGTAGGGGGGGTGGGGGGTATTCTATTCTTGGAAGCAGCAAAAAAAAAGGAGGAGGAGCCCCCCCCCTCGCTCCTTGCTGCCTCTCTCTCACCCCGATCCTGAGGGAGCGAGGGCCCAAGTTTGCCCAGGCTGAGAGGAAAAGGAAGAGGCATGGGGCTGTGAGGAATGGTGGGAGTTGACGTCCAAAACACGTACCTGGAGGGCTGAAGTTGGCCCTCAGCTTGTTCCTCCTCATCCAGACCATTACAGCTGCCAGGCCCTGGTTCAGTGTCCGAGGGGCTTCCTTGGAATCTGGTGGAAAAGGGTAGTGGAGTTGGGTGTCATCTCTCCTGACATTTTGCCTGCATCTGTGGCTAATGGCATCTTCAAATGTCTGTTGGAAACGAGGCAAGTGGCGTGTGTATATATGTCTGTGGAATAATGTCCAGGGTGGAAGAAAGAATCTGTGTCTGTCTGAAGCAAATGTGAATGTTGTTATTCACACACTTGATTAGCATTGAGTCTCGTACACACTCCACTTGTCTCACCTCCAACAGACCTCTGAACCAATCTCTGGCAAAGCTTGCCATAGATGTGGGTGAAACATCAGGAGAGAATGCTGCTGGAACAAGGCCATGCAGCCCGAAAAACTCACAGCAACCCTGTGATTCTGGGCATGAAAGCCTTCAACAACACAAACCCGATTGAGTTCCATGGGACTTGATTCCAGAGAAGTGGAAACCATGGATCTTTCGGAGGAAGCTGAGGGTGTTTAGCTTGGAGGAAAGAAGGTTGAGGCAGGTTTCAATATTTGGAAAGAGGTCCTTGAGAGCAGCCCTCTGGAAATGGTGGCCCAAGGACCAGTGAGGAGAGAAAGGAAGGAAGAGAGGAAGGAAGGAAGGAAGCAAGGAGGAAAGGGAGGAAGGAGGAAAGGAAGGGAGGAAGGGAGGGAAGAAGAAAGGGAGGGTGGAAGGAAGGAAGCGAGGGAGGGAGGGATAAAAGAAGGGGGAAGGAAGGAGGAAAGCGAGGGAGGGAGGGATAAAGGAAGGGAGGAAGGAAGGAAGGAGGGAAGGGAGGATGGGAGAAATGAAGGAGGAAAGGAAGGGAGGAAGGAAGGGAGAAAGAAAGGAATGAAGGAAGGAAGAAAGGACGGGAGGAAGGAAGGATGGGAAGACGGAAGGAAGGAAGTGAGGGAGGGAGGAAGGAAGGGAGGGAGGAAGGAAGGGAGGGAGGAAGGGAGGAAGGAAGGGAGGGAGGAAAGGAAGGAAGGGAGGGAGGAAGGGAGGAAGGAATGAAGGAAGGGAGGAAAAAGGAAGGGAGGAAGGACAAGAGGAAGGGAGGGAGGGGGAAAGCGAGGGAGGAAGGGATAAAGGAAGGGAGGAAGGAAGGGAGGAAGGAAGGAAGGAGGAAGGAAGGAAGGAAGGGAAGAAGGAAGGAAGCGAGGGAGGAAGGAAGGGAGGGAGGGAGGGAGGAGGAAAGGAAGGGAGGGAGGGAGGGAGGAAGAAAGGGAGGAAGAAAGGAAGGGAGGGAGGAAGGAAGGAAAGAAGGTAGGAAAGAAGAAAGGAAAGGAGGAAAGGGAGGATGGAATGAGGAAAGGAAGGAAGGGGGAAGAAGAGAAGAGAACATGAAGCTGATATTTGGCAGGTTTCCAGGAAAAAGGAAGGGAGGGAGAAAGGGAGAAAGGAAAAGAAATTAGGTCAGTGGGTGCAAATATGAAGCGGATCCTTGAAACCTGTCCCCAATAGGGAAGGAAAGGGAAAAAAGGGAAAAAAGAAAGATAGAGTTGAAGTCAGTGGGTACAAATAGAAAACACTGAAAAATATTCCTCCCCACGAGACAAAAACATGAACCAATGAGTTCCTTTTCTAAAAGAAAAGAAAAAATTCCATCTAAATAAACCGATGATGGTCTGCCTGGAAGAGTGGCATCTGTCGGGAGTGCTCTAGTTGTGCCTTCCTGCCTGGGAGGCTGGGGCTGGGCTGGATGTCCTTTGGGGGACCCTTTCCAAGGCCTTGTGTTGGAGGACATCCTGGGCTTTGAAGACCCCACCAAATGATGCCCCTGCCATGATGGGAAAAAGCTGACCCCCAGAGGAGGGCAGGGCTGCGAGAGAGTGACGCAGGAGGTGCCCCAGAGAGCTAAGAATATCCCCAAAGGCCACGGGGGCAAGGCCTGGAGGGGAAGCGCTCTCCCTCTGATCTATTTCTGGGTACTAGAAGGACACCCCGCCTGGTGGTTTCCATTGGGCTGGGCCTCACCCTCAGGGGATGATGGGGTGGAGTGTCCAGGCAGGACTCCAGGGCCAGACTTTTTCCGACACTTTGGTTTCCACTCCTGAAACATTTACACAAATGGATCAAAGGACACAATCTCAGAGTCTGGACTTTGGTTGCAACTACAATGAAGACGCTCCCTTTCCAAAGCCTTGCAAAACAACAACTCCCAGGAAACCCTAGTGCCGCAGCGTAGAGATGCTCTCCTTGACTTACGACTTCAAGGGCAGAGGATGCATCTCCACTGCAGAATAAATGCAGTTTGATACTGCTTGCACTGCCATGACTCCACGCTATGAGAGCCTGGGAGTTGCAGTTTTGCAGGGTCTTTTGCCTTCTCCATTAAATAGAACGCTGCCACCCCCACCAAACTGAAACTCTCAGGACTCCACAGCATTGAGCCCTGGCAGTTCAAGTGGTGCCAAACTGCATTTATTCTGCAGCACTGCTTGTCACAGCTGACCTCTGAAAAATCCTGCAAATCTCTTGGGAAGACAGGCGGACAAATGTCAGGGTGCTGGAAGAAGCAAATGTCAGATTATTGCATTTTGAATGGCAATTCATGAGTCAGCACAAGATGTATTTTCTGCAGTGTGACACCAGATGGCGCTGTCTCAAGACTGATGAATGGAATCTTGAGGAATGACAGTTGGGATCTGACAGTTGGTGTCAGTTGGGATTGAATTTTTGTGAGGATAGGATGTTTAGAAAGGTAGCTGAGATTGCTGTTGTTTTTCCATGCTTAGCTTGTTATTGTTAAATACAATTCAATACAAAGTTATATTTTTACCTTGTGAATTGAATGAGAGTGTCATTATTCACATGAACAGAGACTGGAGTTTATTGGGCCGATGGGGAATTAAACTTCTATATTTCTGTTGCCTATTCCGCTGTGGCATAAATACTCGACGCCGAAGAGGTTATGGGCCCAGATCCCAGAACCCAGAACACAGAATCCAGAATTGCAGAGGCACATAGATACTACATAACCCATAATTCATAGAAAAAGTTTTTGAATAACACTAGAAATTGCAGCAGAAGTTGCTGTTTACCTCAGTGTTAGAGAAAAAAGCTGAAGTGAATTTTTGCCAGGAGCATCTGTAGTGTGAAGAAAGATGGCATTATTTGGAGCACAGCATCATTTAGAAAAACTCAGAGGCAGCTCAAATTATTTAATATGGGCTACCAAAGTGCGAGCAGTTTTGGCAAAGGAGGAGCTGTTATCCTGCTTAACACATCGACCTATTTCTGATGCAGAAAGGTTGAAAGATGGCAAGGCAAGGGCTACCATCATCCTGTCAGTTGATGATAGGAACCTCACATATTTAGCTCTGGAAGAAACAGCCGCTGACTGTTGGAAAAGGCTTGAAAAGCTGTATCAGCAGTCTACTGGAGGCTCAAAAGTTTTATTGAGCAGAGAACTGTTTTCACTGAAGCTTCTGTCAATGGAAGATAGTGCCGGAGAGACTCATTTGAGTAAAATGCTGAGCATATTTAATGATTTAGCAGCAAGGGGCACCAATTTTACAGAAGATCAGAGAGGCTTAATTCTACTAAGCAGTTTGGGGCAGAGCTACATCTCATTCATTGACTCCATGCAATCTGTGAAAGAAGAGGACATCAACTTTGACTTAGTTTCGACTAGATTGGAGAACTGGGCTTGTTACAGAAGAAATGCCCAGCAACTTTCAACGGAAAAGACGGTCAACAAAGGCTTCAATATGAAGAGGAAAGAGACAATCCAGTGTGACATCATCTGTTACATTTGCAATAAAAGAGGACACAAAGCTAGACAATGTCATCAGAACAAGTTTAAGAAGAGTGAATCAACACAGAGCAAGAAAGAACAGATCATCAATTCAAGAAAAGACTCTGATTCAGGCTGTCTGTTGATGAGTTTACAATGTAACAATGATTTTATTCCTCAGGTACCCTGGATTATAGACTCTGGGAGTGCAAAGAGTTTTGTTAAGGATGGTAAATTGAGTCAGCACAAGATATATTTTCTGCTGCAGTGTGACACCAGATGGCGCTGTCTCAAGACTGATGAATGGAATCTTGAGGAATGACAGTTGGGATCTGACAGTTGGTGTCAGTTGGGATTGAATTTTTGTGAGGATAGGATGTTTAGAAAGATAGCTGAGATTGCTGTTGTTTTTCCATGCTTAGCTTGTTATTGTTAAATACAATTCAATACAAAGTTATATTTTTACCTTATGAATTGAATGAGAGTGTCATTATTCACACGAACAGAGACTGGAGTTTATTGGGCCGATGGGGAATTAAACTTCTATATTTCTGTTGCCTATTCCGCTGTGGCATAAATACTCGACGCCGAAGAGCAAAGATCACCGACACTGAAGCGGTGCGACTCCACCATCAATTCCGCTGGACCGGCCACGTTGTCTGACTGCCCAACCACCGTCTCCCAAAGCAGCTACTTTAGTCCGAACTCAAGAACGGGAAACAAAATATTGGTGGATGGGAAAAGAGATTTAAAGATGGGCTCAAAGCCAACCTTAAAAACTGTGGCATGGACACCGAGAACTGGGAAGCCCTAGCCCTTGAGCGCTCTAACTGGAGGTCAGCTGTGACAAGCAGTGCTGCAAAATTCAAAGAGGCACAAATGGAAGGCGAAAGGGAGGAATGTGCAAAGAGGAAGGCAGGTCAATCTAATTCTGACCAGGACCGCCTTCCACCTGGAAACTGATGTCCTCACTGCAGAAGGAAGAACATGCGGGTCAAGAATAGGGTTCCACGGTGACCTACGGACCCACCACCAAGGCACCACATCTGGAAGACCATCGTCCTCAGACAGGGGCGGTCCGTCCATGTAAGCAACCTATGCGGCCGTGTGGGGCGCCATCATGGATGGGCGCCACCACGCCGGCCACGCCGGGTGCCATCATTGATGGGTGCCGCTGAAGTGGAACTCCCTGCTGCAGGCAGCAGCAGGGATCGGCGCTGGCCGCGCCGCCGAAGCGGAACTCCCTGCTGCTGCCTGCAGCAGCTTCTGAGCATGCGCGGACATTCTCGCGCATGCTCAGAACTGAACTGAACTTAGGCAGTTTCCTGTAGTCTGAGGCAGGGGTCTTACCTCTCATCATGGTAAGCAAAGATTATTCCCTGGTGGCTGCTCCGCAGTTCTGGGCATGCGCGAAAATGTCCGCACATGCTCAGAAGCTGCTGCAGGCAGCAGCAGGGATCGGCGCTGGCCGCGCCACCGAAGTCGAACAGCAGGAATCGGCGCCGGCCACCCCACCCTGCACCGCCCCGCCGCCTCGCCGTGCCGCCGGGTGGAGGCGTGCTTGGGAGCCAGTGCTGCCGGCCGCGCGGGACACCAGTGCGCATGTGCGAACTGGGACGCCGGGGCGCATGCCACCGGGGGGGGGGGGGCAAAATAATCTTTGCTTACCATGATGGGAGAGGTAAGACCGCCCCTGTCCTCAGACTACAAGGGCTTGCCTAAGTAATGTTGTTAGAGCTTGTGGAAATTCCTGGTTTTCCCAAAATATTCCAGGATAAGATGGTTTGAATGCTTCCCAGAAGGCTTCAAGGTCTATACGAAGCATCAATGGACTTTGTATTGAGACTTGGGCCTCGCCTCCAAGATAATATCTCTGAAACCCATAGGAATTTTAAAAAAAACCCAAAGCACTTAATCTGGTCCTGAGAGTTTTGGAGAAGGGCATCCTTGAGCTTTGGGTCCCCGAAGGCCGTTTCCAAGCGAGACCCAAGGCGGAGGACAGAGAGGGAGCCGGTGACGGATGGCAGCCTCCGATAAGAGCCATAAAAATAGCCTTTGCCCAATGCTTTGGGCATGATGGATGGGGCTGGAGGGGCCCTGGGAGGAGGCCTTTCCGCATCGGGGTCAAGGCAGGGCTGCCTGCCTGAAAAGGGGGCAGGCACTCAATCCATGCAGCAATAACAAACCCTCTCCGGTCAGGCAGAGCGGCCGTTCAGTTTCCCAGAACATTGCACCATAAGAAACACATGCAAACCTAGAAAAGAAACAAAAGCCTAGAAAGGAAAGCGTTGGGCTTCTAGAGCAGAGTTTCTTAACCGGCTTGGTAGGCAAGAGGCCCCAAGGGTCAGTCAGGCACCCCGGCCCCTTCTGCCGGGCAGGGAAACGTAATCTGGGCCAAATCCAAACACAACCAAAAATGCACCAGGAAGGATTGTGGCTTGGATGCGGCTCCTCTTAAGGAAGCCTTGGACTCTGGAGCCTAGGGTTGGGATTGCTATGAAAACCCAGCAGAGCGGGGAGGGACCCCCAGAGATCATCCAGCCCAACCCTCTTCTAGGAAGAAGATACCATTGAAACTCCCAACAGACAGACAGGCACATGGGCTGAACATGCCCAAGTCCTTCAACATCAATCTCCACTTGGGTTTTGTCCTCCAGGCTCTGTCCTTCAGAGTCATATATATACATAGAAATGCAGAGGGGGACTGCAGAGGCCATCCAGTCCCTGTGTTAGGTAGGAAGACACAATCCAAGTACCCCTGGCAGATGGCCATCTCTCCCTGGATCAGCCAGGCCCGGATTACCCATAAGGCCACCCTAGGCCATGGCCTAGGGGCGCAAGCCAAGGGGGGCGCAGTTCACGGACCAACAAAAAAGTTTAAACAAAACCACAACGCGCGACATGGAGATGACTCTCTCTCTCTCTCTCTCTCTCTCTCTCTCAGAGGGCGGGGGAGTGCTGCGGGGGGGGGTGCTGCGAGGGGGCGGGGGAGGAGGGAATGGCACCCCCCCTCACCATCACCCCGCCCCCTTGTCAAGGAAGGAGGGCACGAGGAGGAGGAGGTGGAGGGAAGCCCCTGGGGCTGCTGCCAGGCATGCGTGGCACCCAGGAACATGGCAGAGGAGGCAGAGGCGCTCGCGCCCTCCTGCCGCGCATGCCTGGCAGCAGCCCCGGGGGCGGGGCTTCCCTTCCTTCCTCCTCCTCCTTGCGCCCTCCTTCCTTGTCAAGGAAGGAGGCCGCGAGGAGGCGGAGGGAAGCCCCGCCCCCGGGGCCGCTGCCGGGCATGCGCGGCACCCAGGAACATGGCGGAGGAGGCAGGGAGGCGGCTTGAATCCCGGCGCAGTTGCTGCCCCGCAGCAGCCTTCACACCGAAAGGTCACGTGAGCACGGGAAGAAGGGCTCAGCGCCTGCAGGGAAAAAGAAAGAGAAACAGGGTTGGATTTAGGCCAGGATTCTCCTTGCTCCTTTTTCCTTTTGGGGGGCAAAGCGCAAGCAGTGGAAAGAAGGAATGGGGGGGCTGCGGTAGAGGTTGGTTTTGGGGCATAATTCCAAAGTGTGGCCTACGGCGCCAAAAGGGGTCTATCCGAGCCTGGGATCAGGTCCATATTTGTACCCATAGGCTAACACCCCCCCCCCACCCCACCCCACTTCTCTCCTTCCTATTTCCTTCCTTCCTTCCTTCTGTTGGGTTTCATCCCTGGACTGCACAAGTCTCTTGTGCCGTCAAGTTTCCAGACCTCAATAAGTAGCTAGACCAGAGATAGGATTAGAGCAGCATTTCTTAACCTGGGGGTCGGAGCCTCTGGAGGGGTCGCAAGGAGGGGTCAGAGGGGTCACCAAAGACCATCAGGAAACACAGTATTTTCTGTCGGTCATGGGGGTTCTGTGTGGGAAGTTTGTCCCAATTCTATCCTTGGTGGGGTTCAGAATGGCCAAGAGCAATGGCCACCTGCAAAACAGGGGTGTGATTCTTCTCTGAATTAATCTTTTCCTGCCCTATGACTTTCCTTCACCAAAAAGGCCTGGCTGAGGCATACCTTGTGGTCATTTGCCACAAAGCCAGCTTCAGTTCAGGCCTGCAAGAGACCCTTTGGACATCTGCAGCCCAGGTCAGGTATTATTATTCATTAACATTCAGGTATTAATGTTTATTTATTCCCCAACTTATCTATCCCAAAGGGGACTCAAACCAGCTTATAATTAAAAGTAAGACCACATAAGTTCCTGGATGACACAGCTGGATTAGATCCCTACCAGTTTGGCTTTCATATTGGGCATGGGACAGAGACTGTGCTGGTCACCATCACAGACCAGCTCCGCTGCCAACTGGATCAAGGGGGATCAGCGCTGCTTGTGTTATTGGACCTCACGGCTGTTTTTGATACGGTAGACCACGCATTGTTAACCCACCTTCTAACCGTGACAGGGGTTAGAGAGACTGCTCTTAAATGGGTGTCCTCTTTTCTCCAAGATCAGGGACAGCGTGTGGAGAGGGGAGGTATGGTCTCCAAGAGGCTCCCCATTAGTTGTGGGGTCCCTCAGGGGGCCATTCTCTCCCCTTTATTATTTAACATCTACATGCGACCACTTGCCAAATTGGTGCGGAGTTTTGGTCTGGAGTGTCATCAGTACGCTGATGACACCCAGCTGGTGCTGAGGATGGCCGGCCGGCCGGACTCTGTACCCGATTGTTTCCAGCTATGCCTTGAAGCTGTGACTGGTTGGCTACGAGCCAGCCAGCTGAGGGTGAATCCATCGAAGACAGAGATCCTTTGGCTGGGTGGTCCGGGTGGGAGTGGGCTCCAGCTGCCTACTCTGGACGGTGAGGCATTACGCCCATTGTCATTAGTAAAGAGTCTGGGGGTTTAGTTGGACCCACTGATGACAATGGAGGCCCAGGGCTCTGCTGTCAGCAGAGCCGCATTTTTCCACCTGCAACAGGCTAGGCGGCTGGCGCCCTATCTCACTAGGAACGACCTAGCCACGGTAATCCAGGCGACGGTTATCTTGAGACTGGACTACTGTAACGCCCTTTACATTGGCCTTCCTTTGTCGGTCATCCAGAAGCTTAAACTGGTGCAGAATGCTGCAGCAAGACTCCTGGCCGGAGTGCCAGCCAGGGCCCACATCACTCCAACCCTGCAGCAACTGCACTGGTTGCCAATTGAGCACCGGATCATCTTCAAAGTGCTGGTTCTGACCTTTAAGGCCTTGCATGGTCTGGGGCCGGTGTACCTGAGGGACCATCTACTCCCATATGTTCCCCAGAGATCTCTTCGATCTGAGGCCCACAACCTCCTGCAGATCCCTTCCCTACGGACTATTCATTTATCATCAACGCGACAGAGGGCCTTCTCTGTTGTGGCACCAAGCCTATGGAATGCCCTGCCGCCGGAGGCCCGAGCAACCTGCGAATTGCCGGCCTTCCAGAAAGCCTGTAAATCTGTGCTCTTTAGACAGGCTTTTGACCTCTAATTCTTGGTTGGTAGATTAATACTCTTTTAGTGGTATTACTGGGAAAGGGGATTTTATATTGTCATTCACTGTTTTATTGTTGTAATTTTATGTGCTGTAAACCGACCTGAGCCATCCCGGAATGGACGGTATACAAATTGAAATAATAAATAAATAAATAATTTGAATTATACAAATATTCAAACATTCAATCAGAATTAAACAGAGCAGTAACAAAAATTCAGTTATCTTTCATCGCCACCTAGTGGCCCAAAGCATCACTGCAGCCTGACCTCGATGACCTTGAAGGGAACTCTGGCACGCAAACCTCTCTTTTTTTGGGACTAGAAGCCCCAGCATTTCCTTGCCAGCAGAGCATAAAAGGTAACTTGGAATCCAAATAAGTAACTTTCCTAACATCTGGGTGAGCAGAAGCAAGGAAGACTTGGCTTTGCATCCTCCCATTTCATAGAATCCTAGAATCCTAGATTTGGAAGAGACCTCATGGGCCATCCAGTCCAACCCCATTCTGCCAAGAAGCAGGAAAAACACATTCGAAGCACCTTTGACAGACGGCCATCCAGCCTTATGCAACATATTTTTTTGTTCCTGGGTTATAAAGGTCATTTCCTAATTGGTTCTATTATAAAAAAAAAACATGGGAAAAGTTCATTAAACTAAAAAAACACCTTAGTTTTTGCAGGAAGGACATCACCTCAGAGCACATTTTGCTCTAGTTTCTTTCCCAAGGAATATCTGATAGAGTCTCAATGCATTGAACATACCATATTTTCTGGCTTATAAGACTACTTTTTAACCTAAGAAAATCTTCAAGAGTCATCTTATAAACCAGGAGTCATCTTATATGCCGGGAGTCGTCTTATACAGTGGGAGTCGTATAGCACAGCGGTAACAACAGCTGTGCTGGCAATCTGAAGATCTGAAGATTGCAGGATCGAATCCCGGGCTGAGTTAGACGCCAGCTGTGAGCCCTGTCTACTGTTTACCCAAGCAGTTCAACAGCCCAGCTGTGAATTAACAACAAATTGGGGACCATAAAAGTGGGGAAGGACATTTGCACAGACTTGTCTGAAATAGGCTGACGGAGAAGGGAGAGGCAGAAGTGGTGGAAACAAGAGGCTCCTGTCATGAGGATGGAACAACAGCACCCCCTTGTGACGTGATGGCGCATTGACGCAGGGACATAACAACAATGGAACATTCACACCCGATGACGCCCACCTGTATGACGCAGCCAGAAAAGAAGAAGTCCTTCTAAAAACTGCACTGTATTTGTCTATGTGTAATTGTATGTCTTTCCGACAGGGACTGTCTGTCGTATATGTATTGTAATCCGCACTGAGTCCCCTTCGGGGTGAGAAGAGCGGAATAGAAATAAACAGTATTATTAGTATTAGTATTATATGCTGGGAGTCGTCAGTTTCTATTGCTGCTGCATCACAGTCTTGTATAAGACTAATTTTTAACCCAAGAAAATATTCTCAAAAATCAGGGGTCATCTAATACACGGGGTCATCTTATACACGGGATCAGTCTTATACGCTGGAAGTTGCCTTATAGAGCGGGTGCGGAAACTTCTAATCCAGATTGGAGAATCTGTGGTTGGTGCATACGGTGGGGGGGGGGGGACACTCAAAAATGTCAGTGGCCGCGTCCCTGCCGTATGCAGCCACTGTATGAGAGCATTACGGGCGACGCTGTACACGTACGGTAGAAAAAAATCCATTCATCAGGATTCGTGGACTTAATGTGGTCCCGATGGTGAGGTGAAGGGGCGCCTCACAGGGAAGGTGTAAGTCAGTGGTTCTCAACCTGTGGGTCCCCAGGTGTTTTGGCCTGCAACTCCCAAAAATCCCAGCAAGTTTAGCAGCTCAAATCGCTTAAGAATTCTGACCTTACCCATGACGTCACTCTTTGTCACACCTGGGTTCCCTTTGCTTATGTTTCAGCCTCTGGGAAAGACGGAGCTATCTCTACCTTGAGCTATCTCTTCAGAACTCGGAACTCTAAATGTTGAGTTATGGGCAAGACTCTTGTCTCTTCCACCTTCCTTTCAGAGTCAATCCCTGGCAGATTCTCATGAGAACCACCCCCCCGAAGTAACAGGCTCGGAATTAAAACCCCAGACTCCACCAAAAAGTCCCCCTCCTCATCCTCAGAGGCTTCACAGGCTTCAACACCTCCTTCCAGTCTGGACAATGGCCAGTGTCTGGAAAACCCCGCTGTGGCCCCCGGGTGCCGCTCTGCAGGGCTGGTGCATGCGAGTGCAGACCAAGGGGAAGCCCTGCTCCTTATCTTCTCCACTGCAGCCCTGAAATGGGATTAGGAGGCAGGCCGCGGAGGGTGAAAGTGGCTCAGGAGGATGCGTCTGGATGCAAAGGGAGAGACCTAATCCTGTTTGCGGATTATGAGGGAAGCCCAGCTGCGCGGGGGAGGGGGGGGAGAGGCCAGCAGCAGGGGCTTTTGCAAATCGGTGGCTTCCCTTCAAGCCTTCCCGGGCCTTGAGGTGGGCAAGGAGGGGATGCTGAGGCTCCAGAGAGCAAATAGGCCTGGCGTAGCCTATCTTGGGTTTGCAGGCAAAGCCTAATCCCAGGCAAGGGATCCCTTTGGGGGCTTCTCAGAGGAGAGAGATGGGCCCAAAGTCACCCAAGGAATTATTATTATTATTTATATTGATGTATACCCTGCTTTATCTCCCCAAAGAAGACTCAAAGCGGTTTAACATTAAAAAAAACATCAGCGTACAATTTAAACTATGCCAATATGCAAACATTAAAACAGGATTGAATATAAGCAGCCTTTAAAATTCCCAGTTAGAAACCATTAAAAGGTATACAGAGGTTTTTTTTAATAAAAAACCCACAGCACTTCCAGGAACTTCAACTGAGAGAAGCGCACGGCACTACACTTAGGAAATAAAGTGAAATGCATGAATGCATGATGGCTGGCTCTTGGCTTGAGAATAGTCCATGGGAAAGGGATCTAGGAGTCTTGGTAGGCCGTAAGCAGGCCCGGATTACCCATAAGGCCAGACTAGGCCATGGCCTTGGGTGGCAGGTTTTGGGGGCCGTGGATTTGGCCCCCGAAAACATTTTTTTAAAAAACCCACCCCCTCGCAGCACTTTCCCCCTGCCCTCTCCCAAGAGAGTCGCCATACCTCGGGAGAGGGCGGGGGGAGAGCGCTGCGAGGGGGCGGGGAGGAGGGGATGGCACCCTCCCCTCGCCTGGTCTGCCCCCTTGCAAAGGAAGGAGGCAGCAAGGAGGAAGAGGAGCTCTGCCCCTGCCGGCGGGAATGCATGCATGCGCACGCATGCCTGCCAGTGGGTTCCCTTCCTCCTCCTCCTCCTCCTTGCCGCCTCCTTCCTTTGCAAGGGGGCGGCCCAGGCGGCAAGGAGGGTGGGACTTCCCTTCCTCCTCACGCCTTCCTTTCGGTCCCGGGAGGAGGAGGAGGTGGCGGACGGAAGCAGTGCCGCGCGCCTTCCATCCACCTCCTCCTCCCGCGACCGAAAGGAAAGCGCGAGGTGGACGGAAGCTGCGGGGCCGGCGCTGCACGGCTTCTGTCCACCTCCTTGGGCCCTTCTTCCGGTCGCGGGAGGAGGAGGCGACAGAAGCCGCACGGCACCGGCCGCCTCCTCCTCCTCCTCCTCCCGCAAACGGAAGGAGAACGCGGAGGCAAGGAGGCACGGCCGGCTGCTGCCGCACATGCGCAGCAGTGCCCTGGGGGCATGGCTTCCCACGCCCTGGGGCGTGGCTTCCTACGCCCTGGGGGGCGGCGCAGGGCGTTTTGGCCTCGGGCGGCCGAAGGTGGTAATCCGGGCCTGGCCATAAGATGAACATGAGCCAGGAGTGCGATGCAGCAGCTAAAAGAGCCAACGTGATTCTAGTCTCCAGATCAAGGGAAGTCATGTTCCTGCTAAAGTCCTCTTCTTCTGGGGTGATGAAAAGGGGGTCCTCTGGGTGGTGGTCTCCAGTTGGACTTCAGTGTCCAGAGGGGAAGATGTTATGGGAGAAGGCCATCCTGGAGAGAACCTGGTCCCAAACCAGGTTTTACATTATGAGTGAGTTCCCAGTTCTCGGTGTCTATGCCACCGTTTTTAAGGTTGGCTTTGAGCCCATCTTTCAATCTCTTTTCCTGTCCCCCAACATTCCATTTTCCATTCTTCAATTAGGAGTAGAGTAGCTGCTTTGGTCATGAGTTCGAGGCCTGCTCGGGTTGAGGTGGGTTCTCGACCTTAAGTGTAGCCTTCTGCCGACCTTTGCAGCCCGAAAGACAGTTACATCTGTCAAGTAGGAGATAAAGGTACCACGTAAAAGTGGGGGAGGCAAATTTAGACTGATTTATGAGGCCATAAAGAATCGCTGAGGAATGCGGAAGAAAAAACAATGCAATACTGGAAGGAAACGCTGCGTCAGCTCCCCCTGGTGGCCAGAAAGTTTGCCTCTGTCTATATGTCAAAATATATGTACTGTACTGTGTTGTGACAAATGTCACATGTTTATATGTCTATATGTTGAACTGCAGGGATTGCCTGCAAAGTATGTGTACTGTAATCCACTCTGAGTCCCCTTCAGGGCGAGAAGAGCGGAATATAAATAAAGTAAATAATAAAAAATAGTTTGGGAGGCGGTGATCTTTGGGCATTCGGACAACGTGGCCTTCAGTCCAGCGGAGTTGGTGGCGGAGGAGCATGGCTTCAATGCTGGTTGTCTTGGCTTCTTCCAGCACGCTGACATTTGTCTGCCTGTCTTCCAAGGAGATTTGCAGGATTTTTCAGAGGCAATGCTGATGGAATCGTTCCAGGAGTTGAGTGTGACGTCTGTAGACAGTCCACGTTTCGCAGGCGTAGAGCAGGGTTGGGAGGGGAATGGTTTAATAAACTAGGGCAGTGTTTTTCAACCTTTTTTGAGCCACGGCACGTTTTTTACATTTACAAAATTCTGGGGCACACCACCAACCAAAATGACACAAAATGACACTCTAACACAGTTAGAGTTTGTATCTCTCCATTTATTGTTTGTAAGGTACTTTGTATGGCCTTAAATTTGTCATCTGAGATTTTCCTTTCTGCATCCAATTGTTCTTTCATTTCTTTGGAGTTGGTTTGAATTTCCAATTTCATCGCTTGAATGTCTCTCTTTCTCTCTTGTTCTCTCATCTCTCTCTCTCTTTCAAACATCAGGCTCATTTCTCTCTTTGTCTTGTCACTCTCTTCTTTTATTATTTCTGTTATTTTACTTAACAGCTGATTATTATCCATTTCTTTCTTCCCGCTACTTCCTTCTCCTGTAGGTAGGGAGGGAGCGATGTGGAAGTGGACGTTGGTGAAAAGGTGGAAGGGGGCGTACGTTGTAACTGTTTGCTCTTAATTGCTGGAGGGCTTCTTCTCATTTTGTCTAAGTTGTCTGAATTGTCTGGGGTTACCTTTTGCAGCCTTGCAACTATTTTATCTGAAGGTTTTGTTCGCACCCAGAGAGGCTTCCTATCTGGAGAGCTTTTCTTTTGTTTTGGCTCCTTCCTTCTCATTCAGACAACAGTCAACTCTGCCATCCAGTTAGTTAGTTATAAAGTTTATAGAGCCTAAATAGTTTTATTTCACTCTGCATGGCCAAAAGAAAGTCTTAATTTTGCAACATGCTTTTGCCTGTAATTCTTGCAAACAGACTCTCTGGCTTATAATTGTTGCAAAACAGGGAGACCTTGAGCCGCTTTCAATTTGCTCTCAGTTTGCAGATTGCAGCCTCACTCCCTCTGCTTATCTTCTGTTCTCTTCTAAATGGCACTTTTCGATTTCAATTCACTGATCGGTCTTCATTAATTATAAGCTTTTATTTACCTTTTGAAGGCTCGTTATTTCATATTAAGTCCTCCACCGGTTTCCCCCTTCTTTCCGATCCAAGAAGAATATATCCAGTTCTCTTTATCGGTTCATTTTAATTGCTTTTTCACTGCTTTTTTGTAGATTTGTTCTGGGGAGCCGGAACACCACCAACCCGGCCACACAAAATGACACTTCTAACACATTAATACATATAGTTAATATGTTTTTAAATGTATTTATACACTCAGTGTGAAACCTGGGCCTGTTTTGATGAACAAAACATATATATGACTTCCTCTCACATATTTATACATGGCTATCATGTCTTCCCTCAGCCTTCTCCTCTTCAGGCTAAACATGCCCAGCTCTTCAAGCCGCTCCTCATAGAGCTTGTTCTCCAGACCTTTGTGAAATTTCTCCCTGAGTGAAACTTGCTTCCAGTTAACTATGGATGTCGTGAAGCTGTTATAAACAGTTCCTTTGGGGGGGGGGGGGAGAGAACTCTTGAAAAATCCAGTAAAATAGTTTTGTTTTTTTTAAAAACCATTTCCAAGCGGAGAGGCTCAATTTGTTTCTTGGAAACCTGTGAGGGGGATGATAGGAGGGGGAAGAGTGCCAATTTCCCACGGCACACCTGATGATGGCTCACGGCACACTGGTTGGGAAACACTGAACTAGGGTATGTGTGCATAGGAATGTGGGGATGGGGGGGAGGAATCAGTCACTCTCATCCTATCTAAGCTAGCTACTCATCGAGTGAGGGAGACTTGTGCAGTCAGGGATGAAACCTAACAGGTTCTTACCCAAGTTTTGCAACTACTTTTTATCCCTTTTACCATGTGGTCTGTTTTTGGTCTCTGATATTGTAGTGCTAGTAGGCAGACATGGGCCAACTTTGGCCCTCCCTCCCTCCAGGTGTTTTGGACCAGCTGCTAGGAATTGTGGGGGTTGGAGTCCAAAACACCTGAAGGGAGGGAGGTCCTAAGTTGGCCCACACTTACTAAGGGAAAGAAAGAAGGGGTTGGGATGAATTTCTTTTTGGAGCCCCCTGCCTACTTTTGGTTGCTCAATCAGCTGTGAATTTATTTATTTATTTATATTATTTATTATTTTTATTCTATTTTACTGTAATGTTGCTTTATGTTTTTTATGTTGCTGTATTGAAATGAATTCCTGGGCTTGGCCTCATGTAAGTCACCCTGAGTCCCTTTCGGGGAGATGGCGGCGGGCCGGGTATAAAGTTTATTATTATTATTATTTATTATTAGGAGGCTCACAAAAAAGTCTGGAGCAACAAGCACCTGAGGCAAAGCACCAAAATCAGTGTGTACATAGCTATCGTACTGTCTGTTCTACTTTATGGGTCTGAAACATGGGTCACCTATCGCCAACACCTACGACTCCTCGAACGCTTTCATCAGCCTATCTTCGCTCAATCCTAAATGTACACTGGACCGACTATGTGACCAATGTTGCTGTCCTTGAGCAAACAGGGGTCACCAGCATTGAGGCCATGCTATTGAGAACACAGCTGCGCTGGGCAGGGCACGTCTCTAGGATGGAGGACCACCGCCTCCCAAAGATACTGCTCTGCGGTGAACTCGCCACGGGTCAGCGCAAGAGAGGCGCCCCAAAAAGAGATATAAGGACTCCCTGAAACAACATCTCAGGCTCGGCCAGATTGATCACCAACAATGGTCCACCCTGGCCTCACATTGGGAGGCATGGAGATGCACTAGCCACAATGCTGCGGCCTCTTTCGAGAAGACACGCCAAACAGGTCGGTCTCTAAGAGAAATGACAACGCAGAAAGAACCGCAACTCGGAAACACCACCACCCAAGGAGACTTTCTGCTGTGCTTTCTGGAACCGGACTTGCCTATCTCAGATTGGCCTTCTTAGTCATCAACGCGCTTGTAAAAAGTGTGGGATGAGTCCTTCCTAAGAATCTTCGTTCGTGAAGTAATGCCAAGAGATTGAAATGCATTCCTGGGCTTGGCCTCATGTAAATCACCCCGAGTCCACTTCGGGGAGATGGCGGAGGGCAGGGCCGTAGCCAGGATTTTGATTCGGGGGGGGGCTGAGTTTGGTTCGGGGGGGCTGAGACTGGGTGGAAGAGGGTCTACCCTAGCAAACCTTTTGTATTGTTATCCCAATAACCCCATTAATGTGGGATATAATGAGCATGGTGATCAGATCATGATATGAATAAACATAACAGTTTAAATAATGTACCAGTAAGGCCTTTTCACAGACCACCCTGAGAATTTCGGGGGGGGGCTGAAGCCCCCTTAGCCCCCCCCCCCGGCTACATGCCTGGCGGAGGGCCAGGTATAAATAAAGTTTATTATTATTATTATTTATTCCTAGGAGGCTTACACCTTCATTATCCCTTAAGGCAGTGTTTCTCAACCTTCCTAATGCCTCGACCCCTTAATACAGATCCTCATGTTGTGGTGACCCCCAACCATAACATTATTCTCGTTGCTGCTTCATTACTGTAATTTTGCTACTGTTATAAATAGTAATGTATATCTCCAATATGCGGGATGTATTTTCATTCACTGGATCCAATTTGGCACAAATACCCAATACACCCAACTTTGAATACTAGTGGGGTTGGGCGGGGGTTTGATTTTCTCATTTGGGAGTTGTAGTTGCTGGGATTTAAAGTTCACCTACAATCAAAGAGCATCCTGAACTCCACCAATGATGGAATTGAAGCAAACTTGGCACATGCAACTCCCATGACCAACAGAAAATACTGGAAGGCTTTGGTGGGCAGTGACCTTGAGTTTTGGAGTTGTAGTTCACTTACATCCAGAGAGCACTAGGGACTCAAACAATGATGGATCTGGACCAAACTTGGCACGAATACTCAATATGCTCAAATGTGGACACTGGTGGCATTTGGGGAAAATAGATCTTGACATTTGAGAGTTGTAATTGCTGGGATTTATAGTTCACCTACAATCAAAGAGCATTCTGAACCCCACCAATGATAGAATTGGGCCAAACTTCCCACAAGGAAACCCCATTACCAACAGAAAATACTGTGTTTTCTGATGGTCTTTGGTGACCCCTCTGACACACCCTAGTGACCCCCCTAGGGGTCCCGACCCCCAGGTTGAGAACCACTGGTCTTTGGTGACCCCTCTAACACCCCCTTGCGACCCCCCCCCAGGGGTCCCGACCCCCAGGTTGAGAAACACTGCCTTAAGGGAATTCAAATCCTAACAGGTTTGATACCTAGCCACAGGGGCCAGAGAGATTTTCCATGTCCAATCCATAGAGGAGACCAGACCGACCGATGGGCAGCTTTGGCAAGGCCCTCCTTGCAACAACTCCTTTGCAGGCAGGGAGTGAGCAAGGTCCTTTGCCAGTGCTGCAGCAGGCGGGTAGGCAGGCAGGCAGGCAGGCAGGCAACCCCATGGCCACCCTGCAGTGCTGGGCAAGCTTCCAATGCCCAAGGGGGGGGGAGAAGGGGGGGAGATCCTCCTGCCCTCCTCCTCTGATTGGCCAACCCGCCCCCTCCCCCCTCCCTCCCTCCCTGTTGCAGTGGCCAAGGCTGGACTCAGCTGACCCTCTCCCCCCTGCTGCAGCCCCGAAGCATTACTCAGCAGCAAAGCCAGGACAAGGAGGGGAGGGAGGGGGAGAGAAAGGGGAGGGGTGGGATCAAGGGGGAGGGAGGGGGTTTCCCGGGCTGCCAGACCGCCCCCTCCACTGCTCCCTCCACCAGGGATCCCCCCCTCCCCTGCCTCTCTTGCGCTGTGCGTAAAACAGGCAAGGGCACGGCGCGGCGTGACTTTGGCGCATTCGTTCACACGCAACAACAACTCTCCGCACTCCGCAGCCTCCTTGCCAGGGCAGCAGCAACAGACCCTGCAGGGGGAGGGGGAGGGGAGGGGAAGGGGGGGGGGGGGCTCTGCGCCGCAACGGAGGATGCAAACTGCAGCTGAATTGCAGCTGAGTTGCAGTTGAGTTGCAGCCAAGTCGGGAGGGAAGAAAGGAGGGCTGGAAATGCCTTCCCCTCCTCTGGATCTGCAAAAACACAAACCCGCCCCCTTAGCATGCCCCCCCCCCCACACACACAATGGCAGGGCTCTCTGAGAAAGAGGGCTTGAACAATTGGGAAGGGTGTTTGGGGGGCTTGTGCTGCTGCTGCAGAGCTGCCAAAGGCGCCACAGGTGCGCCTCCCCCCCTTGGGCCACCTTGGAGCACAGCAGCAGCCAGGGCGCACCACGCCGCAAATGCCCCCAGGCAGCTGCCCCACTTCCTGGCCCCACTTCCTCCACACGCATTGGTAGGCGAGAGGCCCCAAGGGTCAGGCACCCCAGCCCCTTCTGCCAGGCCCGCATCCAGAGGAGCCTGTTGCCTAGGTCCAGGGAAGGAAGTCATGCCGCCATCTATTCTGCCTTGGTTAGACCACATCTGGAATCCCGCTGTGTCCCCTTCTGGGCACCACAACTGAAGAGAGATCTTGACAAGCTGGAAGGTGTCCAGAGAAAGAGGGCGACTCAAATGATCAAGGGTCTGGAGAACAAGCCCTATGAGGAGCGGATTAAAGAGCTGGGCATGTCTTAGCCCAGTGTTTTTCAACCTTTTTTGAACCGCGGCACATTTTTTACATTTAACAAATCCTGGGGCACACCACCAACCAAAATGACACAAAATGACACTCTAACACAGTCATACATATAGTTAATATGATTTAAAATGTATTTATACACTCAGTGTGGAACCTGGGCCTGTTTCAATGGACACAACATAGATATCCTGGCAGGAATGGCAGACAGATACAAACTTCCCACACAGAACTCCCATAACCAAGAGAAAATACTATAAGAGTTTGGTGGGCATTGACCTTGGGTTTTGGAGTTGTAGTTCACCTATATCCAGAGAGCACTGTGGACTCATACAATGTTGAATTAGGACCAAACTTGGCATGAATACTCAATATGCCCAAATATGAATGCAGATGGAGTTCAGGGGAAATAGACCTTGACATTTGGAGTTGTAGTTGCTGGGATTTATAGTTCCCCTACAATCAAAGAGCATTCTGAACCTCACCAATGGCCCAAACGTCCCACACAGAACCCCCAGGAGGCAAGAGGAGGTCTCTACTTGGGGAAAGGGAGACGGGCCTTCCCAATGCATGGAGAGGGAGAGACCAAGTAGACAATGGGTGGGGAGGGGGGGGGGGTGTTTGTAATTTTGTGCCTTTATTGAGGTAGGTTTCTTAGGGTTTTTATACTTCAACACACTAGACTCTCCCCCCTCCCCTCCTGGAGGTTCCAATTTCCCAAGGTACACCTGATGATCGCTCACGGCACACTAGCGTGCCCCGGCACGCTGGTTGGGAAACACTGGCCTAGGTCCAGGGAAGGAAGTCATGCGGCCATCTATTCTGCCTTGGTTAGACCACATCTGGAATCCCACTGTGTCCAATTGTGGGCACCGCAACTGAAGAGAGATTTTGACAAGCTGGAAATGTGTCCAGAGAAAGAGGGTGACTCAAATGATCAATGGTCTGGAGCAGTATTTCCCAACCAGTGTGCCGTGGCACACTAGTGTGCCGTGAGCAATCATCAGGTGTGCCGTGGGAAATGGGAACCTCCAAGACCCTTTCTTCCTCCTCCTGCCGAACACTTTTTCTTCTCCACTCGGGCTCCCTTCTTCCCAGCCTCGCTCTGCTCACTTTGCCTCGCTTTGCTCACGCTGCCGCTTCTGCGGGAGGGGAGAGGGAGGAAGACGGGCGCTACTGCGCAGACTCACCCCACGTCTTCCTCCCTCCCCTCCACAGTGCTCTCTGGATATAGGTGAACTACAAAACTCAAGGTCAATGCCCACCAAGCTCTTGTAGTATTTTCTCTTGGTTATGGGAGTTCTGCGTGCGAAGTTTGATTCCATTCCATCATTGGCGGAGTTCAGAATGCTCTTTGATTGCAGGTGAACTATAACTCACAGCTGTTGAGCAAGACCTTTGTGTGTGTCTTTCTGCCATTCCTGCCAGGATACATATGTTGTGTTTATCGAAATAGGCCCAGGTTTCACACTGAGTGTATAAATACATTTTAAAACATATTAACTATATGTCTTACTGTGTTAGAGTGTCATTTTGTGTCATTTTGGTTGGTGGTGTGCCCCAGGATTTTGTAAATGTAAAAAATGTGCCATGGCTCAAAAAAGGTTGGAAAACACTGGTCAGAACAACAAGTTCGATGAGGAGCGGATTAAAGAGCTGGGCATGTCTTAGCCTGAAGAAGTGAAGGCTGAGAGGAGACATGGTAGACATGTCTAAATATGAGGCATGTAGCCAGGGGGGATCAGCCCCCGAAAAGAAAAGGCCTGACTGGTACATTATTTAAACTGTTATGTTTATTCATATCATGATCTTATCACCATGCTCATTATATCCCACATTAATGGGGGTTATTGGGATAACAATACAAAAGGTTTGCTAGGGTAGACCCTCTTCCACCCAGTCTCAGACAAACTCAGCCCCTCCCGAAACAAAAATCCTGGCTACGGCCCTGTGTGAGGGGAAGTCACCGGGAGGAGGGAGAAAGCTTCCTTTCGGCTGCCCAGGAGACGAGGGCGCAATGGAAGAATTATTTATTTATTATTTCGTATATTTCTATCTCGCCCTTCTCCCCACAAGGGGGACTCAGAGCGGCCTCACGTGAGCATCAGAATAGCATAAAAGCATAAAAATTACAAATCACAATAAAATCATATAAAACATTGTACAACATCAGTAATTTAACAATAAATTAACGTGCCAGTAAAACCAACCCAGCTGGGAGAATCCATGTCACAAAACCCAATTTCCTTTTCCTATTGCCGCTGGCCTCTAATCAAACGCCTGGCCCCAGAGCCAGGTCTTCAGTTGTCTTCTAAAACAGTGTTTCCCAACCGTGGTTCCACAGCACACTAGTGTTCTGTGAGCAATCAGCTGGTGTGCCGTGAGAAAACCTCTCTTCCCCCCCTTCTTCCCCCTCCTGATGCTGCTGAGAGAGATTTTCCCGCGGCACACCAGCTGATCGCGGATCAGCGGTTGGGGAACACTCTCTAGGACCTGGAGAGGCAGGGGAGGCTCAGGAGGGGAGGGGCCGGGCGACGCTCTTTCCTGTGGGCTCACTTCCGGAGGAGGCGGGAGCCTTTGTCCCAGTTCGCGGTTCCGCCGAGCCCAGCAGAGCCGCAAACCGGGAGAACGGCTCCCCGCAGGGCCCAACCCTGCCTCGGAGCCGAGTTTGTCCGCCTTGTGTCTTCCGCCGAACCCGTCGGGAGATGCGAGCCAGCCAAAACCGGCTCCCAGGCAGGGCCTGTTCCTTTGCATGGAGCCTTTCTGCCAGTTCGCGGCTCTGCCTAGCCCGGCGGAGCCGCAAACCAGGAGAACGGCTCCCCGCAGGGCCCCCGCCCCTCCCTCCTCCCCCTCTTCCGGTGCACGGGAAACTGCTCTCGGCCTCCCTCCGGCTCTCTGTCCGCCGCCGTGGCGCCTTCACCGGCTCCGAGTCCAGAGTGCTCTCTGGATGTAGGTGAACTACAACTCCAAAACTCAAGGTAAATTCCTATTACCTATATGTATTACGGTGTTAGAGTGCCATTTTGTGTCATTTTGGTTGGTGGTGTGCCCCAGGATTTTGTAAATGTAAAAAGTGTGCCATGGCTCGAAAAAGGTTGGGAAACACTGTTCTAAAAGACAGGAGGGAGGTGGCCAACCTGTTGTCCTTGGGGAGAGAGTTCCACAGACGGGGGGCCACTGCCGAGAAGGCCCTGTCTCTTGTCCCCACCAACCACGTTTGCGAGGGAGGTGGGATCGAGAGCAGGGCTTCTCCTGATGATCTTTGTGATGGTTCAAAAGACAGGTAATCTGGGCCAGAACCAAACAATGGCTTCACACTTTTGAATGAAAAGTAATGCCTCCACCTTTGTAACTCCTCAACAGATGGCAGTACTGGTATGCAGCAGGTACTGGCTTGTTCAGTAGACTCTCTTCTACAGTTCCTTAGCATTGAACGGTTGTGTTGTTAAGGTGCAAAGTATGGAACTCTGCGTAGATGGTCGGTCAATGCAACTTAAGCAATGTGCAGTCATTGAATTCTTGACACCCCAAAGGAACCTCATCAGAGAATGCAAGCTGTTTATGTTGATTGTTTCGATGTGAATCCTGTGCGTCGTTGTGCAAAGGCAAATCATGTCTTACTAACTTGATAGAATTCTTTGAGGGTGTAAATAAACACATAGGTAAAGGGGACCCAGTCGATATTGTTTACCTTGACTTTCAAAAGGCTTTTGACAAAGTCCCTCACCAAAGNCTCCTAAATAAGCTCTTCAGCCATGGAATCAGGGGACAGGTCTTGTCCTGGATTGGAACCTGGCTAAACTGCAGGAAACAAAGGGTGGTAATAAATGGACATTTCTCTGGATGGAAAGAGGTGAGAAGTGGCATACCCCAAGGTTCAGTTTTAGGTCCGTTACTTTTTAATTTATTCATAAATGATCTGGATGTAGAAGTAAATTGTGAGGTAGCAAAGTTTGCAGATGACACTAAATTGTTCAGGGTAGTTAAAAATGAAACTGACTGTAAAAGAGCTCCAGAAAGATCTCTCGAAATTGAGTGAATGGGCAACAAAGTGGCAAATGCATTTTAACCTAAACAAGTGTAAAGTCATGCACATCGGGGCAAAGAACCCCAACTACACCTTATCAACTGATGGGGTCAAAGCTTTCGAGACAAACCAGGAAAGGGATCTTGGGGTTTTGGTGGACAGCTCAATGAAGATGTCAACCCAGTGCGCTGCAGCAGTGAAAAAAGCAAATTCTATGCTTGGCATGATCAGGAAGGGAATCGAAAATAGGTCGGCAAATGGTGTATTGCCTCTCTACAAATCTATGGTGAGGCCACATCTGGAGTACTGTGTACAATTCTGGTCACCGCACCTCAAGAAGGATATAACGGAACTGGAAAAGGTACAAAGAAGGGCAACAAAAATGATCCAAGGGATGGAGCGGCTCCCTTATGAAATCAGGTTGCAACGCCTTGGTCTTTTCAGCCTTGAAAGACGGCGTTTAAGAGGTGACTTGATCGAAGTGTATAAAATCATGCGTGGGATAGAAAAGGTGAATAAAGAAAAAAATATTTTCTTTGTCACAAAACACTAGGACTAGGGGGCACTCCCTAAAGCTCCAAGATAGGAAAGTTAGGACTAATAAAGGGAAATATTTCTTCACCCAGAGGGCCATTGGGTTATGGAACTCACTTCCAGAGGAGGTTGTGACAGCGGTCAGCCTGGACAGCTTCAAGGCAGGATTGGACAGATTCATGGATACCAAGGGAATCAGTAGTTACTGAAATGGACATCCAAGTGCCACCTCTGTGTTGATGGAGGCAGGCAGGATTTTCCCGGGTACTGGTTGTGGGGGGTCGGGAGCAGGTTAGGGTTTTGCCCTCCTTTCTGCTAGAGATCCCTGTGTACAACTAGTGGGCCACTGTGTGACACAGAATGCTGGACTAGATGGGCTGAGGCCCGATTCAGCATGGCTCTTCTTATGTTCTTATGTTCTTAAGTTGAAAGATGTTGAGGTGGGAAAGAGTTGGACGTCCTGTGACATCAACCACCAAGTTTCACAAGCAAAAAGTTGAAAGATTGATTCAGGATGTTTGTCGTATCACTAAGAGAGAAACTACAAGCATAATCAGCATTTCACAAGAATGTGTGGGTCACATGCAGCAATGGTGTCTCACAGTCCCTTCCTACAGCGGACATTTTGCAGGACCTGGAGAGGACAAGAGTGGGCTCTTGTGCATCTCTCACTCAGAGAACACCATCACTTGAAGCAGAGTGCATTGCCCACAACAACAAGGCCATGAAGAAGAAATGGGTCATTACAGCCATCTCCTCTAGCTCCAAAGCTGGCCATCTTTGGAACAATGGACTTCTCTTCTCAAAGTGATGCTCAGTTGGAGTCAACTGGAAGCAAATACTACATTTCTGCTCCCCTAAAGCAAAGGCAGATATCATGACTGTGCTCCAGATATGATTTGGTCATAGAATCTTAGAGTTGGAAGAGACCACCAAAGGCCATCCATTGCAACACCCTTTTCCCAGGCAGGAAAACACAATCAAAGCCCTCCCAACAGAAGAACATTCAGCTTAAAAACTTCCAGAAAAGGAAGTATGTGTGTCTATATAAGAAAATATGATGGAAAGCAACCTTTTCATGAACCAGCAACTCATGGCTCTTGGAGTTTCCAAACTTCCTGAGCCAATAATCCCCTAACAAAGGACTCAACCAGATCCATTTGCGTGGACAATAAGTAAATGACCTCGGAGGGCTGATAGCCAGGCCATCTGGAATAACAGAGTCTATGGACATACTGGATCACCCAACATAAAGGACATTTCCCCATCTGCGAGGAACTGGGGATTTGTCACCACCTCCCTGCTGTGCCACATCCTGATCTCTGAAACCAATCTCTGCTTCATCAATGAACTCCATATCACAGGATAGTAAGACAAAAGGACCTGGCCTCTCGGGGCCAGACAAAAATATTAATTCAAGGGACAAAACAATAACACAGACCAGGCTTAAGAGCCTGAAGGTACCGCTTGGTCACTTGGCAAACACCAGCCATTCTTAATCCAGTCATCTAGACCAGTGTTTTTCAACCTTTTTTGAGCCGCGGCACATTTTTTACATTTACAAAATCCTGGGGCACACCACCAACCCAAATGACACAAAATGACACTCTAACACAGTAATACATATAGTTAATATATTTTAAAATGTATTTATATACTCAGTGTGAAACCTGGGCCTGTTTCAATGAACACAAAATAGATATCCTGGCAGGAATGGCAGAAAGACACAAACTTCCCACACAGAACTCCCATAACCAAGAGAGAATACTATAAGAGTTTGGTGGGCATTGACTTTGGTTTTGGAGTTGTAGTTCACCTATCCAGAGAGCACTGTGGACTCAAAAATGTTGGATCAGGACCAAACTTGGCATGAATACTCAATATGCCCAAATGTGAACACAGATGGCGTTTGGGGGAAATAGACCTTGACATTTGGGAGTTACAGTTTCTGGGATTTATAGTTAACACACAATCAAAGAGCATCCCAAACTCTTGCAACTCATTACCAACAGAAAGTACTGAAAGGGTTTGCTTGGGAATTGACCTTGAGTTTGGAAGTTGTAGTTCACCTACACCCAGAGAGCACTGTGGACTCAAACAATGTTATGTTGTTGTTTGTTTGCTATCCAGAATCACAATGTTGGAAGGAGGCTCACCACTTTAAAGGTCCCTAAAACAGGCATGGGAAAACTTCGGCCCTCTGGGTGCTTTGGACTCCAACTCCCACCATTCCTAACAGCCTGAGGTCCTTTCCTGCTTAAGTGGCTGAGGGGGAAAAGGAAAAGGGCCTGAGGCTGCTAGGAATGCTGGGAGTTGGAGTCCAAAACACCTGGAAGGTCCAAGTTTGCCCATGCCAGCTTTCGACAGAGACCTCTTCCTCCTCCCCTTCGCGCCCTTTCTTCCCCCTCCTGCCCAACACTCACTTTTTCTTCTACACTGCCGCTTCTGCCGCCATTTTGATCTGAGGGGGCAGCGTGAGTCGGTTCAGGAGGGGAGGGGGGAGGGAGATGTGACCCGTGCAGGCGCTACTGCGTAGACTCGCCCCAGAGCAAAGCGAGCAGAGCGAGGCTAGGAAGAAGGGAGCCCGAGTGGAGGAGAAAAAGTGTTTGGCAGGAGAGGAAAGAAAGGGTATTGGAGGTTCCAATTTCCCACGGCACACCTGATGAACGCTCACGGCACACTGGTTGGGAAACACTGATCTAGACATTTCTTCATTGCTTCCCTGTTGTCCACCTCCCTTCCACTCAGGCATGTAGCCAGGGGGGGCTAAGGGGGCTTCAGCCCCCCCCCCCAATTCTCAGGGTGGTCCGCGAAAAGGCCTTACTGGTACATTATTTAAACTGTTATGTTTATTCATATCATGATCTGATCACCATGCTCGTTATATCCCACATTAATGGGGTTATTGGGATAACAATACAAAAGGTTTGCTAGGGTAGACCCTCTTCCACCCAGTCTCAGCCCCCCCCGAACCAAACTCAGCCCCCCCCCCAACCAAAATCCTGGCTATGGCCCTGCTTCCACTTAATTGGCTGAGTGGCGAAAAGCAGGGCCAGGGCCCTCATTGGATCTCCTCCTGGCTTGCTGACGTCACAGCCAATCAGCAGAAAGCCGGCCCAGGGTGTGGGCGCGGGAAGTTTGAATCTGATAGCTCTATAAATATTGATTACTGCAATGGCCATCCTTTCCAGCTGGAATGAAATAAAACCTCGGTGGCTTTCTCTCTAACTTGGTGAGATTTCTTCTGGGATACTGGCTTCTTGTTCTCACCAGGCTAAACCCACAATGTCTTGGATCTCACTATCCACAGCCACCCTAAATTGCTCGATGACACAGCGAGACTCAAAAGGGGGAAACCGAGTTGAAGGAGATGAAAAACCTGGAGGAAAGCAATGGGTTCCTGAGCATGTGCAGAGAGACCGAAAAGAGTCAACAAGGCAAGGCCTGATGGAAAGGCGGCCCAAAGAGAAACCGAGAGCACAAGAAAAACCAAGACCAAAAGCACAGATGTATTGCAAGTTTTTCCTCTCTTTTTTATTATTATTATTATCATAATTATTATTATCACCATTATCATAATTATCATTATTATTATTATTGTGAAGTGCTCCAAGACACCTTGTGCTAATTGTGCTTTACATCATTCAAATACTGGCTCAAAAAATTATTAGCATGATTAGGATTATTCTCCTCCATCTCTTCCTTTTATTTATTTATTTTTTTCTTGTCCATCATTTCTGTCTTTTCTTCCACGGAAAAGTTTATATTTGTTGTTGTTGTTGTTGTTGTTGTTCTTTTCTCCACAAACAGGCTTCAAGGTTTTGTTTTTGTTTTCTTTGCAGCTTGTAAAAATTCATGTAAATTTTTTTCCCAAACGGTTATTTACAAAGCTTCTTGCAATAAATATACAGAATTCCCTTTTTTGTCATAATATTATTTTTTTTTCGATTTTTTTATCCTTCTTTCTTAAACCAGTCTTAAGCAGAGGGAGTATTACTAGCAGTATTATTAATATGAGAAGTCATCGTTCTAGTAGCATTATTAAGTAATAAGTATCTTAAGTACAAAAAACAGGAGGTCCTAGCTAATACAAGCTCCTTCTACCTGAATTCTATTAAGGTTTATTATTATTATTATTTATTTTTTTAAATTCTTTTGTGCTGTTTATTTAAGTTATTCTTAAAAGGGGGGAAGACCTAAAAGGAGAGGAAGAGGAAGAGAGGACTGTCCACCTGGTTTCCCTAAAAAAATACTTTAAATGGCATGTTTTGGAAGTGAAAGGGGGGGGGGATCCCTTCTCCCCCTCCCCTTTAGTAAAAATTATGAGGCTAGTGGTGGGCGGAGCCAGCGGTAGCTCCACCCACTCCTAAATGAGATACCTGTCTTCTTTAAAGGTAAAGGGGAGGTGGATTTGGGGGAGGCTCCCAAGCTTCCTTGCCCTTGTAGCAGAAGAAGGGGATGGGGGACTATAAGGGGGCGAGGGACCCCCAGAATGGCTTCTCGTTCTGCCTTGGAGCAGGAAGGAGGTAGGCCCCAAATCCAGTATTTAGACCAGGGGTGGGCAAAGTACGGCCCGCAGGCCGCATGTGGCCCAGGAGCTGCTTCTCTCCGGCCCGGGGAGAAGTCGTCGGGGGCGGGGCCAAGAGGAAGGGGTGCCGCTGCCACCATGCCATCTGTGGGGCCGTGTCTGTCTCCGGCAGACAGGCCGGAGGAGCGGCGGCTTCGGAGTGCCTGCCATCCTTGGAGGCGATCCGGGCCTGCAGCAAGAGCACTCACGACCTGCGGGGGCTGATGGCCGTGGCGAACCGGAAGACTTGATCATCTTCCGGTCGTGAGGGCGAACAGCCGCCTCAGATCGCGACTGCTCCCCCTGTAGGCCCGGATCGCCTCCATAATATTTTTTGGCTCTCGTGCAGCCCCTTGAAAAAAATAATTGCCCACCCCAGATTTAGACCCATTGAATCCAACGGAGGAGTGTCAATCAATGCTAGAACAGACTCATTGAATCCATGAGAGATTGGCAAGTCAACACCATGGAAGATCTATGGAATCCATGGGAGATTGGTAAACTAGCATTCAATAGATTCATCGAATCCATGGAAATTTAGGCATCTAACACCATAAATGAACCTCCTTGAAGCTATAGGAGATTGGCAAGTCAACACAATGGAAGATCTCTAGAACCCACGGGAGACTGGTAAGCCAGCATTCAATAGACTGATTGAATCCATGGGAATTTAGGCATCTAAATGAATCCCATTGAAGCCATGGGAGATTGGAAAGTCAACGCAATGGAAGATCTGTGGAATCCATGGGAAACTGGTAAGCTAGCATTCAATAGACTCATAGAATACATGGGAATTTAGGCATCTAACACTATAATTAAATCCCATTGAATCCATTAGAGCTGGGCAGGTTAACACAATGGAAGATCTGCAGAATCAATAGGAGATTGGTAAGCCAGCATTCAATAGACTCATTGAATCCATGGGAATTTAGGCAGTCAACACCATCCTAAGACCATGAAAGGTTGGTAGCCCCACTGAATGAATGGGAATTTGGGAAGTCAACACTATCCAAAGCCCCACTGAATCAATTGGTGAAATAACACTGTCTAAGATCCATTCAATGTATTTGAGATCAGGAAATCAAGGCTAGAATGGATCTATTGAACTCACTGGAACTTGGCGAAATCAACCAATCAAGGCCCATTGAGTCCATGGGAAAGGGGTCAACCCACACTAGAGTAGACCCACTGAATCCATAGGAATTTAGGCAACTAACGCCATCCCAAGACCCACTGAATCAATGAAAGATTGGTAGCTCAATTGAATGCATAGGAATCTGGGAAGTCAACACTACCCAAAGCCCCGCTAAATCCATTGGTAAAATAACACTAAGATCAATTGGATGTATATGATATCAGGAAGGCTAGAGTAGATCCATTGAACCCATTGGAACTTGGTGAAATCAACCCACCAAGGCCCATTGAGTCCATGGGAGGCATTTCAATAAATGCTGAATAGACCCATTGAATCCATGGGAGATTGGCATGCCAACACTATGGAAGACCTGCTGGATCCATGGGAGATTGATATGAATTCATGGGAATTTAGGCAGCTAACACCATCCCAAGACTCATTGAATCCATGAGAGATTGGTAGCCCCATTGAATGAATGGGAATCTGGGAAGTCAACACGATAAAGCCCTAGTGAATCCATTGGTGAAATAACACTGTCCAAGATCCATTGAATGGTGGCAAGATCAGGAAATCAAAGCTAGACTGGATCAATTGAACTCATTGGTGAAATCACATTAGAGAAGACACATTGAATCCATGGGAATTTAGGCAGCTAACACAATCCCAAGGCTTATTAAATCCATTAAGCCAATGCTAGAGTGGCCCCACTGAATGAATGGGAATTTGGGAAGTCAACACTATTCAAAGCCCCACTGAATCCATTGGTGAAATAACACTAAAATCCATTGGATGTATTTGAGATCAGGAAAGCAAGGCTAGATTGCATCTATTGAACTCACTTGTGAAATCAACCAATCATTGAGTCAAAGGGAAATGGGTCAATCCACACTAGAGTAGTCCACATTGAGTGCATTGGGAATTGGGAATTCGGCATCCTCCAAGCCCCGATGAATCCATGGGCGCTGGGTAGGGCAATAAATGAGTATACCTAGTCAACCAGTCAACCTATGGGAATTTAGGAAGCCAACTCTATCCATGACTCACTAAATCAATGGGAGGTTGGTAAGTCAACTCTAGAGAAGAGCCATTGAATTCATTGGAGCTTGGTACAATAACACTATCTAAGAGTCACTGGAATGAGGGGAGATTGGCAAAACAACACTATACAAGATCCCCTGAATCAATGGGAGTTTGGTAGGCCAACTTATGAGTAGACCCATGGGAGTTTGGTGAAATAACACTATTGAAGACCCATTGAATGTATGGTACCTTGGTGAAATAATATTAGCCAAGGACCCATTGAATCCATGGGAACTTGACAGGTCAACAACAAATAAACCCATTAAATTCATACCAACTTCAGACAACACACCAAAACCCATTGGATGTATTGGGGGAGGGGGTTGGTAAACCAACACTAGACTCATTAAATGTGTGGGAATTTAGTAAATCATCACTTTCCAAAATCCACTGAATCCATGGGACTTGATAAGACAACAATGAATAGACCCATTGAATTCCTTGGGAAACCAACATTATGTATCATCAATTGAATCCATGGGCGTTTGTAAGGATAACACATAAGCAGACCCATTGAATTAATTGGGAAGCCAACCTTAATACAAGAGTCACTGAATCCATGGGGCTTTCCTTAGCAAGCCAACACACAAGTAGACCTATGTGGAATCCATGGGGCCTGCGTAAGCCAACACACAAGGGAACACTTTGAATGCATTGGAAAACCAACACTATGGATCATCAACTGAATCCATGGGAGCTTGTGAGGATAACACATGAGAAGACTCATTGAATTCATTGGGAAACCAACCTTAATCCAAGGCCCATTGAATCCATGGGAATTTAGCAAGCTAAAACACAAGTAGACTCATCCAATGCATTGGGAAGAGAACGCCATCCAAGCCTCACTGGAGCTGCAGGCCAACACACGAGTAGACACATTGAATGCATTGGGAAGCTAACACCATCCAAGACCTACTGAATTCATAGGGCCTTTCTTGGTAAAGCCAACAAGCAATAGACCCACTGAATTCATTGGGAAGCCAACCCTAATCCAAGGCCCATAGACTCAATGAGTTTTTATGAGAATAACACACAAATAGAACCATTAAAATCACTGGGAAGCCAACACCATCCAAGACCCATTGAATTTGTGGGATTTTATGAGGATAACACACAAGTAATGTCATTGAATTTATTGGGAAGACAACACCATCCAAGGCCCATTGAATCCATGGAGCTTTCCTTGGTAAAGCCAACAGACAAGTAGACCCGTGTGGAAATCCTGGGACCTATCTAAGATCCATTGATTCCATGGGACCTTGATAAGCCAACAAATAAGTAACCTCATTGAATGTAATGGAAGACCAAGCTTCACTGGATCTATTGTGAATGCAACACCTGCGTTAATACCTATGACTCAATAGGTCTATTCTACTTGGGAAGGTGCAAGCACATCATTGGGTGGTCAGAGCCAGTGGGTTGGGGCCCTGAGTGTTGGAGGCGGGTGGGGCGGGCCCTCATTTAGCCCCGCCAATCTATGTTGCATCAAGTGCCCAAAGCCTCCCCCTTCCAGGAAGTGCTTCCGGGAAGTGCTTCCAGGAAGTGGAAGCAATCCCTGGTTTGGCTTTTGTTTTGCTTATGTGGACAGTCCTGGGGTTTGGTAGGAAAAGGAATAAGGGGGTTATATTTGGGGAGGGAGGGTTTGTCTTAATTGCTCGTCGTCATTCTCGGGGCCAGGCAAGCGCTACGAGCCCGGAGAGTCATCTAAGCTACTCGGAAGTAAGTTGAAGAAGAAGAAGGCAGGCAGTGTGCATTCATCCAAGAAGAAAGAGAGGGAGAGGGAGAGGGAAAGAGAGAAGAGAGGAAAGGAAGGTCCGCCAGATATGGAGGCGAGCTCGACTACATTGGCAAAAGTCCCTGATATCCATTGCTATTAAGAATATTGGATTAAAAGGTACCTGATTCCTCAGTTAAATACTATTTTGTCTTAAAAATAACATGCATTTACGGTCATTATTGCTTCTATTAAAGTCCAGTAGGAGAATATTGCCCTCAAAGAGATCTAAAAGTTTGGCAAAGAACCAAAAAACGTAAAATCAAAAAGGAAGTCCAAACCATCATTATTATATTCCATCCGCATTAAAAAAGCATCCTCAAATTGGCATAGATTTCTTATTTAAATACATTTGTTCCTGCATGCAAAAAACGTCCTGGGGGGCGGGAAAGGTGCCCCCAAAAGCCACCGAAAGGAAGGAAGAAGGAAGCCCCGTAGAAACAGCAATCATCATATTCTCAATCACTATTGTAAGGACCCAAAAGCAACCAAAGGGAACAGGAAAACCCACCAAAAGTAATACTTGTTGTTGTTTGTTGTTGTTGTTGTCAGCCACTTTTGAGTCCCTAAATCGGGAGAAAGGTGGCATGAAAATAAAGCTAAATAAAATAAACCATCATGTACCTAAAAGCAACCCAAAGGAAGAAGTAACATGTCCTCCTCCAACAACAACAATTTGTTATTAGCCGCCTTGAGTCCCTCTAGTGTAGGCATGGGCAAACTTCGGCCTTCTCTCCAGGTGTTTTGGACTTCAACTCCCACAATTCCTAACAACAGGTAGGCTGTTAGGAATGATGGGAGATGAAGTCCAAAACACCTGGAGAGAAGGCCGGAGTTTGCCCATGCCTGCTCTATTGGGAAAAAAGGTGGGAGGAAATTAAATAAATTACATAATTATAAGTCCCCAAAAACAAGTCCCACCGTATAATAAATAAATAAATAAATAAATATTTGTTGTCGATAGAATCATCATAACTCCCCCAAAGCAAGTCCCTATCCAAAAATATTTATTATTATTATTATTATTATTATTATTATTAGTTATTAGCTGCCTTAAGTCCCTAAATCTGGAGAAAAAGGCGGGATGCAAATAAATAAATATCTAAATAAATAACTCATAAATAAATAAATAAATAAATAAGGAAGCCCCACAATAATAATTATAATAATTATAGTCCCCTGCTATAATCCAGAAATAAATATTCGTTGTAAATAAAATCATCATAACCCCCCCAAAAGCAACTCCCCTCCAAAAATAAGATTTGTTGTTGTTGTTAGCTGCCTTAAGTCCCTAAACTGGGAGCAGGGGCGGTCCTACCGGTAGGCAAAGGATGCCGCTGTGTGGGGCGCCATCTGGGTAAAGGGCGCATTCCCCCACCCGCCAGACAGCGTCCGGCCGATGTTCCGCTTTTGGGCCTTGTGCGCTCCGACGCCGCACCGTAGCAAACCTCCCTGTGTGCCGAATAGGGAGTGCTGTGTTTACAGGCTTCTGCGCCTGCGCACAGGAGCTTCTGGGCATGCGCGGAGGGGGGGCATCAAAATAATGTTTGGGGGGGGGCGCCAAAATAATGTTTGCTTACCATTTTAAATTACTTTAGACCGCCCCTGACTGGGAGAAAAGGCAGGATGCAAATTAATAATAATAATAATTTGTTGTTGTTAGCTGCCTTAAGTCCCTAAATTGGAAGAAAAGGCAGGATGCAAATAAGCCAGTAAATAAATAAATGGCTCTTAAACAAACAAACAAATAACAAGAAAGCCCAATAATAATAATAATAAATCAGAATTGGAGTATCTCCAGAAAGCAACCCATAGCTTCAAGGCCAGTCCATTTCCCCCCTCCCTCTCTCCCTTAACCCCCAGCCCCCAAAAGTGACGTAGACTTTGGCATAGTAAAGAAGTCTTGGCAACAAATTGGAAGTCAACTGCGGTGCAAAGCGTAGGCTCTTTTGGGAAAAGAGGCAAGTATGAATTAAAAACAAACAACCAAATAAATAAATACAAGGAAAAGAAAGTGCAACAACGTAAATAAGGTAAACAGCTGGAAGAAAGCGAGGGAGGGGCTCTCCCCCTCCCCAACTTCGGCATCAAATCAATCAATCAATCCATTGATAACACTTTAAAGATAGATAGTAGATCATATACTTTCTACAGTTTGCATTCTTTGTTTCCTGGAGAAAAAAGAAGAGGGGAAGTCAAAATAAGAAAATAGTAAACCGTCGGACACTTTTTTTTGTGTTCTTTCTTTTTGCAAAAAAAAAAAAAAAAGAAGTGTAAAAAAAATATTCCGCCCTGCAACCGAAAGAAAATCAAGTTGTTTGTTTGTTTTTCAAAAAGAAGAATTTTTTTTTTTGCATTTCAAATGAAAGGAGGAAGGAAATGGAACCGAATAGATAGACATCTTGGCCCTTTTGGTGAAGCCCCCGGAAAGGGAGGGGGAGGCCTGAGGAGGGGGTCCCGCAAAGGATGATGGCAGGAGGAGGAGAACCACTTAGAGTCCCAGAATCCCCTCCTCTCCAGCCATAGGACGCAGCTGGAGATTCTGATGGCTGCGCTGCATGGAACCCTAAATAAGAGTCGGAAGGGGCCTCTAGAGGCCATCCAGCCCAACCCCCTGTCCTGCAGGGGAGACACCACCCAGCCTCTGCTTCCAAGCCTCTAGAGATCTGGCCTCCTTTCCCTTCCTGCTCCACTCAAGAGAGCTCAGCTTGGTGTGGGGCTATTTGGGCAATTCTGGGAACTGCAGATGACCGACCCCCTTCTTCCTTGCAGAGCCTCACGGGGGATCCTGGAGATGGCAGTCTGCCCTCTGAACCGATCCCAACAAGCCTATGGCTAGCAGGGGTGTTCTAGTTGCAGGCTACTTTCTGCTGACCTCCCAACAGGCCCAGGTGGGGCATGGCTAGCATTCTGAGTCTGTCTTCCCATGACCCCTTCCTTCCTCCCTTCTTCCTCCCAAAGGCCTTGCTGAGCCTAGGGTGGGATTCAGGGGGTGGCAATGGAACCCTTTGGCCGATGGTTGGCGGGGAAGGGGTTCTAGCCTTGCGGCAGGCCTCCTCTTGTATTATCAAAGGCTTTCATGGCTGGCACCAACCGGGGTGTTGTGCGGTTTCCGGGCTGTCTGGCCCGTTTTACCTGGATCCTCTGAAGATGCCAGTAGCCACTAGCCCTGGGTAGGTTGTAAAATCAGCATGAATTCGGGTTAAATTTTGTAGCAACCCGGAAGTGAATTTGCCATTTCAAAGCCACCGCCGTCATTTTCGGAAAAAGAATCGGTGGGTTTCCCTTCCCTGGCCTTCCCTTCCGTATGCGGCTGTCACCCCATGTCCAAACTGGGTTAAACATGTGTGTCCACCATTAACGAAGCCATTCCGAAATTTCGGAATTAATTCCGAAAATTCAGAAATTTTTTGGGAAAATTTCAGAAGTCAATCGGATTCAAAGCGCCAGCGCCCTCTACATCCGGAACGAGTTTTGAACCATATTTTTTTTGGATCACCCAGGCCTAGTAGCCACAGATGCAGGCCAAACGGCAGGAGCAAATAATGCTGCCAGGACATGTTGGCCATACAGTTTGGAAACCAGACAGCACCCCGGGCCTCCTTTTCTTCCTTGCCCTTTTAAAGCTGAGCTGTGGCTTGGGGGCATTGGCCTAGAAGCTGGCTGGCTGGCTGGCAGGGGATTCTGGGGGTGCAGCTGACTCTTTCCTCCTCCTCAGAGGCCCAATGAAGCTTGCCTATAGTGTGGGTATTCTGGGTCTCCCCTTCCTTCACCTCCTGCCCAGTTGGCCTATTATGACTGAGGGGAGAAGGCATCCTAGGGGTTCCAGCTGGCTGTCTAGAGCGGGGATTCTGAGAGTCTGCCCTCTGAATGGATCCCAGTAGGCCTATGGCTAGCAAGGGGATTCTGGGAGTGACTGACCTCCCAATAGATCCAGATGAGGATGGCAGAAGGGGGATTCTGAGTATTGCAATGACCCTTTCTTCCTCCCTCCCTCCCTCCCCCCTCCTCCACAAAGGCCTCACTGGGGTGGGATTCTGGGGGTGGCAATGGATCATTGGTCTGAATGTAGCTGGCTGGCAGGAGGTTCTGTAGGGTGCGGCTGACCCTCTCCTCCTCCTTCACCCAAGAGGCCTAATGCAACTTGGCTATAGAGGGGATTCTGGGGCTCCCCTTCTTTTCCTTCTCCTTAATTGGCCGATGAGTGAAGGGGGGATTCTGGGAGTTGCAGCTGACCCTCTGTTCCTCCCCCCCCCTCCCCAAGGAGCCTACCACAGCCTGTGGAAAGAGGGGCGATTCTGGGCTCCCCTTCCTCTTCCTCTTCTTCAGTTGGCTTATGAGTGAAGGGGGATTCTGGGGAATGCAGCTGACCCTCCCCTCCCCTCCCCCTCCCAAGAGGCTTAAGGAAGCCTACCTAGAGGGGGGTTCCGGAGCTCCCCTTCCTCATTTGGCCTGTTCTGAGTGAAGGGGTGGGGGTGGGGGGCTCCTCCAGTATGGCTGGAGGGGGATCCTGGTGATGCAGCTGCCCAAGGAAGCCTGGCAATAGAAGGGGCATTCTGGGGCTCCTCCTCAGATGGCCTATGAGTGAAGGGGAGATTCTGGGGGTCGCAGTTGACCCTCTCTGCTCCCCCCCCCCAGGAGCCTAATGCAACCTGTGGGTAGAGGGGCGATTCTGGGGCTCGCCTTCCTCCTTCTCCTCTTCCTCAGTTGGCTTATGAGTGAAGGGGGTTTCTGGGGGTTGCAGCTGACCCTCCCCTCCCCCTCCCAAGAGACTTAAGGAAGCCTACCTAGAGGGGGGTTCTGGGGTTCCCCTTCCTCATTTGGCCTGTTCTGAGTGAAGGGGTGGGGGGCTCCTCCGGTATGGCTGGAGGGGGATCCTGGTAATGCAGCTGCCTAAGGAAGGCTGGCAATAGAGGGGGCATGCTGGGGCTCCTCCTCCTCCTCAGATGGCCTATGAGTGAAGGGGAGATTCTGGGGGTCGCAGCTGACCCTCTCTGCTCCCCCCCAAAGGAGCCTAACGCAACCTGTGGATAGAGGGGCGATTCTGGGGCTCCCCTTCCTCCTCCTCCTCAGATGGCCTATGAGTGAAGGGGGGATTCTGGGGGTCGCAGCTGACCCTCTCTGCTCCTCCCCCCCCTAAAGGAGCCTAATGCAACCTGTGGATAGAGGAGCGATTCTGGGGCTCCCCTTCCTCCTCCTCCTTAGTTGGCTTATGAGTGAAGGGGGGATTCTGGGGGTTGCAGGTGACCCTCTCTGCTCCTCCCCCCCCCCAAGGAACCTAATGCAGCCTGTGGATAGAGGGGGGTTCTGGGGCTCCCCTTCCTCCTCCTCCTTAGTTGGCTTATGAGTGAGGGGGGATTCTGGGGGTTGCAGCTGACCCTCACCTCCTCCTCCCACCAAAAGGCTTAAGGAAGCCTACTTAGAGGGGGGGTTCTGGGGCTCCCCTTCCCCATTTGGCCTGTTCTGAGTGAAGGGGTGGGGGGCTCCTCCGGTATGGCTGGAGGGGGATCCTGGTAATGCAGCTGCTTAAGGAAGGCTGGCAATAGAGGGGGCATTCTGGGGCTCCTCCTCAGATGGCCTATGAGTGAAGGGGAGATTCTGGGGGTCGCAGCTGACCCTCTCTGCTCCCCCCCCCCCCAAGGAGCCTAATGCAACCTGTGGATAGAGGGGCGATTCTGGGGCTCCCCTTCCTCCTCCTCCTTAGTTGGCTTATGAGTGAGGGGGGGATTCTGGGGAACGCAGCTGACCCTCACCTCCTCCTCCCACCAAAAGGCTTAAGGAAGCCTACCTAGAGGGGGGCTCTGGGGGCTCCCCTTCCCCATTTGGCCTATTCTGAGTGAAGGGGTGGTGTGGGGGGGGGGGCTGCCCCTCCGGTATGGCTGTCGGGGGCTCCTGGGCCGGGCGGGTCAGTGCTGGAGGGTCTCGGCCTGGGCGGCCCCTCCTCCCGCGGGCCCCCCGGGGGCCCCTCCCTTGAAGCAGGCGGACTCCTGGTGCTTGTTCAGGTAGGACTTGAGGGCGAAGGTCTTGGCGCAGCGCTTGCAGCGGAAGTGCTTGAAGGCGGAGTGGGTCTGCATGTGGGCGCGGAGGTTGGAGCGGTCGGCGAAGGCCTTCCCGCAGTGGGCGCAGCCGAAGGGCTTCTCGCCGGTGTGGGAGCGCAGGTGTCCCTGGAGCAGCCAGGGCCGGCTGAAGGCCTTCCCGCACACGCCGCACTTGTGGCGCAGGTCGTGCGTGAGCAGGTGCATGGCCAGCGCCGGCATGGACACGTACACCTTCCCGCAGGTCGGGCACCGCTTGGCCAGCTGGCTGTCCAGGCTCCGGTGCGTCTGCTTGTGCCGGCTCAGGTTCGACGACGTGGCGTAGCTCTTCCCGCACTCCGCGCACGCGTGGCGTTGCTGCTGCTGCTGAGCCCCGGGGGGAGGCGGGGGCTGCTGCTGCTGGGCGCGGGGGAGGACGGGGGCGGGGCCTCGGGCGAGAGGGCGGGGCCAGCCGGGCCCCCAGGGGCCCCCGCGCCCCTCCGCCTCGAGCAGCGCCCGTCGGTCAAGAAGAAGGCGTCGGCGGCGTAGCCCTCGCTCACGGCCGCGTCCCCGTTGATGTAGCTCCGCGGGAGGGGCTCTCGGGGCTCCTCCTCCTCCGAAGGGCAGGGCGCCGCCGCCGCCGCTGGGGGCACGGGGCAGGGACCCCGCCGGCCGCATACAAGGCGCCCCCGAGGCCGCCGCGGCCTTGAGAGCCGGGCCCTCCGCCGCCTCCGGGCCCGAGCAGGGCGCCAGGCACTCGCCCAAGTAGCCCCCTGCAGAAAGGGAAGAAGGGAAGGAAGAAGGGAAGGTTGGGGTTGGGAGGCCGGAGGGGGGGCCCAAGCGAAGGGGAAAGGGGGAGGAAGAGAAGAGAAGGAGTGGAGAGGGGAGAAGGGTTAGGGTTACAGGAGAGAAGGGAGGGAGGGAGAGCAAAGTCAGGAGAGGAAGGGAGAGGGAGGAAAGGGCCAGAGTTGGGACCAAGGTGAGGGTTGGGAGAGGAAGTGGGGAGGAAAGGGAAAGGAGAGGAGGAGGAGAACAGGGGGCACGTGGGAGAAAGAAGGGAAGGTTGGAGGGAGCAAGGGTCGGGGTTGGGAGGCCGGATCCGGGGCCCAAGCGAAGGGGAAAGGGGAAGGAAGAGGGGAGAAAGGTTAGGGTTAAAGGAGAGAAGGGAGGGAGGGAGGGAGGGAGAGCAAGGTCAGTCGGGAAGAGGAGAGGAAGGGAGAGGGAAGAAAGGGCCAGAATTGGGACCAAGGTGAGGGTTGGGAGAGGAAGTGGGGGAGGAAAGGGAGAGGAGGAGGAGGAGGAGAACAGATCCGGGGCCCAGAGGAAAGGGGAAGGAAGGAAGGACGGACGGAAGGAAGGAAGGGGAAGGAAGGAAGGACGGACGGAAGGAAGGAAGGGGGAGACACCAAAGTGGAGATGGGGAAGTTGGAAGGAGGGAGGAGGGAAAGGTTAAGGTTAGGGAAGGAGGAGGGGGGAAAGAGGGGAAGAAGAAGGGGAGGAGACATGGGTAGGGTTGTCATAGGCGGTGGGAAGGAAAGGGGAAGGACAAGAGGAGATCGGAAGTTGGAAGGAGGGAGGAGGGAAAGAGGCGGGGGGATATTGCAGGGAGAAAGGTTAGGGTTGGGGAAGGAGGGATGGAGAGGAAGGACAAGTCGGGAGGAAAGGGGCAACACCAGGGTGAAGAGGAGAAGGGGAAGGGAGGAAAGGGTTAGGGTTGGGATCAAGGTGAGGGTTGGGAGAGGAAGTGGGGAGGAAAGAAGAGGAGGAGAACGGATCCGGGGCCCAGAGGAAAGGGGAAGGAAGGAAGGAAGGAAGGAAGGAAGGAAGGAAGGAAGGAAGGAAGGAAGGGAGACCAAATTGGGGAAGGGGAAGTTGGAGGGAGGAAGAAGGAAAAGGGAGGCACCGGGTCATGCAGGGGGGTGTTGCAGGGAGAAAGGTTAAGGTCGGGAAGGAGGGAAAGAGGAAGGGGAAGTTGGAGGGAGCAAGAGATAGGGTCGGGAGACCGGGACCGGGGCCGAGAGGAAAGGGGAACGGGAAGGAAGGGGAAAATAAAGTTGGGGGTAAGAGAAGGAGTGGGGAGGGAAGGGGGAAATGGCAAGGGGAGAAGGGAAAGGGCCGGGATGATGCAGCGGCGTATTGTAGAGAGGAAGAGGAAGTGGGGAGGGGAGAGGAAGTGTGAGGGGGGAGGGAGAGCCAAGTTGGGGTGGCGAGGAGGAGAGGGGGGAGGGAAGGGTCAGAGTTGGGACCAAGGTGAGGGTTGGGAGAGGAAGTGGGGAGGAAAGGGAAAGAGCGGAGGAGGAGACCGGATCCAGAGCCCAGAGGAAAGGGAAAAGGGAAGGAAGGGAAGAGACCAAAGTTGGGGAGAAGAGAAGGCGTGGAGAGGGAAGGAAAAGGGGAAAGGAAGAAGAAGGGAAAGGGCCAGGGCCATGGTAGGGGAGATTGCAGGGAGAAAGGTTAAGGTTGGGGCAGGAAGAGGGATGGAGAGGAAGGGCCAGGGTTGGGGAAGGGGAACGGGAACAAGGGGAAAGTAAAGTAAAGGAGTGGGGAGGGAAGAGCACGCGTGAAAGAGGAGGGAGAGCCAAGTTGGGGTGAGGGCGAGGGGAGGAAAGGAGGGAAGGGCCAGAGTCGGGACAAAGGTGAGGTTGGGAGAGGAAGTGGGGAGGAGACCGGATCCGAGGCCCCCCAAAAAAGGGAAAAAGGAAGAAGAGCAGGAGTGGGGAGTGGGAGAGAGGAAAGGGCCAGGGTTGTGGAAGGAAAGAAGGCAGGGAGCAAAAGTAGGGTTGGGAGAGGAAAGGGGGAGGAAAGGGTAAGGACAGGAGGAGGGGAAAGGGAAAGAAGAGAAGGAGTGGGAAGGGGAGAGGAAGAAGCAGGGGAAGGACCAGGGTGACGGAGAGGGATGTTGGAGGGGGCCAAGAGAGGAAGTGGGGAAGAAAGGGGAAGAGAAGAGGAGGAGGGGGAAGTTTGGGGGTGGGAGAAGGAAGTGACAAGGTGCAAGAGGGGAGAAGCAGGAAAGAGAAAGAGAAGAACATCCGTGAGAACTGGAGCAGACACGACCCCGGCGTTGTGTGTGTGTGCGTGTGTGTGTCCCACCCCCCACCCCCCTCTCCCAATGGGATAGAGCAGGCCTGGGCAAACTTCGGCCCTCCAGGTGTTTTGGACTCCAACTCCCACAATTCCTAACAGCCGGTAGGCTGTAAGGAATTGTGGGAGTTGTAGTCCAAAACACCTGGAGGGCCGAAGTTTGCCCAGGCCTGAGTAGAGCGTGCCTGGGCTAATTTCGGGTGTTTTGGACTCCAACTCCCAGCATTCCTCACCGCCTCACAGACCCCTTCCTTTCCCTTTCCCCTTTACTGCTTAAGTGGCTGAGGGAGCAAAGGAAGGGGCTCGTGGGGCTGTGAGGAATGCTGGGAGTTGGAGTCCAAAACACCTGGAGGGCCGAAGTTTGCCCAGGCCTGGAATAGAGCACGCCTGGGCTAATTTCGGGTGTTTTGGACTCCAAATCCCAGCATTCCTCACCGCCGCACAGGCCCCTTCCTTTCCCTTTCCCCTTTCCTGCTTAAGTGGCTGAGGGAGCAGAGGAAGGGGCTCGTGGGGCTGTGAGGAATGCTGGGAGTTGGAGTCCAAAACAACTGGAGGGCCGAAGTTTAATTTCGGTTGTTATGGACTCCAACTCCCAGCATTCCTCACCGCCTCACAGGCAGTCCCTTTCCTTTCCCTTTCCCTTTCCTTTACTGCTTAAGTGGCTGAGGGAGCAAAGGAAGGGGCTCGTGGGGCTGTGAGGAATGCTGGGAGTTGGAGTCCAAAACACCTGGAGGGCCGAAGTTTGCCCAGGCCTGGAATAGAGCGTGTCTGGGCTAATTTCGGGTGTTCTGGACTCCAACTCCCAGCATTCCTCACCGCCTCACAGGCCCCTTCCTTTCCCTTTCCCCTTTACTGCTTAAGTGGCTGAGGGAGCAAAGGAAGGGGCTTGTGGGCTGTGAGGCGGTGGAATGCTGGGAGTTGGAGTCCAAAACACCTGGAGGGCCGAAGTTTGCCCAGGCCTGGAATAGAGCAGGCCTGGGCTAATTTCGGGTGTTTTGGACTCCAACTCCCAGCATTTCTCACCGCCGCATAGGCCCCTTCCTTTCCCTTTCCCCTTTCCTGCTTCCTGCTTAAGTGGCTGAGGGAGCAGAGGAAGGGGCTCGTGGGGCTGTGAGGAATGCTGGGAGTTGGAGTCCAAAACACCTGGAGGGCCGAAGTTTGCCCAGGCCTGGTGGCTGAGGAGCAGAGGAAGGGGCTCGTGGCCTGGTCCAAAACACCTGGAGGGCCGAAGTTTAATTTCAGGGTGTTTGGACTTTGCCGGTTTAATTTTGAACTCCCAGCATTCCTCACCACCTCACAGGCCCCTTCCTTTCCCTTTCCCCTTTACAGCTTGAGTGGCTGAGGGAGCAAAGGAAGGGGATCGTGAGGCTGTGAGGAATGCTGGGAGTTGGAGTCCAAAACACCTGGAGGGCCGAAGTTTGCCCAGGCCTGGGATGGAGCACGCCTGTGCTAATTTTGGGTGTTTTTGGACTCCAACTCCCAGCATTCCTCACCACCGCCTCACAGTCACAGGCCCCTTCCTTTCCCTTTCCCCTTTCCCCTTTCCCTTCCTGCTTAAGTGGCTGAGGGAGCAAAGGAAGGGGCTCGTGAGGCGGTGAGGAATGCTGGGAGTTGGAGTCCAAAACATCTGGGAGGGAGGGAAAGCCCAAGTTGGCCCAGGCCTGGGATAGAAGGAGGGAGGGGGGCACCCAGTGTTTGGAGATCAGGAGACCCGCTGATGTGGATCTTTTTTTTGAGCGAGGGGAGATGCCATTCCCCCCCTCCTCCTCAAGGTCAAGAGGTCAAGAGAGGAGCCGGGGGGGGCGGCTGCGTGGATTTCCCCTCCTCCTCTCTCCCCCGCCCCCCCCCCCTCCGCAACCACCTCAGCAGAAAGAATCCCCGCGATTATGCAACGCGCTGCAGCCGCCGCTTGGCCCCGAACAAAGGGGGGGAGGAAAGGCGGGAGGGGGGCTCTCCCCATCCATTATTGCGGGGGAAGGGGCGCCCCTCTCTCCCCCCTCCCCCCCTCCGGACATCATAAAGGCGAGGGTGAAGGGAGGGGGTAATTCCTCATTCCTTCCCTTCCTCCCTCTCTTCTCAACCCCCAGCTTGCCCTTGAACTCGAGGGGCGACATCACATATACAAGCTTGTGGACCTTCGGAGGGGGGGGGGGGGAGAGGACCCCCTCCCTGCCTCTTTCTCCCTCTTTCTCCCCCCCCCCTTTCCCCCCCCGCAAAGGTCTAATTTTAGCCGCTCGGGCTGCGGGAAAGGAAATCTGCCGAGTCAACAGCCCGAAAGGAGAGAAGGGGGAGGATGCTCAATATGGCCTCGACCCCAAGACCCTTCTTCTCGCCCCCCCCCCCCAACCTTCCTGCCTCTCTTCTTTCCTTCTCCCGGCTGTGCTGGTATTTCTGGCCCAGGCCGCCCCTGAGAAGGAAAGGAGCAAAGGCATCCCACTCGGGACCATTCCACGCACAGCCAAATAAATACATCCCAGAATATCCAGGCAGGTAATAATCCCACAGTATATGCTTTGGACTGGATTAGATCTGACTCCACACTCAGATCATAATTTGGGATTTCCTGCCTTGATATTCTGGGGTAGAGGGTGTGTGTGGAATGAATGGCCTTGCCCCCCACCCCCACCCCACCCGGGATGGAGGCGCAAAGCGGCAGAGAAGAGACCCCCCCCTCCCCTTTTAGTCCGCTCACCCTCCCTCTTGGGAAAAGTCATAATAGCCATATATATTGCAATAATAATAATAATAATAATAATAATAATGCACCCGGTGGTGATGGTGATGATGATGGTAATCCACCACGAGGGCCTCTTCCATCATTCCTATTATTATTATTATTATTATCGGGTGTGTTGTTGTTATATGCATTATTATTAGTATGACTGGACCCCCCCCTAATAATACGAGGGGAGGGTCCCCAAAGGGACGGGGAAGGGGAACCCGGACAAAGGCCATCGCTGTGGGGTATCATCATCAGCATCAACATCATTGGGGTGTATTATTATTATATGTATTATTATTATTATTATTAGTGGAACCCCCAATAACTATTATACGTATTATTATTATTATTATTAGTGGAACCCCCAATAACACGGGGAGGGCTCCCCTTTCTCCGTCCCTTTGGGGATCCCCCCTCGTATTATTGGGGGGGGGGGTTCAGTCATACTAATAATAATGCATATAACAACAACAGTACACCCCAATGATGATGATAATAATAATAATAGGAATGGTGGTGGTGGTGATGATGATGATACTGCACCGCGAGGGCCTCTGCCCCCTTTACCCTTCACTTTGGGGAGGCTTCCTCCTGTGTTATTGGGAGGTCCAATAATAATAATAATAATAATATACCCCAATAATACTGCCTCGAGTCACCTTCGGGCTGAGGGGCGGTATAGAAATATAGTAAATAAATAAATAAATGGTGGTGATGGTGATGATAATAATATTACACCGTGAGGGCCCCTTTGGGGGGTCCTCCCCCATTGTTATTGGGGGTCCACTAATAATAATAATAATGCATATAATAATAATATACCCCGATGATGCTGGTGGTGGTGATGATGATAATACTACACCGTGAGGGCCCCTGCCCAGTTTGCCCTTCACTTTGGGGGGTCCTCCCCCATTGTTATTGGGGGTCCACTAATAATAATAATGCATATAATAATAATACACCCGGTGATGGTGATGATAATGATACTCCATCGTGAGAGCCTCTGCCAGGGCCTTCCCCCTTTCCCATCTTTTTGGGGACCCTCCCCCCGTGTTATTGGGGGGTCCACTAATAATAATAATAATAGGAATCATAATAATGCATATAATAGTAATATATCTCGATGGTGGTGGTGAAGATGATGATGATAATACTACACCGTGAGGGCCCCTGCCCAGTTTGCCCTTCACTTTGTGGGGGCCTCTCCCATTGTTATTGGGGGTCCACTCATAATAATAATGCAAATAATAATAATATAGCTAGCTACCCCGATGATGATGGTGGTGGTGGTGGTGATGACAATACTACACCGTGAGGGCCCCTGCCCAGTTTGCCCTTCACTTTGGGGGTCCTCCCCCATTGTTATTGGGGGTCCACTCATAATAATAATGCAAATAATAATAATATAGCTAGCTAGCCCCTGATGATGATGGTGGTGTCATAATAATAATGCAAATAATAATAATATAGCTAGCTACCTCGATGATGGTGGTGGTGGTGGTGGTGATGACAATACTACACCGTGAGGGCCCCTGCCCAGTTTGCCCTTCACTTTGGGGGGTCCTCCCCCATTATTATTGGGGGTCCACTCATAATAATAATAATAATAATAATAATAATAATAATATACAGTACCCTGATGATGATGGTGGTGGTGATGATGATGATGATACTACACCGTGAGGGCCCCTGCCCAGTTTGCCCTTCACTTTGGGGGGTCCTCCCCCATTGTTATTGGGGGCCCACTCATAACAATAATAATACATTTAGGAATGCATATAATTATTAATCATACACCCCGGTGATGATGCTGAGGATTCTCCACTTTGAGGGCCTCTGCCCGGGCCTCCCGTCCTCTTTCCCCGCCGTGTTCTTGGGGGGTGTTCTTGCTCCCTCCCTGCCTCCCCCCCCCCACGCGAGACCCCCGACCCACGCGCCCCGCATTTCCTCGCGCGTACCCTTGTCATGGAGGCGGGCGTTGCAGTGGGCGCGGGCCCTCCCGTAGCAGTCCTCGAGCTCCGCCGCCGCCGCCGAGAAGCCGTCGAGCTTGACTTTCTTGACCAGGAAGGACCTGGGCATGGTTCCGAGGCTGGGCCAGGGCGGAGGAGGAGGGCCGGTACGCACGAGAGCCGGGGGGGCTGGCCCCTAGTCCCTCCGCGGGGCCAAGGGGCAGCCGGGGAGCCCACCAGCAGGAGGCTCTTCCCGGCTTCCTGGCAGAGGCCCCTCTTCCTGGGGAAGGCTCCTCTCCTGGCCGGGAGGCCCCTCTTCTCCTTCTTCCCGGCCCCGGAGCCCCCCGCCTGGGGTCATAAGGGGCGCCCGAGGGTGGTCTTCCTCCTCCTCCTCAAGCCCTGCTTCCTCTTCTTCCTCTTCTTCCTCTTCTTCCCCCTCCCCCTCCCCCTCCTCAGCGCCTCTGCTCTCCTTTTGGGCCCAAGGAGGAGGGGAAGGAGGAGGAGGAGGGGGGCCGCGCGCCCTTGGCTGGACCAGCACCCTGGACAGCGCCTCCCCTCGCTCTCTCTCGGCCTCCTCCCTTCTCCTGCTCTCTCCTTCCTCCTCCTCCTCCTTCTCTCTGGAGCGCGGCGCGGCGGGTGCCCCCCTTTATAAGGCGGCGGGAGGGGAGGGGGCGAGTGGTCAGGTGGGCGGCGGAAAGGGAAGCGCCTCCGTGAACCCGGCAGGGAGGGGGGAAAGGCAGAGAGCCTTCGCTAGAGGAGAGGAGGGAGGGAGGCGAGTCGATGGCGCTGTTGCGCGTCGCCGCCCGACTCGGCTTCCCTTCCCTCCTCCTCGCCCGCCGCCGCAGTCTCCTTCCGGCCTTCTCTCCTTTGGGGTCCCTTCGGCCTTCTCTACTTTGGGGTCCCTTCCGGCCTTCTCTACTTTGGGGTCCCTTCGGCCTTCTCTACTTTGGGGTCCCTTCCGGCCTTCTCTACTTTGGGGTCCCTTTGGCCTTCTCTCCTTTGGGGTCCCTTCGGCCTTCTCTCCTTTGGGGTCCCTTCGGCCTTCTCTACTTTGGGGTCCCTTCCGGCCTTCTCTACTTTGGGGTCCCTTCCGGCCTTCTCTCCTTTGGGGTCCCTTCGGCCTTCTCTACTTTGGGGTCCCTTTGGCCTTCTCTACTTTGGGGTCCCTTTGGCCTTCTCTCCTTTGGGGTCCCTTCGGCCTTCTCTCCTTTGGGGTCCCTTCGGCCTTCTCTCCTTTGGGGTCCCTTCGGCCTTCTCTACTTTGGGGTCCCTTCCGGCCTTCTCTCCTTTGCGGTCCCTTCGGCCTTATCTCCTTTGGGGTCCCTTCGGCCTTCTCTCCTTTGGGGTCCCTTCCGGCCTTCTCTCCTTTGGGGTCCCTTCGGCCTTCTCTCCTTTGGGGTCCCTTCGGCCTTCTCTCCTTTGGGGTCCCTTTGGCCTTCTCTCCTTTGGGGTCCCTTTGGCCTTCTCTCCTTTGGGGTCCCTTCCGGCCTTCTCTCCTTTGGGGTCCCTTCGGCCTTCTCTACTTTGGGGTCCCTTCCGGCCTTCTCTACGCAGCAGGTGAAGTCCAGATCTGTCACTCCATCCCATCTGTTCACACCTTGAACCGGTGCTTGGCCGCTGTGATAGTCTGGATGGGGGCAGGGGTGGACCTACCTGTTCCGGGGGAGGGGGTACGCGAAAAAAAAGCGCCCCCCCAGTTGCTCCCGAGGGGAGCCCAGTGCACATGTGCCAATCTGTGCGCACGCGCACTGACTCCAGAGTGCGCCTCCCGCTTTGGAGCCCAGTGTGCATGCGCGAAACTGCGCACACGCGCACTTACTCCAAAGCGGGAGGTGCGCTCTGGAGCCAGTATGCATGCACGGAGCTGCGGAGCTGCTGAGCTGCATGTTCGTGTATGCGGAGGCGCGTCCGGAGAGCCCCGGGCGGCAGGGCCACTTAACAAAGACCCGGCTGGCGCAGCGGCCGGCTGCAGGGGCCGGCTGCAGAGGCCTGGCCGGCGCAACGGTGGGGCGGGGCAGCGCAGCGATGGCGACAGGACGGGGCAGAGCCGGCACGGCGACGCCCCTCCCAGGTAGCGACGCCCCTCCCGGGTGACGTCGCCCTACGCGCCTGCGTAGTCCGCCTAATGGACGAACCGGCCCTGGATGGGGGTGAACAAATTGAAACGGAATCCAGACAGAGGTCCTCCTGGTCAGTCACAAGGCCGAACAGAGCATAGGGTTACAGCCTGTGTTGGATGGGGTCACACTCCCCCTGAAGGCGTAGGTTGGAGTGGCTGGGCCAAGTACCTGAGAAATCCCCTCTATATATCAAGATCAGCCTGTGCTGGATGGGGTCACACTCCCCTGTAGGTGTAGGTTCGCAGCTTGGGAGTGATCCTGGACTCATCGCTGAGCCTGGAATCCCAGGTCTCGGTGGTGGCCAGGGGAGCTTTTGCACAATTAAAGCTTGTGTGCCAGCTGTGCCCATACCGTGGGAAGTCTGACCTGGCTACAGTGGTCCACGCTCTGGTCACATCCCGAATAGATTACTTCAATGTTTCCCAACCTTTTTTGAGCCGCGGCACACTTTTAACATTAAAAAAATCTGGGGGCACACCACCAACCAAAATGACACAAAATGACACTTTAACACAGTAAAGAACAGCTGAGGGATGGTGGCCTGCTGGGAGCAGCTGCTGGGAGTGCCGAAGCCGGGGGAGGGGGAGGAGCCAGGCCGTGCCATGTCCCGCCCCCTCCCCTGACTTCAGCTCTCCCAGAGCTTCTCCAGCCTTGAGGGGGCAGTGCCAAGCCAGCGATGGCAGAGCCAGCACAATGCTGGCTTGGCATTGCCCCTCAAGGCTGGAGAAGCTGTGGGAGAGCGGAAGCCAGGGGGGAGAGGGCGGAGCCAGGCCGCGCCATGCCCTTCCCCCTCCCCGGCTTCCTCCTCCGCGCGGCTTCAGCGAGCGAGGGGCGGGAGTCATGGCGGGAGTCATGGCGGATTGGAGGCTGGCTGGGGAAACGGCCAAAGGAGGCAGTGCCCTGGCCCCTTCTTTTTCTTTGCCGCTGCCTGGCCTTTCCTCCTCCTCCCCCAAGCAGCAGGAGTTCGGCAGGAGGAGGGGGGAAGGAAGGGGGGCAGAGAGCTTTTCTCGTGGCACAGCAGGAGATCCGTCATGGCACACTACTGTGCTGCGTCACAGCAGTTGGGAAACACGGGTTTACCTGCAACACACTCTACGTGGGGCTGCCTTTGAAGACTGTTCGGAAATTGCAATTAGTCCAACAAGCAGCAGTCAGGTTACTAACAGGAGCTACATACATTGAGTATACCACCCCCTGTTGTGTCAGCTCCACTGGCTGTCTGTTCACTTCCAATCTCAATTCAAAGTGCTAGTTTTGACCTTTAAAGCGCTATATGGTTCTGGCCCAGCTTACTTGTCTGAACGTATCTGCTTTTATGTCCCACCTCGTAACCTAAGATCTTCCGGGGAGGCCCTGCTCTCTCTCCTGCCAAGATCACAAACTTGGCTGGTGGGGACGAAAGAAAGGGCCTTCTCGGTGGTGGCCCTCTGCCTGTGGAGCACGCTTTCAAATGAGATACGATTGACCCCATCCCTCCTGGCTTTCAGGAAGAAAGAAAATCGTGGTTGTGGGACCAGCCTTCGGTCAGCAGACATAAAGTAGCACTTTGGTTGAAATGGACTGGAAAGATGATTGACTTGAGGATTCGGTGTTTTAGTAATTCAATGTTTTATATTGTTTAATTCATGGCCTATGTATTTTTTGTCAGAGATAAATCATGCAGAGCCAGGTTGGAACTATAAATAGTCCTTTTATTAGTTAAAGAAAGCAAAGCATTCTACAGGAGCTTTCTAACAGCCTGCTTCTCAAAGCACATCCATCATGGCGACTGGAGCGTTTCCTTATCTACAAATGTTTACATTCCAAAGGCTGAACATACGGGAACTTTGCTTCCGTCATACACATGAACTTTTCTTCTCCAGTTACCCCTGTAATGTCCTAATCAAACACAGCTTAGAAAATAGACACATTTTACAGAAAACATTTTAAACTCATCTCTGTCATACATTCTTAGCACTTACATTTTTTATGTATTTTATGCATTTTAATGGTTAATGGTTAGGCTTTATGGTTATTGTTTTAATTGTTCTTGTAATGGCATCAAGTTGCTGCCTATGTAAGCCGTCCTGAGTCCCCTTCCCAGGGTAGAGAAGGGATGGGGTATAAATACTAGAAATAAATAAGAAGCAGGAAAATTGCATTCAAAGCACCCCCAACAGATGGCCATCCAGCCTTTGTTTAAAAGCTTCCAAAGAAGGAGCCTCCACCACACTCGGGGGGCAGAGAGTTCCACTGCTAAACAGCTCTCAAAGTCAGGAAGTTCTTCCCCATGTTCAGGTGGAATTTCCTTTCTTGTAGTTTGAAGCCATTACTCCATTGTGTCCTAGTCTCCAGGGTGGCAGAAAACAAACTTGCCCCCTCCTCCCTATGACTTCCCCTCACGTATTTATACATGGCCCTCCTCATGTCTCCTCTTAGCCTTCTCTTCTGAAGGCGAAACATACCCAGGTCTTTATGCCTCTCCGCATAGGGCTTGTTCTCCAGACCCTGGATCCTTTGAGTCACCCTCATCTGGACACAGTATTCCAGCTTAGAGTCACCATCTCCTTTCAATTGTGGTGCCCAGAATTGGACACAGGGTGATTCCAGGTGTGATCTAACCAAGGCAGAATAGGGTATGGGGAGCATGACTTCCCTGGATCTAGGCACTAGGCTGGTATGGATGCAGCCCAAAATCCCATTGGCTTTTTTTTTGCCGCCGCAACACATTCCTGGCTCCTGTTCCCCTTCCTCCCCACGAGGACTCAAAGATCTTTTTCACATGTACTGCTCTCGAGCAACACATTGTCCCCCATTCTATATGTGATGCTGCAGCTAAAACAACCAATGGGATTTTGGCCTGCATCAATAGGAACCTAGTGCCTAGATCCAGGGAAGTCATGCTCCCCATGCTCTATTCTGCCTTGGTCAAACCATGTGACCTGGAATATTGTGTCCCATTCTGGGCACCACCACTGAAGAGAGATAATGACTCTAAGCTGGAATGTGTCCAGAGGAGGGTGGCTAAAATGATCCAGGGTCTGGAGAAGAAGCCCTATGAGGAGAAGCTTCAAGAGCTGGGCCTGAAGAAGAGAAGGCTGAGAGGAGACATGATGGGGGCCATGGATAAATAAATATGTGAGAGGAAGTCATAGGGAGAAGGGAGCAAGCTTGCTTTCTCTAGGACAGTGTTTCCCAACCGCTATGCCGTGGCACACTACTGTTCCGTGATGGATCATCTGGTGTGCCATGAAAAACGCCTCCCCCCCCTTTCTCCCCCTCCTGCCAAACTCCTGCTGCTTGGGGGAGGAGGAAGAAGGGCCGGGCGGCAGCAAAGAAAAAGAAGGGGCCAGGGCACCGCCTCCTTCGGCTGTTTCTCCAGCCAGCCTCCAATCGAGGGAGGGAGGAGGGAAGGATGACATCGCTTGGACCCCGTCCCCTTCCCAGCAGCAGAAGCTTGTTCGTGCCTGATTGAGTCATGGCGGGAGTCATGGCAGAGAGCGGCCCCCATCCCCGGCGCCACTCTCCGCCATGACTCCGGCCCCTCGCTCGCTGAGGCTGTGCGGAGGAGAAGGAGCATGAATGGTGGACGCGCTTCAATGGGCGGGGTCGAAGCCCATGCACCACTCCTCCTTTGTGCCGCCTTCTCCCTTTCCCCTGCCGCCCCTTTCGCCCGTGAGCCACTACCCGTGGCAATGGGAGCAGCTGAGGCTGGCGGCAGGACTATGGGCTGGAGCCTGGGCTTGTTGGCGGCCCTTGGCCTGAGGGGCCTGCTTGCCAAGTTTGGTCCAGATCCATCATTGTTTGAGTCCACAGTGCTCTCTAGTTGTAGGTGAACTACAACCAGGGGCGGTCTCAGCTCTCCTGGGGGGGTAGGCGAGCCTTATTTCTGCGCCCCCCCATGGCTGCTGGACGCGGCAGCCCACACGGCGACATCACCACGCATGCGCAGGCGTGCATGACGCACGCCTGCGCATGCGCGGTGACGTCACACGCAGCTGCGTGGTGACGTCATGCACACCTGCGCATGCGCGGTGACGTCACGCGCAGTTGCGTGAGTGCGTCACGCACGCCTGTGCATGCGCAGTGACGTCCGGCGCGGCTGCATCACCGCCTGCGCCGCCGGCGGGGAGCACTGGCTCCCGGGCAGGAGGCGCGGCGGAGGGGCAGCCAGCGTGGCGGCGCCCCTCGCAGGCGGCGACGCCCCTCCCAGGACCCGTCGCCCTACGCGGCCGCTTACATGGCAGAATGCCAAAGGCCGGCACTGACTACAACCCCAAAACTCAAGGTCAATTAATTATATGTATTACTGTGTTAGAATGTCTTTTTGGTTGGTGGTGTGCCCGCAGATTTTTTTAATGTTAAAAGTGTGGCGCAGCTCAAAAAAGGTTGGGAAACACTGCTCTAGGATATGGAACAATGGCTTCAAACTACAAGAAAGGAGATTCCACCTGAACATTAGGAAGAACTCCCTGACTGTGAGAGCCATTCAGCAGTGGGACTCTCTGCCCTGGAGTGTGATGGAGGCTCCTTCTTTGGAAGCTTTGAAACAGAGGCTGGATGGCCATCTCTCGGGGGTGCTTTGAATGCGATTTTCCTGCTTCTGGGCAAAATGGGGCTGGGCTGGATGGCCCATGAGGTCTCTTCCAACTCTAGGATTCTAGGATTCTATGGCGGTGTAGACGAGGCCTTCGAGAGGATGTCTAGGGAGCTCTCCAAAGTCCTGAAACTACTTGAGGGCGAGGAGAAGATATGTACTGCGCATGCGCAAGACTCGTGTCAACACCATCGAAATGCAGAGCTCCAGGATGCATGAAACTTGGATTAGAAGAAAAGGGAGCGGGGAGTTTGAGCAGAACGTGAGCCAAGGGTGTGATGCGGCAGCTAAAAAGGCCAATGTGATTGGAGGCTGCATCCCAGTACCTATGGAAAGAAGTCATAGACCCAGTATTCCAGGGTATAGATACAGTAAATACAAAGAGAATCTCTATATTTGCAAAGCAAGCAAGGCTTGGAAAGCTACAAGCATCCTTTGCCTAGAAGGGGAGCTCCTTTGGGGGGTCCCCTCCCCCGTTTCCTGCCCGTAAATGCTTCCCATTCAGACGTACTGCCGGGCGACACGTGTTTCCGCCCGCCGCCTTTGGTTTGGCCTGTGATGCTTCTCTGCTGGCTTCCTTTGCCTCCTGAGGAGCCAACCTGCTGCCATGGGAAGAAGCAGCAGCAACAGGGCGCGCTCCCGAGCTGTTGGCGCATGCGCGTCCCGAGGCGCGCTCCCTTCTCTTTTTCTCTTTTTCCGCCCGCCCGACCAGCTTCCCAGTTCGCCAAACGAAGGGACGATCCGCAGTCTCCCAAAGTTTACAAGTCACCCTGTGACATCACAGGCCGCCTAGCCAATGGGGTGGGCTCATGCAAATGAGGAGGGAGGGGGGAAGAGAAAGAGGGAGAGGGCCAGCAAAAGGGTCTCCCCCTCCTCTCCCCCCTCCCCCATTCTTGCACAATGATTCCTTTAGGAGACATATGCCCCCCATTAGGGCAGGCCGGCCTATCTGTCTCGCAAAGAGACCCCTCCAAGGCTATTGTCTGGCCTTAAGGTAGGTTTACGGGAGGGGGGGGGGGGGCAGGGCAGGGCACGTGACAAGGCATAGATTCTCCCCCCTCCCAAAAGGCATTCCCAGGCTTCCCTTGCACGACCTCAATGTAAACCCAAAGCAAAGCCAACTCCTAAAGCATTCTAAGATTGGGCTAGATCAGTGTTCCCCAACCTTTTTTGAGCCGCGGCACACTTTTTACATTTGCAAAATCCTGGGGCACACCACCAACCAAGATGACACAAAATGACACTCTAACACAGTAATACATATAGTTAATATGTTTTTTAATGTATTTATACACTCAGTGTGAAACCTGGGCCTGTTTCGATGAACACAACATAGATACCCTGTCAGGAATGGCAGAAAGACAAAAACTTCCCACACAGAACTCCCATAACCAAGAGAAAATGCTATAAGAGTTTGGTGGGCATTGACCTTGGGCTTTGGAGTTGTAGTTCACCTATATCCAGAGAACACTTTGGACTCAAACAATGTTGGATCAGGTCCAAACTTGGCATGAACACTCAATATGCCCAAATATGAATGCAGATGGAGTTCAGGGAAAATAGACCTTGACATTTGGGAGTTGTAGTTGCTGGGATTTATAGTTCCCCTACAATCAAAGAGCATTCCGAACCCCACCAATGATAGAACCGGGCCAAACTTCCCACACAGAACCCCCAGGAGGCAAGAGGAGGTCTCTTCTTGGGGAAAGGGAGGCGGGCCTTCCCAATGCATGGAGAGGGAGAGACCAAGTAGACAAGGGGGGGGAAGGGGGTGGTTGTAATTTTGTGCCTTTATCGAGGTAGGTTTCTTAGGGTTTTTATACTTCAACACACTAGACTCCCCCCCCCCCTTCCTGGAGGTTCCAATTTCCCACGGCACACCTGATGCTCGCTCACAGTACACTAGTGTGCCCCGGCACACTGGTTGGGAAACACTGGGCTAGATGACCTTTGGGGGTCCCTTCCCATCCTTGAATCTCTTCGGAAAGACCACCTCAATGAAGGAGAACCCATCATCTATAGAGTCCCATCTCCAGGAACCCTTATATTGGATTGTTATTGTTGTTGTTGTTATTGTTATTGTTATTGCTCCTTCCCCAGCAACTATATAATATTATATAGTAATGTTATATTATATTATAATGGAAATATATTGTAATATAATAATTATATTGTACTGTAGTATAATATAATTATGATATAATATAATATATACTATACTATAATATAATACTAATGATATTGTGATATTATAATTGTATATTTGTTTACATGCAATATTGCTAATGATATTGTGCTCTAATATAGTATAATATGGGTATGGTATATACATTGATACAATATAATACTACTAATGATATTGTGATATTATTATTGTATATTTGTTTTACATGCAATATTACTAATGATATTGCGATATAATGTTATAGTGCAATGTGATGTGTAGTACTGATATTGTGCTATGGCAGAAATGTAGTTTGTTGTATTTCCAGTTTGCTGTAAGCCGCTCTGAGTCCCCTGATAAGAGCAGCATATAAATACCATGAAATAAATACATACATACATAAATATTATTATTATTTGAAACACAACAAGCCTCATTGGGTGGCTTCAAAGGGCCATTGAGTCCATTGGCATAGAAGGCATTGCTACAGAGGGGTAACATCATCAACATCATCATCATCATCATCATTTGATACACAACAAGATGAGTCCACAGCAAACAAGATTTGCTGGGGAGCAAGTTCAACAGGCGGGGAGTCACCAACGAGAAGGCCGTGACCCTCGTCCCCACCAGCCGTATTTGCGAAGCAGGTGGGACCGAGAGCAGGGACTCCCCGGCGGATCTTAAGCTACGAGGCGGAACGTAGAGGGAGATACGTTCGCACAAGTAAGTTGGCCTGGAGTCATATAGGGCTTTATAGGCCAAGACCAGCATTTTGAATTGTGCTCGGAAATGGACCAGCAGCCAGTGAGGTTGGCATAACAGGGGGCTGGTATGCTCCCTGAATGATGCTCCAGTGAGCAATTTGGCTGCCGCCCGTTGGACTACCGTAGTTGAAGTTTCCGAACAGTCTTCAAAGGCAGCCCCATGTAGAGCACATTGCAGTAATCTATTCAGGATGTAACCAGAGCGTGGACCACCGTGCCCAGATCAGACTTCCCAAGGTATGGGTGCAGCTGGCACACAAGCTTTAACTCTGGAAAAGCTCTCCTGGGCACCGCGATGAATCCAGGATCACTCCCATGTTGCGAACCTGTGTCTTCAGGGGAGAGTAACCCCATCCAACTAATAAAATGTGGATTTAATCTCTTTGTCTTGTAAATCACAACCCTTTACTTTTTTGCAGCAAGACAAAAGGAGTTTGTTTTGTCCCAGGAAAATGTATCCCTCAATATCATAGGATCACAAAGTTGTGGATCTATGTATATAATAAAAGTCAGTGTTTGTAGAGATGCAGAGGGCGGGAGGTGCGGAGGATAATGTGCCAGCTTTTCGATTGGTTGCCACTGTGGGATTATCTGCATAAAGGACTCTGATTGGCCAGCCTCAGAACTCCAACACTCTAAGGCACCATATTATTTTCATAAAGGACTTTGATTGGCCAGCCTCAGAACTCCAACACTCTAAGGCACCAGACAGAGGGAATTAGTTGCCACTGAGAGACAATTTGCATAAAGGACTCTGATTGGCCAGCAAAACAGAATGCAACTGAATGCTTGAGTTAGCCAAATGACAGGGTTTTTTTCCATTGGAAATGGAATGTTCATTTTCAGGGAGGTGCGGAGGTGCCAAGGAATATGTAACAGCGTTTCGATAGGTTGCCACTATGGGAATATTTGCATAAAGGAATCTGATTGGCCAGCCTCAAAACTCCAACATTCTACGGCCCCAGACAGAGGGGATTGGTTGCCACTGAAATGGTATTTGCATAAAGGACTCCGATTGGCCATCCACATCCCAACATTCTAAGGTGATGCAGAGGGAAAAGGAAATGCCTCAGGCAGTCAAACACTATGGCCCAGAGCAGTGACAGATCAGGACCAAACTTGCAACAGAGGGGCCCAATGACCCACTTCACAACGCAACCCTCACCCAATGACCACAACAGACCAAAATTAGCACACAGAGCCCCCTTGACCCACTCTACACCCTTGTGCTGTTTCAAGGAGGATGGACCACAGATGATGGGACTTGAAATACCTTCACTCGCCTTCCGAGACCGCTGCAACCCTCATCCAAAGAATGATCAAGACCAAATGTGACACACACAGCCCCCATGACCCACTCTACATCCTGGTGCTGTTTGGAGGGGGATGGGCCATGGCCAATGGGACTTGCAGTACCTTCACTAAGTTCCTGAGACCACAGCAAGCCACATAAACATCTAATAGGAACCAACCTTGGCACACAATGCCTTCCTCAAATAACCCGGGCACCGCCGGGTCCCCAAGCTAGTATACTATAAAATTCATCTAGTCTAACCCTTTTCTGTTAAAAAACCCCTGAAGAAGGAAAGTTCACCAACCTTCAAGGCAACCCAAAATCCACTAGAGTTGAAAGGGATCTCCAGGGATCATTTAACCTGATCCTATTTTGCACTCCTGAGGGATGTCCATCTCTGTTTTAAAACTTCTAAAGAAGGAAATCCCAGCCTCCTCCCAGGCAAGGCCATTGAGCTGCAGGAGGAACTCTCCAAGGTGCTGAACTATGTACCAGTTTTGACATTTCAAGCTCTGAAATACTCCAAAATGCAAAGATTCCCCCTGAATGGCTGGAAGGGTGACGCCGTCGCTTTCTGTTTTGTGAACAAAATTATCAAAACAAAGACGATATGCCATGACCTTTTGGCCCCCGAGTGCCTGAGCAAGAGGCCCCTTGGCTTTCTGAGGATTTAAGGTACACACATGTTGCTGAATCCACAAAATTATATATAGAATAACATTGTGTGTGAAATGACCTTCCATGTAGGTTATGTACGGAGCAGAAATTAATTGTGTGTTTGCATTTGACTCGTTATGTACATCCAGGCAAATATCTGGATTCCAAAATCCAAGCCTTTCTGACTTCAGATAAAGGAAATACAAACTCTACTATCTGCATGGGATGGTTCTGATATTGGTACTAAATGAAAGAATCATAGAATCCTAGTGTTGGAAGAGACCTCGTGGGCCAGCCAGTTCAACCCAATTCTGCCAAGAAGCAGGCAAATCGCCTTCAAAGCACCCCCAACAGATGGCCATCCAGCCAGGCCCGGATTACCCATAAGGCCAGACTAGGCCATGGCCTCGGGCGGCAGGTTTTGGAGGGCAGCGGATTCGGCCCCCCGAAAACATTATTATTATTATTTTTTAAAACCGCCCCCTCGCAGCGCTTTCCCCCCGCCCTCTCCCGAGAGAGTCATCATACCTCGGGAGAGGGCGGGGGGAGAGCGCTGCAAGGGGGCGGGGAGGAGGGAATGGCGCCTTCCCCTCGCCTGGGCCGCCCCCTTGCAAAGGAAGGAGGCGGCGAGGAGGAGGAAGGGAAGCTCCGCCCTGCCGGCGGGAATGCATGCATGCGCACGCATGCCCGCCAGCGGGCTTCCCTTCCTCCTCCTCCTCCTCCTGGCCGCCTCCTTCCTTGCAAGGGGGTGGCCCAGGTGGCAAGGAGGAGGGTGGGACTTTCCTTCATCCTCCTCGCGCCTTCCTTTTGGTCGCAGGAGGTAGAGGAGGCGGCGGACGGAAGCCCCACGAGCAGTGCCGCGCGGCTTCCGTCCACCTCCTCCTCCTCCCATGACCGAAAGGAAGGCGCAAGGTGGACGGAAGCCGTGGGGCCGGGGCTGCTGCCGCACATGCGCAGCAGCGCCCTCCTCTCTATGAGTTGGGTTTCATCCCTGACTGCACAAGTCTCCAGTCCCCAATGAGGAGAAGTTAGCCTAGAAAGGTTAGAGTGAGGGATTCCTTCACCCATTTTCTCTAGCAGCTTACCTCAAGAAGGGGTTTAGAAGGGGGGTTGTTTCCATTCACCTTGCATGCCAAACTCCACCCCTCTGACTGCTATGAATGTGAACCTTTAGAAAAAAGGTAACTTCCTGTTTACAAGGCTTTTGTCCTATTGTTTAGGCTGGCCATGCGGCAATCTCCATTTTGGAGAGTTCTGCTTCTTTAGAGAGAGGAAGCATCTTGCCTTTGTCTGAGGCAAGATGTAATAGTTAGCAACTTTTGTAATTTTTCCTTTTCCTTTTCCCTTAGTGGATAGCTTAGTAAAGCTAGTTAGCTCCAAAGAACCTCTTCTATCCTGATTGGATTTCTCTATTTACAATAAATATTTTTGTTTTGATCCTATGACTTGTGGATCTGCAATCCTGTTCAATCCTCTTAAATGGAACTCAATCCTGGCTCACTGCATGTAAGTTTCTGTTGCTTATGAATCTTGCATTCTGCACTCTGCTATATTTTTGGTGGAATAACCTCCAAGGAGGGTTATTTTTGAGCCTAACAGCTCTTGATTCCCAGCACTATGACTTCCCCTCACATATTTATATATGGCCCTCATCATGTCTCCTCTCAGCCTTCTCTTCTTCAGGCTAAACATGCCCATCTCTTTAAGCCACTCCTCATAGGGCTTGTTTTCCGAATTAAGCACAGAGTGTTTGAGGACTGAGACATCCGTAGGGAGACCTAGGGGCTTGTTTAGAAAGCTATTGTCCTCTAACCCTGTTAAATGCCTGCAAAACATGGACTGTCTACAGACGTCACACTCAAGCAAAACGTGGACTGTCTACAGATGTCACTATCAACTTCTGGAACAATTCCATCAGTGTTGCCTCCAGTGTGCTGGAAGAAACAAAGACCACCAGCATTGAAGCATTGCTCCTCCGCCATCAACTTCGTTGGACTGGCCACGTTTTCTGGATGCCCGACCACCATCTCCCAAAGCAGTTACTCTACTCCCAACTCAATAATGGGAAACGTAATGTTGGAGGACAAGAAAGGAGATTGAAAAATGGGTTCAAAGCCAACCTTAAAAACTGTGGCAGAGACACCGAGAGAGTACTGGGAAGCCCTGGCCCTTGACCACTCTAGCTGGAGGTCAGCTGTGACCAGCAGTGCTGTGGAATTTGAAGAGGCACGAATGGAGGGCTAAAGAGAGAAACATGCCAAGAGAAAGGCATGTCAAGCCAACCCGACCAGGACCACCTTCCGTTTGGAAACCGATGTCCTCACTGCGGGAGAACATGCAGGTCAAGAATAGGGCTCCACAGTCACCTACCCACCCACCGCCAGTACACCGATCTTGGCGGACAATCTTACCCGGACAACGAAGGCTCGCCTAAGTAAGTACTGTGTCCACACTCAGATAATGTGGGATTTTCTGCCTTTGTATTCTGGGGTATAGAGTTGTGTGGAAGGGCCCTTTGACTAGACCTGGAGGAGGCTGTTTGATATAATGGTGGGCAGGGCCGTAGCCAGGATTTTGATTCGGGGGGGGCTGAGTTTGGTTCAGGGGGGGGGCTGAGACTGGGTGGAAGAGGGTCTACCCTAGCAAACCTTTTGTATTGTTATCCCAATAACCCCATTAATGTGGGATATAATGAGCATGGTGATCAGATCATGATTTAAATGCACATAACAGTTTAAATAATGCACCAGTAAGGCCTTTTCGCGGACCACCCTGAGAATTTCGGGGGGGGGGCTGAAGCCCCCTTAGCCCCCCCTGGCTACATGCCTGATGGTGGGGTTTCAGATGGGTAAGGGACTGAATGTTTGCCCATGTTTTCTTTAATTATAACTTCGCCATAGCGTGGTAACCTGGCATTCAAGAGGTTTCCAAGGTTCTCTTGTGTGTGCCCTTGACTTCCATCAATGTTCTGCCATCACCACATCAAGTCACAATGCTATCCATGCATTTCCTGACTTCGGCTCGTAAGAGTCTACAAGCGCCAGAGATGTTGGAGGAAGGAGGCCACAATGAAGGTGTTGGTGTGCTGGTGGCTCATTCAAAGCCGAGTGAAGGAAGCTGTAAACAAACAAGTACCAAAGTGAGCACACCAAAGGGCAGAACCAAGGCAGGGAGTATCTGAGACCCCTTCAAACCTGTCCATACCACCCCCCTTCTCTCCCATGTGAGGATAGCAAGGGAAGGCAAGTGGTGGCCGGCCACCGGTGATGCCAAGCGCACCCTTTGCGAACACAGGCCTCCCCCTGCTTGCGCCAGGATCATTAAGCAGGTAAGTGCAGTAATTGAGCCTCCTCGCCTGCTGCTGCCAGGAGGAGCCGGTTGCAGGCCCCCCTCCTCATTTGCATCATAATGGCCAAGGAGGAGGCGGGGGAGAAGCCGCCCCCGGCCCCCTTGTCTGCCGCTAAATCAAAGCAACTCATTTGCATGTAATTTCCACTCTCCCCCTTTCCGAGAAGCCGCCCAAGGCTGGGGATGCCCCCATCCAGAGGGAGGAACGGGCACACACACCATGGAGGCAACAGGAGCACAGCTAGGCAGGGCTCAGCAACATCTAGGAACATATAATCCTAGAATCATAGAGTCTGAAGAGATCCCAGGGGCTATCTATTAGGCCTGGTTGGGTTCGTCGGAACGCTTCTAAAATCGGAATGAATTCGGATTAAATTCACTTTTGAAGCGGTTTTGAAATGACGTAAGCAACCCGGAAGTGAATTTGCCATTTCGAAGCCATCACCGCCATTTTCAGGAAGGAATTGGTGGGTTTCCCTTCCCTGGCCTTCTCTTCTGTGTGCGGCTCTCGCTTCAGTTCTGTGCAGAGGGAAAGACATTGGTGTCCAAACTGAGGGTTTAACCCAGTTTGGATGCAGATGTCTTTCCCTCTGTGTTAGACCTAATGTGGAGGCAAAGACATCAGGGTCCAAACTGGGTGTGTTTAACCAATGCTGATTCTTTCCTACTGTGCATGCGTGTCTGCCATCAATGAAGCCATTCTGAAATTTCTGAAAAATTTGTAAAATTTTTGCAATTTTTTCGGAAAATTTCGGAAGTCATTTAGATTCGAACCGCCAGCGCCCCCTACATCTGCAATGAGTTTGGAACCATTTTTTCCAATGATCAAACAGGCCTACTATCTATTATTTCATTTATTATTTTATTTCAAATATTTGTACCCCGCCCTTCTCAACCCCCAGAGGGGGGACTCAGGGTGGCTGGCACAATTCGATGCCACTCTCTCTCGGCATTACTTCGCGAATGAAGATTCTTAGGAAGGATTCATCCCACGCTTTCTACAAGCACATGGAGATAGGCAAGTCCGGTTGCAGAAAGCATAGCAGAAAATCTCCTTGGGTGATGTTGTTTCCAAGTTGCGGTTTTTTCTGCGTTGTCATTTCTCTTTGAGACCCATTTGGCATGTCTTCTCGAAAGAGGCCGCAGCATTGTGGATAGTGCGTCTCCATGCCTCCCTATGTGAGGCCAGATGGACCATCGTTGGTGATCAATCTGGCCGAGCCTGAGGTGTTGCTTCAGGGAGTCCTTATATCTCTTCTTGGGGGCGCCTCATGGTGAAGGGTTCGAAGGCATGCTCACATGAGGACAAAGCTTGCTTTCTGCTGCTTCAGAGTCTAAAACTCAACAGAGCAATGGATTCAACATCCAGGGAAAGAGATTCCAACTAAAACATTAGGACTTTTTTAAACCCCAAGAATTTCTCTGGAGGTCTTTAAACAGGGACTGGGTGGTCATTTGTTGGGAGGGTTTGGATTGGGCCTTTCTGTATGGCAGAAGGGGGCTGGATTGGATGACCACTAGGGGTCCCTTCCAAATCCATGATTCTATGTTTCTCTCGGCATTACTTCGCGAACGAAGATTCTTAGGAAGGATTCATCCCACGCTTTGTACAAGCGCGTTGATGACTAAAAAGGCCAATCTGAGATAGCGCAAGTTCGGTTGCAGAAAGCACAGCTGAAATTCTCCTTGGGTGATGTTGTTTCCAAGTTGCGGTTCTTTCTGCGTTGTCGTTTCTCTTCTAGACCCATTCGGCGTGTCTTCTCAAAAGAGGCCGCAGCATTGTGGATAGTGCGTCTCCATGCCTCCTATGTGAGGCCAGATGGACCATCGTTGGTGATCAATCTGGCCGAGCCTGAGGTGTTGCTTCAGGGAGTCCTTATATCTCTTCTTGGGGCGCCTCATGGTGAAGGGTTCGAAGGCATGCTCACGTGAGGACAAAGCTTGCTTTCTGCTGCTTCAGAGTCTAAAACTCAACAGAGCAATGGATTCAACATCCAGGGAAAGAGATTCCAACTAAAACATTAGGACTTTTTTTAAACCCCAAGAATTTCTCTGGAGGTCTTTAAACAGGGACTGGGTGGTCATTTGTTGGGAGGGTTTGGATTGGGCCTTTCTGTATGGCAGAAGGGGGCTGGATTGGATGACCACTAGGGGTCCCTTCCAAATCCATGATTCTATGTTTCTCTCGGCATTACTTCGCGAACGAAGATTCTTAGGAAGGATTCATCCCACGCTTTGTACAAGCGCGTTGATGACTAAAAAGGCCAATCTGAGATAGCGCAAGTTCGGTTGCAGAAAGCACAGCTGAAATTCTCCTTGGGTGATGTTGTTTCCAAGTTGCGGTTCTTTCTGCGTTGTCGTTTCTCTTCTAGACCCATTCGGCGTGTCTTCTCAAAAGAGGCCGCAGCATTGTGGATAGTGCGTCTCCATGCCTCCCTATGTGAGGCCAGATGGACCATCGTTGGTGATCAATCTGGCCGAGCCTGAGGTGTTGTTTCAGGGAGTCCTTATATCTCTTTTTGGGGGCCCCTCTCTTGTGCTGACCCGTGGCGAGTTCACCATAGAGTAGTATCTTTGGGAGGCGGTGGTCCTCCATCCTAGAGACGTGCCCTGCCCAGCGCAGATGTGTTCTCAATAGCATGGCCTCAATGCCGGTGATCCCTGCTTGCTCAAGGACAGCAACATTTGTCACATAGTCAGTCCAGTGTATATTTTGGATTGTGCAAAAACAGTGCTGATGAAAGCATTCGAGGAGTTGTAGGTGTTGGCGATAGGTGACTCCTGTTTCAGACCCATAAAGGAGAATAGACAGTACGATAGCTCTGTACACACTCATTTTGGTGCTTTGCCTCAGGTGCTTGTTGCTCCAGACTCTTTTGTGAAGCCTTCCGAATGCCCTCTATGCCTTTGCTAATCTGTGATCTATCTCTTGATCAATCTTGGCGTCTGAAGAGATGGTGCTTCCCAGGGAGGTGAACTGCTGGACGGACTTAAGCACAGATGTGCCTATGCTGACGTGGAGATGATGGTGTTCTTCCTGTGGTGTGGGCTGGTACAGGACTTCCCTTTCCTTCAGGCTGACTTCCAGCCCAAACATCTCTGCAGCTGTTGCAAAGCAGGATGTGAGCCGCTGCAGGGCTGTTTCTGTGTGGGCGACAAGGGCAGCATCGTCAGCAAAAAGCAGCTCACGGACGAGATAGTTTAGAGTCTTAGTGCGAGCCCTCAGGCGGCTTAAGTTGAACAAGCTACCATCAGTACGATAGCGTATATATATGCCGTCTTCTTCTTCTTTGAGGTCTTCCGTAGCCCTTTGGAGCATCATGCTGAAGAAGATTGTAAATAGGGTTGGTGCAAGAACACAACCTTGCCACTACATAACAAATAATACATACAGTAATTATTACATATGAATGATACATTAAATTAGTTTAAATATGTGTTTAAAAATAAAAAGTACAGTAATAAGAAGTATAGTAATACTGGCTGTCCAGCCTTATCTAGAAATAAATTTAGCGAACACAACCAAATCGTAAGCTTATCCATAATCCATTTCCACAATCATCATTCTCATTGTCAATTATCTGCCAGCTACTCATAACTACGTTTTGAATTTCCTCCTGAAGGCGAGGAGGGATGTTGTTGACCTGATTTTGCTGGGGAGCGAGTTCCACAGGTGGGGGGCCACCACCGAGAAGGCCTTGTCCTTTGTCCCCGCCAAGTGTGTTTGCGCCAAAGGCGAGGCCGAGAGCAGGGCCTCCCGAGAAGATCTTAAACTTCGAGTTTGGACATAGAGGGAAATACGTTCGGACAGGTAAGCTGGGCCAGAGCCGTATATATCTAGTTCAACTCCTTGCCATGCAGGAAAAGCACAAAGCGGTTTGGGACCTGCCTACCTTCGTGACCGCATTGCCTTCCACAAACCTGCCTGATCACTTCGATCTTCAGGGTAGGCCCTCCTTTTGCCCCTTCCTTAATTACAGACCCGACTTGTGGGAATCAGGGAGAGAGCCTTCTCCTCTGTGGCCCCCAGTGGAGTCTCCTTCTCTGGAAGCTTTTAAGCAGAGTCTGGATGGTCATCTGTTGGGAGGGCTTGGGCGGTGTCTTCCTTCATGGTAGAAAAGAGTGGGACCATCTGTTGGGAGGGCTTGGATTGTGTCTTGCTGCCCTCCCAACTCTAGGATTGTATGATTCTATGATTGACTGAGGAGCCCCCAGTAGTGCAATGGGTTAAACCGCTGAGCTGCTGAACTTGCTGACCAAAAGGTCACAGGTTTGAATCCGGGGAGCAAGGTGAGCTCCCACTGTCAGCCTCAGCTTTTGTCAACCTAGCAGTTCGAAAACATGCGAATGTGAGTAGATCAATAGGCACTGCTCTGGCAAGAAGGTAACGGTGCTCCATGTAGTCATGCCCATGGCCACATGACCTTGGAGACGTCTATGGACAACGCCAGCCCTTGAGACTTAGGAATGGAGATGAGCACCAGCCTCCAGAGTTGGACACAACTGGACTGAATGCCAGGGGGAAATCCTTGCCCTACGATTGACTGAGACTGAGAAGGGATGAAGGTCAGATCTTGTGCACGGACATGTTGGCTTTCTGAGGGGCTTCTTAGGCTAGAGCAGACCCTCGGAGCTGATTTTGCCAGTCCTTTCCTCAGAAGCAGAGCCTGGTGTCCTTGGTGGCCTCCCATCCAAAACCTGCCCAGGACGAACTCAAGGGCAGACTGATGCATTGGGAGAGGGTTCTCACAGAGCTTGCCTCTCAGGTGGGGATTCTTGCTGTTTTGTGGAGGGTGGACTAGGTGACCTCTGGGTGTCCCCTCTCACTTAGAGATCCAGCATTGCGGCGTGCGCTCCCTCCCAGGGTCCCGGAACGTCCCTCCGCTTGCCTTCCGCAGTCTTTTCCCGGTGTGGCCCCCCCCCCGGGGAGAGGCCTGGGTGAACTCCCTTTCTCCTGCGCTCACTTGATTTTTGCCTCATCATGTTCATGTTCGGCGAGGGCACTTGTGCTTGAATAGCTGATTAACTTTATTGTCAGGTTGCGCGACTGAGGTGGAGCGGCATTAGCATCCCTGGCCCAAGGGCTTTTGTGAGGAGGTGCAGCTGGGACCAATTCAGCAAGCGCAACCACACGCTTTGCACATGCATTGCACACCCCTTTCCTCCTCCTCCTCTTTCTCCAGACTCAGCATCCTTCCCACCATCAGCTGCGTTTTTGGGGAGCCGGAGCTTGCAAGCGGGGCTGGGAAGGAAGGCCCTTGGAGGTCTAGGGAGCCTTGGCATGGAAAAGGCTGGGAAAGGTCACCTTTGCGGCTGCAGATCGAGAGGATGAGGGCCAGGCCCCAAAATAGAGAGATTGGCCGTGTGTCTACACTGTTGAATGGATGTGGGTTGACACCACTTGAGCTTCACTGGCTGAAGGACAACAATGGAGCAGAGCAAGAGAGAGGCGCACGGCAGGCAGATGGATTCCTCCTTGCTCTGGGTTTGCAAGACCTGAGCAAGGCATTGGATGTCCAGTAGGCCTGGGTAGGTCCGTCGGAATGCTCGTAAAATTGGAATGAATTCGGATTAAATTCACTTTTGAATCGGTTTCGAGGTGATGTAAGCCAGTGTTTCCCAACCTTTTTTGAGCCGCGGCACACTTTTTACATTTGCAAAATCCTGGGGCACACCACCAACCAAAATGACACAAAATGACACTCTAACACAGTCATACATATAGTTAATATGTTTTTGAATGTATTTATACACTCAGTGTGAGACCTGGGCCTGTTTCAATGAACACAGCATAGATATCCTGGCAGGAATGGCAGAAAGACACAAACTTCCCACACAGAACTCCCATAGCCAAGAGAAAATACTATAAGCGTTTGGTGGGCACTGACCTTGGGTTTTGGAGTGTTAGTTCACCTATATCCAGAGAGCACTGTGGACTCAACCAATGTTGGATCAGGACCAAACTTGGCATGAGTACTCAATATGCCCAAATATGAACGCAGATGGAGTTCAGGGGAAATGGACCTTGACATTTGGGAGTTGTAGTTGCTGGGATTTATAGTTCCCCTATAATCAAATAGCATTCTGAACCCCAATGATAGAACCGGCCCGAACTTCCCACACAGAACCCCCAGGAGGTAAGAGGAGGTCTCTACTTGGGGAAAGGGAGGCAGGCCTTCCCAATGCATGGAGAGGGAGAGACCAAGTAGACACCGGGTGGGGAGGGGGGTGGTTGTAATTTTGTGTCTTTATTGAGGTAGGTTTCTTAGGGTTTTTATACTTCAACACACTAGACTCTCCCCCAGCTGGAGGTTTCAATTTCCCACGGCACACCTGATGATCGCTCACGGCACACTGGTTGAGAAACACTGATGTAAGCAACCCGGAAATGAATTTGCCATTTAGAGGCCACCACTGCCATTTTCGGAAAAGAATTGGCATTAGATTCCCGCCCCTCCTGAGGTGCTTTCCCCTCATTGGCTGTTTAACCCAGTTTGGAGGCAGATCCCTCCACATCAGAACCGGGGCGACAGCTGCATCCAAACTGGGTTAAACACGGCTGTTGCCCCAGTTCTGACGCGGAGGTAAGACATCCCCATTCAAACTGGGTTAAACATGTGTGTCCGCCATTAACGAAGCCATTCTGAAATTTCGGAATTAATTCGGGGAATTCTGAATTTTTTTCCGGAAAATTTCAGAAGTCATTCAGATTTGAAGCACCAGCACCCGCTACATCCGGAACGGGTTCTGAACCATTGTTTTTGGATCAAACAGGCCTGATTGGCAGAGAAGGGTCATGGCAGAGGCACGTTGAGCTGCCCCTTGGAAGCTAAAGTTAAAGGTCATTGCTCTTAGAAGAACTACAAGGCTGATAGAGGGAAAAGGTTCCCCATGCAAGGCACTCTGACTCCGTCCTAAGACAACAAAGAGAGCAGAATATCCCAGGAATGGGCTGGAAATACAAGAAAGAGGCAGAGATCCTAAGAATACCAGTCTAGGGGCATAGATGTGAGCAGGACAGAAAACTTGGGAGGATAAAACATGCATGGCCCTTCCAACTTCTTTAGTCCCTGTCTATCATAAAATCCTAGAATCCTAGAGTTGGAAGAGACCTCATGGGCCTTCCAGTCTGACCCTCCTCTCAATAGCCTGCACCACAATACGAGCCCTGGACAGGCCCAGATTAACACTTTTTTGCGCCCTAGGCCACACTTTGGAATTACGCCCCCTTTAAGCCAACCTCCCGCCACCTCCAAGGTCCCCATTCCCACCGGCTGGAATGCTCCGCTGTGCTCTGAAGGTCCCTTTGGGAGTCGGGAGGCTTGGGGAGAGTGCAGTGGGTGCAAACCCGCTCCAAAGGCGCACGAGAGAGAGAGAGAGAGAGAGAGAGAGAGCGTGCGAGAGAGAGAGCGAGAGTGAGAGAGCAAGAGAGTGCATGCAAGAGAGAGAGAGAGAGCGAGAGAGCAAGTGAGACAGAAAGAGAGAGAGCGTGAGAGAGAGCGAGAGGGGGCGAGAGAGAGAGCGCAAGAGAGCGCGCGAGAGAGCAAGTGAGGCAGAAAGAGAGTGTACGAGAGAGAGCGCGTGAGAGAGAGAGAGAGAGAGAGAGAGAGCGCGAGAGAGAGCAAGTGAGACAGAAAAAGAGTGTGCGAGAGAGAGAGAGCGCGTGAGAGAGCGAGAGACGGAGGGGACCGAACAGAAACTTTGTGGGGAGAAGGAGGGGCATGAGAAAGGGGGAAAGAGGGGCACAAACCAGTTGTGGTTTTTTTGGTCCATGATCTGCACACCACCCCCCGGGCTTGCGCCCCTAGGCCATGGACTCGTTGGCCTTATGGGTAATCCGGGCATGGCCCTGGATCCCAAAAGAGGCCTCTCTATTTATTTATTTATTTATTACACTATGTAACACGATTTCTGCCAAGAAGCAGGAAAATCACGTTCAAAGCACCCTCAACAGATGGCCATCCAGCTTCTGTTTCAAAGCCTCCAAAGAAGGAGCCTCCACCACTCTCTGGGGCAGAGAGTTCCACTGCTGAACAGCTCTCACAGTCAGGAAGTTCTTCCTCATCTTCGGGTGGAATCTCCTTTCCTGTAGTTTGAAGCCATGGCTCCATTGTGTCCTGGTTTCCAGGGCAGCAGAAAGGAAGCTTGCTCCCTCCGCCCTATGATTTCATCTCACATCTTGATCCCTGGCCCGCATCATGTCTCCTCTCAGCATTCTCTTCTGCAGGCTAATCATGCCAGCTCTTGAAGCCGCTCCTCATAGGGCTTGTTCTCCAGACCCTGGATCATTTGAGTCACCCTCCTCTGGACACATTCCAGCTTAGAGTCAACCTCTCCCTTCAAATGTGGTGCCCAGAATTGGACACAGTGTGATTCCAAGTGTGGTCTAACCAAGGCAGAATAGAGCATGGGGAGCACGACTTCCCTGGATCTAGGCCCTAGGCTCCTCTTGAGGCAGTCAAAGAGAAGCAAGCTGTTCCACATAAACAATATGCCGTGGGGAAAGCAGCGTAAAAGCTGATAAATGCAAGTCAATGCACAATATAAAGTAATACAGGCAATAATAGAGTTTACTCTAGTACAGGGGTGGGCAACTATTTTTTTCCAAGGGGCCACACGAGAGTCAAAAAATATTATGGAGGGCCGCACCTAAAGGCGGAACTACATGGTAATCTACATAATTTTTTTATTTATTCATTTACTATATTTACTATATTACACATCATTAATATTAACATATGAATATATCTTGATATATTCATATATTATTAGTATTAATATCATAATTATTATAATATAGTATATATATATAGACATTATAATATATTGAAATTATAATATATAATATAACATTATATTATATTATTTATTATATTATTTTATTATTATTATAAAATTATTATACAATAATAATAAAAACCACTAAAATAAAATAATGCTTCCTTGTAGTCCCCTTCTCTGAGAGTTTTATGCAGAGGTCAGGCAGGGGAGGCAAGCCAGGGGCCCTTAGGAGGGCCGGATAGAATCGACCAAAGGGCCGCATCCGGTCCCAGGGCCGCAGTTTGCCCACCCCTGCTCTAGTAGATACACAAATATATATTATGTCAGAGATACACATGAGTTATACAATTATCACAATTGGAGTATCATCTTCATAAATCTTAACACAAAAGCGGTGAATAGGCTCACATAGGAGTGAACCAGGACGCCCAAGCTCCGGAGAGAAGGGATTTGGTCACTAGAGTTACAGTAATGTGACAACAACCACAAATTATACAATATATAATGTTCTTAGAATTGCAGGTTGCCCAGGTGTGAATTTTATATATTTTCTTGCTGTGAGGATTTTGGATTTGAGTTATGGGAGAAATGTGTCTACAAATACTGCATTTGTGAATTATTGGTTGAGTAAGAACACCTGCGTCTGCCACTATTTAATCGCCAACAACTTGAGCCTCAGTGCTTCTAGCCCAGTATCTACGGATACTGCTTCCACCTGCGGTGCTCCTGTTGTTCCCAGCTCTGGTATGTACCCGCCTGTCTCTTTCGCATTATATTGTTGCTATTAGGCATGAGAAAAATGAAACGGAAATTAAAAGGATTCGTAAGAGATTCGTATGTAATGGGACTTTTGAGCTTTTACGGATCGCTGCCGCGAACCCGGAAGTAGACTTCCTTTACGGTCCTTGAGGCCAACAATTTGCGTTATGATCGTAATAAATTCTTAATTCTTAATTAATTAATTATTGTACTATGTACTCACTTCTCCCTGTCTTCTCCCCTCATTTCCTTCCCGCCTTCATTCAGCTTCTTCTTTTCCCGCATTTCTATGGGGAACTGGAAGTGACGCTGCTGCTAGGTAGGCAATGCATTCTGGAAAGTGTAGTCCTCCACGCTTCCCCCCTCCTTCCTCTTCCCGTTGCTCTGCTGCCATGCCCCATCGCAGGGGCCAGCTTCACACACACGCGCTTCTCCTCCTCTCTCTCCCTGCGCTCTCAGATGCTTCTCTTCCCCGTTGCTCTGCTGCCATGCCCCATCGCAGGGGCCAGCTTCAGCCCTCCAGGTACGTGTTTTTGGACTTCAACTCCCACCATTCCTCACAGCCTGCAAACTTGGGCCCTCGCTCCCTCAGGATCGGGGTGAGAGAGGCAGCGAGAGCGGGGGGCTCCTCCTCCTTTTTTTGCTGCTTCCAAGAATAGAAAACCCCCTCCCTCCCTTCCTCCTTCCCTCCCTCCTTCCTAGTTGGCGAGTCCCATCTAGAATGCAGTGGGGTTTATTCAAGTTTTGCCTACAACTCCCAGAAATCCCAGCCAATTTACCAGCTGTTAGGATTTCTGGGAGTTGTAGGCCAAAACCATCTGGAATGCGCATGCTCTGGCATACGAATTACTAACGAATTTCATTAGTACTTAAGTTACATTTTAGAAATTTTTGGAAAATTTTTTGTAAGTCTTTCTTTACTAATCAAACCCCCCATTTGATTTTAGAATCGCCATTTTTGGATTCAAACCATGCCTAGTTGCTATGTATTTTCCCAATGACCCTGGCTGTTCCCTTTCCTAGTAGCGCTTCTTGTAATTACTAAGCTTGAATTATATTTGTATTGTAATCTACTCACATTACTGTAACTCTAGTGACCAAATCCCAACGAGACGCTCGCGAGATTTCGGCATCTAGGCCACGCCCCCGGCCCTGAGGAAGCCCCTACGGGGTGAAACGCCGCGCGGGACCCTTTCGCCGGCCCCATGACGTCCTTCCCTTTGAACTTTCATCATTTGTGAGACCACACTTGCATTCCTTATTATTTGGACATAATTGCCTGGTTGGGAAGGCATCCGGGACTGTGCCTGAGCCTTTTCCAATCCCTTCTCTCTGGAGCTTGGGCGTCCTGGTTCACTCCTATGTGAGCCTATTCACCGCTTTTGTGTTACGATTTATGAAGATGATACTCCAATTGTGATAATTGTATAACTCATGTGTATCTCTGACATAATATATATTTGTGTATCTACTAGAGTAAACTCTATTATTGCCTGCATTACTTTATATTGTGCATTGACTTGCATTTATCAGCTTTTACGCTGCTTTTCCTCTTGAGGCAGGCCAAAATCCCATTGGCTTTTTGAGCTGCAGCATCACATTCCTGGCTCATATTTAACTTGTTGTCCACAAGGACTCCCAAGATCTTTCCCCCATGTACTGCTGTCCATGAGTCCCCCATTCTGTATCTTTGCGTTTCATAATTTGCAAATTCCAGGCCAAGGTTTCCCTGTGTGTGGGTTAGGGATGAACAGAGTGCACAGCTCACATGATGCTCCATTCATGCCAGCTGTGGAAAGGGCCCCCGAAGCCTCAAAATCAAGACAGCAAACGGTGGGGGGAGCATGGCAAGGCAACTCCACGACTGGGAGACACGAGTCTTTGCCCATCAAAGGGGAGACACAAGGAGCAGCCCCATGATTAATGCATGGCAGGCGGTGCACAGACAGCATCCCCCCCCCTCCATGCGCTGTGCTCTGTACTGCCCGCCTGGGGCACTCGCTCGCTCGCTCGCTCACACTGGGCTCCATGCTGCTCCTCCTGTGGATCAGAGAAGGTTTCATTAAGGGGCTGATTATGCCAAGGAAAGAAGGGGAAAACAGGGCCCCCACTTCAAACGCTTGATGCCTTCTTCCCTCCCACACCTCCCTCTCCCCAAATATTTCTCATTAGAGCAGCCCTTGAGAGGAAGCCCCTGCCTGGCATGGCTGAGCCCCCTTTGCTACCTTGCCCCTCATTCCTCAGTTCCACTTTGGGTTCAGGAGGACTAGCAATGCACAATCCTCTTCTCAATAGCCTGCATCACAATACGAGCCCTGGATCCCAAAAGAGGCCTCTCTATTTATTTATTTATTTATTTATTTATTTATTTATTTATTTATTTATTACGCAATGTAACACAATTTCTGTTCCTGGGTTAAAAATGTCATTTCCTAATAGGTTATATCATAATAAAACCATGGAAAAGGGGTATTAAACTGCCCAAGATTTTGCTTTCGCAAGAGGGACTTCCTGCACCACATTTTGCTCTAGATTCCCAATGGATATCTCAGGGTCCGTTCACTTCAATCATTGGTGGAGTTCAGAATGGTCTTTGGCTGTAGGTGAACTATAAATCCCAGCAACCACAACTCCCAAATGGCAAGGTCTATTTTCCCCGAACTCCACCAGTGTTCACATTTGGGCATATTGAGTATTCATACCAAGTTTGGTCCCGATCAAACATTGTTTGAGTCCAGGGTGCTCTCTGGATGTAGTTGAACTACAACTCCCAAACTCAAGGTCAACGCCCACCAAACCTTTCCAGTATTTTCTGAGCATTCCGTGTGCCACGTTTGGTTCAATTCCAATCAATTCTGTGCGCCAAAATTGGCTCAATTCCACGCTGAACTCCACCAATTGGTTGGTGGAATTCAGAATGTTCTTTGATTGTAGGTGAACTATAAATCCCAGCAACTATAACTCCCAAATATCAAGGTCTATTTTCCGCAAAGTCCACAGTGTTCACATTTGGCCATATTAAGTATTTGTGCCAAGTTTGGTCCAGATCCATCATTGTTTGAATCCACAGTGCTCTTTGTATGTAGGTGAGCTACAACTCCCATACTCAAGGTCAATGCACACCAAACCCTTCCAGTATTATCTGTTGCTCATGGGTGTTCTGCGTGCCAAGTTTGGTCCAATTCCATCGTTGGTGGGGTTCAGGATGCACTTTGATCATAGGTTAACTATAATTCCTATATATTGTAAGGGAACTATAAATCCCAGCAATTACAACTCCCAAATGTCAAGGTCTATTTTCCGCAAAGTCCACAGTGTTCACATTTGGCCATTTGTGCCAAGTTTGTTTGAGTGCACAGTGCCCTCTGGAGGTAGATGAACTACAACTCCCAAACTCAAGGCCAATGCCCACCAAACCCTTCCAATATTTTCATGGGAGTTGGTCATGGGAGTTCTGCATGCCAAGTTCGGTTCAATTCTATCGTTGGTGAGGTTCAGGATGCACTTTGATTGTAGGTTAACTATAATTCCTGTATATTGTAAGGGAACTATAAATCCCAGCAACTACAACTCCCAAATGTCAAGGTCTATTTTCCCCAAACTCCACCAGTGTTCACATTTGGACATATTGAGGATCTGTGCCAAGTTTGGTCCAGATCCATCATTGTTTGAATCCACAGTGCTCTTTGTATGTAGGTGAACGACAACTCCCATACTCAAGGTCAATGCCCACCAAACCCAGTATTTTCTGTTGCTCATGGGTGTTCTGTGTGCCAAGTTTGGTCCAAATCCATCATTAGTGGAGTTCGGAATGCTCTTTGGTTGTAGGTGAACTATAAATCCCAGCAACCACAACTCCCAAAATGGCAAAACCAATCCTCCCCTAACCCCACCTGTATTCAAATTTCAGCATATCAGGTATTTGTGCCAAATGTGGTCCCGTGAATGAAAATACAGCCTGCCGATCAGATATTTACATGACAATTCAGAACAGGAGCAATATTAGAATTATGAAGTAGCAATGGAAATAGTGTGATGGTTGGGGGGGGGGCAACGCAACATAAGGAACTGTGTTAAGGGGTTGTGGCATTCGGAAGGCCGCAACCCCTTAGTGGTCTCCGCTAAAAGGGACCACCACACATGCTTTCCCTCTCAACAACGTGATGAGGTGACTTCTGCCAAGTCAAGGAGCGATGAGTGGCTATAGTGATAGAGTTGGGGGGTCCCTTCTCCCACCTGAAAGAGGCCGGGCGCATGAGAGGAGCCTAGGCCCACAGTGAAGGTCCCTTGCGTCCCTTTGGCCCATCTGTCTGCCTTGCCGACTCTGGGCGCAGGGGGCCCTTTGTGTGCCCCGGACCGAGGTGGCAGTGGCGGCGGCGACATTAATCTTATTTGTCATAACCGCTCCCCAGAGGGTGGGGGGCGAGGAGGGGGCGCGCTTCCGAGGCGCCTGATTGGCCAGGAGGGACCGGTCCCCTTTATCTCAGCTCTGCAGCCCGGAAAGCCCCCTCGGATATGCAAATGCCGCCTCTGATCCTTGTCGCTCGGTGGCCTCCCGGGGAAGACCCTTTCTTCCAGGCGGGAACAAAGGCAAGGCGAGCCCCCCATGACATGACATGGCCCCCTCCTCATTCTCCAGATCCATGGCTTTCCTAGGCCTTGCTCTGACACACTTGCAGGAGTCAAGTGGTGCCACAGGCCTGAGGTGGCCCGGGCGGCAAGATGGACCTGAATGCACAGAACCATCCCGTGAGAAGAGAGAGAGAGAGACCCGCAAAAGGTCATCCAGTCCAAGCTCTAACCTTCTGCCACCTGCACCCAGCCTCGGCTTCATTCCACTAGACGCCATGGCCGTGTCTTGACTTCATTTAGGCCATCCCTCATTGTCCGAGTAAGATTGTCCTCCAAGTTCGGTGTCCTGGCAGTGGGTCTGTAGGTCAGTGTTTTCCAACCTTTTTTGAGCCGCGGCACATTTTTTTACATTTACAAAATCCTGGGGCACACCACCAACCAAAATGACACAAAATGACACTCTAACACAGTAATACAGATAGTTAATGTGTTTTTAAATGTATTTATACACTCAGTGTGAAACCTGGGCCTGTTTCGATGAACACAACATAGATATCCTGGCAGGAATGGCAGAAAGACACAAACTTCCCACACAGAACTCCCATAACCAAGAGAAAATGCTATAAGAGTTTGGTGGGCATTGACCTTGAGTTTTGGAGTTGTAGTTCACCTATATCCAGAGAGCACTGTGGATTCAAACAATGTTGGATCAGGACCAAACTTGGCATGAATACTCAATATGCCCAAATGTGAACACAGATGGAGTTTGGGGAAAATAGACCTTGACATTTGGGAGCTACAGTTTCTGGGATTTATAGTTAACACACAATCAAAGAGCATCCTGAACTCTTGCAACAATGGAATTGAACCAAACTTGGCATATTGAACTCTCATTACCAACAGAAAGTACTGAAAGGGTTTGCTTGGGAATTGACCTTGAGTTTGGAAGGTGTAGTTCACCTACACCCAAATAGCACTGTGGACTGAAATAATGATGGATCTGGACCACACTTGAAATGTATACTCAATATGCCCAAATATGAAGGCAGGTGGAGTTCATGGGAAATAGACCTTGCCATTTGGGAGTTGTAGTTGCTGGGATTTATAGTTCCCCTACAATCAAAGAGCATTCTGAACCCCACCAATGATAGAACTGGGCCAAACTTCCCATACAGAACCCCCAGGTGGCTCCCTTCCTGAATGGCTCTCTCCCTCTTCCACACCAGAAGGGAAGGCACTCACTCAGTCCACGGTTGCCTGCCTTACTTCCTTCTTTCCTGCGGTTCGAAAGAAGAAGCCGGTGGGCTTGCCTCGGACTGCGCTCCTCACTTCCGCTTCCGTTCCCCGCCCACCTTCGTTTGGAGGTTGGGTGGCTGGGGAAACGGCCGAAGGAGGCGGCGCCCTGGCCTCTTCTTCGCCACCGGCCCTTCCTCCTCCTCCTCCCCCAAGCAGCAGCAGCAGCAGCAGGAGTTCGGCAGGAGGTGGAAGAAAGGGCGGTAGAGAGGTTTCCCCGCGGCACACCAGGTGATCGCTCATGGCACACTAGTGTGCCGCGGAACAGTGGTTGGGAAACACTGCTGTAGGTGACTATGAAGCCCTATTCTTGACCTGCATGTTCTCCCACAGTGAGGACATCGGTTTCCAGACGGAAGGCGGTCCTGGTCGGGGTTGGCTTGATGAACCTTGCTCTTCACACATTTATCCCTTTTGCCTTCCATTCATGCTTTTTTAAATTCTGCAGCACTGCTGGTCACAGCTGACCTCCAAGGGCCAGGGCTTCCCAGTTCTCTCTTGTTGTCTATGCCACAGTTTTCGAGGTTGACTTTGATCTCATCTTTCAATCTGTTTTCCTGTCCTCTAACATTCCCTTTCCGTTCTTGAGTTCAGAGTAGGGCAACTAATTGGGAGACGGTGGTTGGGCATTTGGACAATGTGGCCAGTCCAGCGGAGTTGATGGCAGAGGGTCATCACTTCAATGCTGGTGGTCTTTGCTTCTTCTTCCAGCACGCTGACATTTGTCCGCCTGTTTTCCCAAAAGATTTGCAGGATTTTTTGGAGGCAACGCTGATGGAATAATTCCAGGAGTTGCATGTGACGTCTATAGACAGTCCATGTTTTGCTTGAGTGTGACGTCCGTAGACAGTCCACGTTTCACAGGCATATAGCAGAGTTGGGAGGACGATCGCTTTATTTGACTTTTGTGGACGTCTATAGACAGTCCACGTTTCACAGGCATATAGCAGAGTTGGGAGGACGATCGCTTTATCAACAAGCCCCTTGGTCTCGCTACGGATGTCCCGGTCCTCAAACACTCTCTACTTCATTCGGAAGAATGCTGCGCTTGCAGAGCTCAGGCGGTGTTGTCTTTCAGTGTCAATGTTGACTTTTGTGGACGTCTATAGACAGTCCACGTTTCACAGGCATATAGCAAGCTTGGGAGGAAAATAGCTTTATCAACAAGCACCTTGGTCTCGCTACGGATGTCCTGGTCCTCAAACATTCTCTGCTTCATTCGGAAGAATGCTGCGCTCGCAGAGCTCGAGGCGGTGTTGTATTTTGGTGTCAATGTTGACTTTTGCAGAGAGGTGGCTGCCAAGGGAGCGGAAAGGGTCAACATTTTCTAAAGTTACACCATTAAGCTGTATTTCTGGCATTGGAGAGGGATTGCCTGGTGACTGCTGGAAGAGCACTTTGGTTTTCTCCATGTTCAATGATAGGCCGCACTTCTCATATGCTTCTGCGAAGGTGTTTAGAGTGGCTTGTAGGTCTTCTTCTGAATGCGCACAGACGACGTTGTCATCGGCATATTGGAGTTCTATAACAGATGTTGTTGTGACCTTGGTTTTGGCTTTCAGTCTGCTGAGGTTAAATGGCTTGCCATCTGTCTGATAGATGATTTCCACTCTGGTGGGAAGCTTCCCATCAACAAGGTGAAGTATGGCAGTGTAGTCCACCATCAGATGGGTCTTCCTAGCATTCAGGTGGAATCTCTTTTCCTGCCATTTGAACCCATGGCTGCTTTGTGTCTTAAGGCCCTTCCACACAGCCATAGGACTCAAAATATCAAGGCAGATCATCAGTAATATCTACTTTGAACTGGATTATCTGAGTCCGCCCTGCCATATAATCCAGATCAATGTGGATTTTATACACCTGTGTGGAAGGGGCCGTAGTCTCCAGAGCAGCAGTTAAATAGCTTTTGTTAAACCCTTGTGCCTGCAGGACCGATGACTTGAAGGTTGGGTTGCTGACCTGAAGGTTGCTGGTTCAAATCCAACCCAGGGAGAGTGCGGATGAGCTCCCTCTGTCAGCTCCAGCTCCCCATGCGGGGACATGAAAGAAGCCTCCCACAAGGAAGGTAAAAACATCAAAACATCTAGGAGTCCGCCTCCTTCGCTCTCATTGGATGGGAGTCCAAAGCGGTGCTGGATTCCTGATTGGCTGAGGTGCGGCAAAGCCAGCTGCCCCTCCCAGCCAGCTGATGACTCCAACCAATCAGCGCGAAGCTGGCAAAGGAGGCAGGGAGTTTGAACCTTGACAGCTCTGTTTCTCTATAAGAATGCAATGTTTAGCATGGCGCTTTATGTCAGTTTTTGGGCAAATGATTGCGGCTTGACATCCACTCTAGCTGGAACGAAATAAACAACTCAGTGGTGTTTCTTCAACTTGGTGAGACTTTATTTGGGGAAATTCAGGGAAAATTGGATTGGCTGCTTCCTATCTTGCCAGGGCTATCTCGGACCCTCTTTGGTGGGTCTGGCTGGTCTCTGTCTTCACGGCAAGACCCCCAAATTCTTGCTCGATGTCACATTGACATGTAACCCAGCTCAAAGCAGATAATCAGGATTTGGTATGGCATTGTAGAAGGGGCCTAAGATTCGATGGTTCTATGAAAGCTTCTCTTCCTTTTACTGTTTTATTGGATTGCAAACTACCACCTGTTTTTGAACTGACTTTGCAGCCAAAGGTGGAGAGGGGACATGAGAGCCATGTACACGTATGTGCAAGGGCTTCCTTTCTGCTGCCTTGAAGGCTAGGATTCAGTGGAGCCATGGGTGGATTCAGTGGGTTCAAATGACAGGGAAAGAGAATCCACCTGAACATCAGCAAGAACTTCTTGACTGTAGGAAGAGCTGTTCAGCAGTGGAACTCTCTGCCTCAGAGTCCGGTGGAAGCTCCTTCCTTGGAAACTATTAAACAGAGGCTGGATGGACATCTGTTGGGGGTGTTTTGATGTTGTTTTTCCTGCATGAAAGCAGATTGGGGTTGGACTGGATGGGCCATGTGGTCTCTTCCAACTCTTCAATTCTATGAGGAGAGCTTGGATTGTGCCTTCCTGCCCGGCAGAAGAGAGTTGGGCTGTGGTTCTGGGAATGCTTCTCTCCCCTTGCAAACCCTCTTCTCTCTTTGCACTCAGTCTGCAGCCATTGCAACCAATTGAAATTCCAAGAGGGAGGTGAGAGGAGGAGGACACCCTGGGACATATTAAATGGAGCTCGAAAGGGAGATGAATGGGGACACCTGAAGGGTGTGGGCTACCTGTTTGGAAGGTGTGGGCGACCTGTTTGGGAGGGAAGGAGACGGCTGAATGTGTGCACACGCATATGTGCAATGTGGGGGTTTGTATGGCCTGTGCTTGGGGTTGGTGAATCCAATTGGGGGGCCGGGGAGGGCCATGCGCCACAGCTGAGAGTGCGCAAAGACCCTCCAGGGAAAGGGGGTGATGGGTCCTGGGGGGCCGGGGCTAATTAAAGGTGGGGAGGCACATGTGGGGAGGCTGCTGGCTGGCGCTGGGGCCTGATAGGGGATGCTGGTGTGCATCTGCTCCACGCCGGCCCTGCGCAGGGCCATAAATCACCCCGGCATGCGTGCCCTTGCACCCCCTCCTTCCAAAGGGGCGCATGTGTTTGGAAATCCTTTGCCATTACGGGAGAGGGAATTGGCAAGGGAGGCCAGCGAGGGAACATTAACCAGGCTGCCACATGCGCCGCTTAGTTGATTATCCTCCAATTAGCCCTCCAGCCGGGACTGAGGCCGCCACTGCCAGCACCGCAGTCATGCAACACTGGCTGGAGCCAAGCGGGCCTTCAGACATGTGGCAGCAGCAACAACACAAGGGCCAGCTTGCAACAGGGCTTCCCCATCCAAAAAACAAGATGGTTTGCAACAGGGCTTTCACGATAGGCCGCGGGAAAGGACTGCAACTCAGTCCCTTGTCTGTCTGTCTGTCTGTCTATATATCAACACTCTTCCAGGCAGAGACCGAGGAGTCTTAGTAGACCACCAGATGAACATGAGTCAACAGTGTGATGCCGCAGCTCAAAAAGGCCGCGCAGTTCTAGGCTGCATCCATAGAAGACGGGAAAAGTCCTGGTCTCACTGCCTCCTGCTTTGGTCAGATCTCCTCACCTGGAATGGTCTTGTGTCCACTTCTGGGCAAAGCCATCCAGAAGGAATATTGACAACTAGCTGTAACTTGTGTCTAATGTATCCTTGTGAAAGATACGTACATTGGGCGAATGCAGTCATCGCTAATAGTCAACACAGATTGTCATGCCAGACTCATCTGGTCTCTTTTTTCGATAAAGTTACAGGCTGAGTAGATGCGGAAAAGGCCATGGATGGAGCGTACCTGGATTTCAGGAAGGCTTTCCTTCCTTTGACAAGGCTCCCCACGACCTTCTGGCAAGGAAACTAATCCAATGAGGCGCTGCGGCGTTTGCAGGCCCCTCCTGGGAGATGGCCATGGCACGAAAGAAAATGCAAGCAGCTCCCAATTTCCAAGGTCCAGTATTCTCTATTGCTCAAGTTTAGTTCAATTCCATTGCTGTTGGGAGTTTAAAATGCTCTTTGATTATAGGTGAACTATAAATCCCAGCAGCTACAACTCCCAACTGACAAAATCAATCCCCCACAACTCTACCAGTGTTCAACTTTGGGCATATTGAGTATTTGTGCCAAATTTGGTCCAGATCCAGGGTTGTTTGGGTTCAGAGTGATCTCCAAAAGTAGGTGAACTACATCTCCCCTAAATCACTGTCAATTCCTCCCAACCCCCAGTATTTTCTGTTGGTTATGGGGGTTCTGTGTGCCAAGTTTGGTCCAGGTCTGTCATTCGTGGGGTCTCGACTGTGGAAGTCAGAGCTGAATTGGTCGAAGGTACTGCAAATCTCACAATCTGTTGTCCATACTCCCCCAAAATATTGCTTTTGTGAGAGTAGCAAAATTATTTATGAAGTAGCAATGGAAATATGGATGGGGTCACCACAACATGAGGAACCTTATTTAGGGCTCATGGCATAATACATATATCTTTCTGTTTAATTGCTATTATATTTTTTTAAAAATTAATTTCTAGGGGGGCGGTGAGTAAATTTTTTTCTGGAAAGGGGGCGGTAGGCCAAAAAAGTTTGGGAACCACTGATTTAGACGAAGGGTTCGAAGGCAGGATCATCAAGTTTGCAGACAACACCAAATGGGGAGGGAGAGCCAATCCTCCAGAGCAGGGCTGTCCAACCGGCCCCCGAGCCCCTTCCCTGCGGCCCCCTAACTTGTTTTAATAAAATACAAATTAAAAATTAAAAATAAAATAAAATAAAATAAATACCTACTTCCGGGTTTAGGCAAGTATCGTGAGTGACGCCAGCCAGGGCCGGCCTTACCTTTCCGGGGAGTAGGCGAAGAAATTTTGTCGCCCCCGGCCGCCGTCACTCGGTCCCGCCTCCGCCCGCCGTCATCGCCGCCGCCGCACAGCCGGCCCCATGGGCCGGCCACGGCGCGCTCCCCAGCACGGACGTTTCTGCGCATGCGCCTGCGCCAGGCGCGCTCGGACGCAGTGCCCATGCGCGGACATTCGCGCATGCGCAGAAACGTCCGCGCTTTGGGAGTTCCAAAGCACGGATGTTTCTGCGCATGCGCGAATGTCCGCGCATCAGCACTGCGTCCGGAGCGCGCCTGGCGCATGCGCATGCGCAGAAACGTCCGTGCTTTGGGAGGCGATTGCGGCCGGGCGCGACTGGTGGGGTTGGCTGAGGCGCGCCCCGGCGCACCCGGCACAGCAGCAGCGCAGGGCAGTGCGGCGGCGGCGGCACCCAGCGGCGCGGCTGGCTGCGGAGGCGCACCGGCAGGGTGGGGCGGCGGCCAGCGGGCGGCGCCCCTCTCAGGTGGCGATGCCCCCAAGTCCCATCACGCTACGCGCCCGCGTAGTCGGCGGAATGGGTGGGGCCGGCCCTGACGCCAGCCACAGACGGGATTTCGAGGGAGTTTGAAATCCCGTCTGTGGCTACGTAGTCTCGCAATAGCTGCCAAAATCTCAGGTCCCGCGGATTTGCGGCTGGCCTGGGCGCGCGCCTCCCTCCCCCTGTGGCTGCTTCCAGGCCAGCCCCCATTCCCTCAGAGAGAGGGAGGAGGGGAGTGAGGCAGGAAAGCCCCTCCTGACTCCGTCCTCTTCCTGCGGAGGGCCCTCGCTTCCCGAGGGAGAGCCGCCGCGCCCGGCCTGAGCTTGGCATCGGCTCCAGCGGAGCTCTTCGGGGATGGCGGCGGCGTTGGCGCTTCGGTCCTGTGGCGGGGCTCCCGCAGTATGGGTCAGGAAGGGCCTGGCTCGAATCAATCAATCTAAAAACAGTGGGACGTTGGGTGAGGGGGGGAGGGGTCCCTCAGCGGCAGTTTCCTTGGCGACGCTTCCTTCCCCTCCTCCGCGCCCCTCCCCCTTGTTGTGCTGCCTTCCCCCGCGTGCAGGGCGCAACGTGGCTTCCTTTGCGCCTGCCCCCGTGGCTTGTTTTCCCTTCAGGGAGGGAGGGAGCTCTTTGGGCCTCCCCCACCCGCCTCTGGGAAAGGAGGCCCCATCAAGCCCTGCGACGGCATTGAGGTGTTTGGGTTTTTTTTTGGTGTGTCCCAATTTGAGTGTGGACTCAAATAACTCAAAGGTATTAGGAAACATTCCCCCAAATCCACCAGAGTTCCCATTTGGGTACATTGAGTACTCATGCCAAGTTTGGTCCAGATCCATCATTATTTGAGTCCACAGTGCTCTCTGGATGGAGGTGAACTACAACTCCACAACACAAGGTCAAATGTGGAGCCGGTAAATTGGAGCGGAGCGGGGAGGGGGGTGGAGCTGGGGAGGGGGCGGAGCTGTGGGAGGGGTGGGGTGGAGCCGGGGGCGGAGCCAGACCCTTCGGCCCCCCAGGTGATCAGTGACCGGAATTCCGGCCCTTGGGCCCGTAGAAGTTGGACAGCCCTGCTCCAGAGGACAGGAGCAGAATTCAAAACGATCTTAACAGATTAGACAGATGATTGGCCAAAAGTCACAAAATAGGAGTCTACTGCTTAGATCCAGGGAAGTCAGGCTACCCCAATTCTATTCTGCTTTGGCTAGACCACGTTACCTGGAATCACACTGTGTCCTATTCTGGGCACCACAATTGAAGAGCGATATTGACAAGATGGAATGTGTCCAGAGGTGGGTGACTCAAAGGATCAAGGGTCTGGAGAACAAGCCCTATGAGGAGCGACTTAAAGAGCTGGGCATGTTTAGCCTGAAGAAGAGAAGGCTGAGATAAGACATGATAGCCATGTATAGATATGTCAAGGGAAGTCATAGGGTGGAGGGAGAAAGCTTGTTTTCTGGTGCCCTGGAGAGAGACTAGGACGCAATGGAACAATGGCTTCAAACTACAAGAAAGGAAGGAGATTCCACCTGAACATGAGGAAGAACTTTCTGACTGTGAGAGCCATTCAGGAATGGAACTCTCTCTCTCTCTCTCTGCCCTGGAGTGAGTGAGGTGGAGGCTCCTTCTTTGGAGGCTTTGAAACAGAGGCTGGATAGCCATCTATTGGGGGTGCTTTGAACGCAATTGTCCTGCTTCTTGGCAGAGTGGGCTTGGACTGGATGGCCCATGAGGTCTTTCTCTACCAACCCTAGGATGCTATGATTCTATGAAAGATTTGGAAGCGATTCGTCTCTCTGAGGCGGGACTTAGGATGGTTCTACACTGCCATTCCATACAATGCTGTTTGAGCTGTCTTATATAGCCAGTCAGTGTGACATCGTAAAGACCATTCAACTACATCAGTGTTTTTCAACCTTTCTTGAGCCGTGGCACATTTTTTACATTTGCAAAATCCTGGGGCACACCACCAACCAAAATGACACAAAATGACACTCTAACACAGTAATACATATAGTTAATATGTTTTTAAATGTATTTATACACTCAGTGTGAAACCTGAGCCTGTTTCGGTGAACACAAAATACATATCCTGGCAGGAATGGTAGAAAGACACACACGAAGCTCTTGCTCAACAGCTGTCACTTGATGCGCAGCTGCAGCACTAACTCTAACTTTGTTTACTTAGCCGCGTCTGAGCGAATCCAAGATGGCGCAACCGTAGCACTCTCGCGTCACTTCTTAGGTGATGCAAGAGTGCTATGGTTACATTTCTTAAAAGGACAGATGCACCTTATCTATCTATGTATATAATAAAAGTCAGTGTTTGCGGCGGTGGGCGGTGCGGTGGGAGGAACATGTGCCAGCATTTCGATTGGCTGCCACTGTGGGATTATTTGCATAAAGGGTTCTGATTGGCCAGCCTCAGAACTCCAACATTTTACGGCTCCAGACAGAGGGATAGGCTGCCACTACAATGGTATTTGCATAAAGGACTCCGATTGGCCATCCACATTCCAACATTCTAAGGTGACACAAAGGGAAAAGAAAAGGCCTCAGGCAGTCAGCCACTGCGACCCACAGCAGTGACGGATCAGGACCAAACTTGGCAAACAGGGGCCCAATGGCCTACTTCACAACCTGGTGTGGTTTAGGGCAGGATGGGCAACGAATGATGGGATTTTCAGTACCTTCACATCATTCACTTCCCAAACAACACTGTAGCCCCTATAAATCACAGACCAGGCCCAAACGGCCCTAGACAGAATGGATTGGTTGCAACTGAAATGGTATTTGCATAAAGGGCTCCAATTGGCCATCCACATTCCAACCATTTTAGGTGACTCAGAGGAAAAAGGAAAGGCCTCAGGCAGTCAGACACTGCTGCCCACAGCAGTGACGGATCAGGACCAAACTTGGCAAACGGGCCCAATGGCCCACTTCACAATGCGACCCTCACCAAAGGCCACAATTACAAAATACAATACAGAGGCCCCCATGACCCACTCTACACCCTGGTGCTGTTTCAATAAGGACGGACCACAGATGATGGGACTTGAAATACCTTCACTCACCTTCCAAGACCGCTGCAACCCTCATCCAAAGAATGATCAAGACCAAATGTGACACACAGAGCCCCCATGACCCACTCTACATCCTGGTGCTGTTTGGAGGGGGGTGGGCCATGGCCAATGGGACTCGCAGTACCTTCACTAAGTTCCTGAGACCACTGCAAGCCACATAAACATCTAATAGGAACCAACCTTGGCACACAATGCCTTCCTCAAATAACCCGGGCACCGCCGGGTCCCCAAGCTAGTAGTTTATATATGAATGAAGTTCAAAAATAATTTCCCATGGCACACCTGATGGTCTCTCGCTGCACACTAATGTTCCGTGGCACACTGGTTGAAAATCACCGAACTACATGACATGGCAGTGTAGAACTAGGGAGCTGGATATGGTTAGGTTGGGGAAAAGAAGTCTGAGAGAAAGGCATGAGAGACACACTTCGATATCGAAAAAGATGTCCCATTGCTGCTCCGGAGAGCCATGGGTTCAAATGGCAGGAAAACACAGCCCACCGAAACCTTAGGAAGAACTTCCCGATGGCAAGAGCAGTTTGGCAGTGGAATGTGGTTTTTGGAGTCCAACGGAGTCTCCTTCTCTGGAGTTTTTCACACAGAGGCAGGATGGCCAACTGTCGGAAGGGGTGCATGGTGTCTTCCTATGTGGCTGGACTGGATGGCCTTTGGGGTTCCCTTCCAACACTAGGATTCTATGACAGAAAGGTGGCAGGTGAAGAGGAGGGGTGGCTGCAAGTCCCATTCACCACAGATGAGGATATCTATGAGCAAAGTTGGGCTTCCACAGGTTTAGTATCAGAGCCTCTTCTGTCTCCTCATGGTGAACTCATGTGAAATGCCTCCTATCTTGGACACCCCACATGTTTGCTTTCTTGTGTCTTTCCTGCCAGCCCCTCCCCAGTGGAGTGGGTGATTTGGGGGACTCAGGTGGGCCCAGGAGCGGAGGGAAGGGTCTCCAAAGGGACCCAATGCCGCCTTCGGGCCCGTAATGACTCCAGCCGCGGCCAGATGGTGCCATGCCATCCCCCTCCTTGGGCAGCCTGCTGGAACAAGGACCCCCCCAAAAAACCCCTGTAGATCTCTGAGGCTCTCATCAAAATGCTAATAGGGAAGACCCCCCCCCCTATTCTCGTCCTAACCCATCGCCCAGCTGGGCCTGGGCCTCCAATTGCAGCCCCCGAAAACAGCATCCCTGCCGCGGCTTTCCTGGGGCGCGTTGACCAGGACTCCACCTCACATCATCCCCAAGGCTGCAAAAGCAGTGCTACACAGGAGTAGTTTGATGGGAGCTGTAGTCCCACTCAAGGAGAAAGGTTTATCCAAGCAAAAATACTTCTAATAGAAGTTAAGACTCCTTGAGACCACAAGGGAAAGGCAGGGCGGCACAGTGCAATCAAAGCCCTCCCGACAGATGGCCATCCCACCTCTGTTTTACAACCTCCAGAGGAGACTCTACTAGGCTCCCAGGCAGCAGCCGATTCCACTGCCAAACACCTCCGACTGTTTAGGAAGTTCTTCCTAAAATTTAGGAGGAATCCCGTTTCCTGCCATTTGACTCCATGGCTCCAAGGTCTCCTGAAGTCGCAGAAAACAAGCTTGCCCTCTTCCTCTTCAATGTACTCCTTTTCCAGCATTTAACCTTGGCTCTCGTGTCTCAGTTCGGCCTTCTCTCCTCCAAGGTAACATCCCTCGCTCCCTCAGTCACTCCTCAGAAGGGATTCACTGCTTCCTGCCCTTAGCTTAGATCGGTGTTTCCCAACCAGTGTGCCGTGAGCAGTCATCTGGTGTGCCGTGGGAAAACTTCCAATATACCCTTTCTCCCCCCTCCTGCTGAACTCCTGCTTTGGGGGGGGGGAGGAAGGGCCAGGTGGCGGCAAAGAAGAAGAAGGGGCCGGGGCGCCTTCTTCTTCTGGACAAATTTGGCAGCAATTTGTCCAGTGGTTTTTGAGTTATGTTAATCCCACAAATGAACATCTATATATATAAAAATAGAATGGTCGTGTGATGTCGTATATAGGCAGGAAAACTGTAAGCCCCAGAACCACAAAACCCACTGAAAACATTACAACACACCATAAGGTACCTACAGGGCACAAAAAACCCGCCCTAGATACCTCGCAAGACCCCCAAAATGACCCCCAAAAAACTGCCATTGGCAACAAGCGTAGCGGTGCTTGCGGCACACTCAGCCCCCCCCAACTCCCCACGCCCTCAGTCCTCGCTCACCGGCTGCCCGGGTCCTGGAGCAGCTGGAAGGCGACAGAGGAGGCCGAGAAGGCAACGGAGGAGACAGCCACGGCACCGTCCACGCGACCCGGGAACACAAGCCACTGTAAGACGGCGGAGGAAGCAGCCACGGCCACAGGACTACACTTCCCAAACAGCACCGCACGGCTACTTTCTGTTCCTTACTGCGCACTCTCCGCTATATATATATATATATATATATATATATATATATATATATATATATAGAGAGAGAGAGAGAGAGAGAGAGAGAGCGCAACAGTGCAGGCAGAAAAGCAAACATCACAGGGAAGCATGTCTGTGTAGGAGGGTGAACATTAGGAAGAACTTCCTGACTGTGAAAGCTGTTCAGCAGTGGAACTTTCTGCCTCAGAGTGTGCTTCCGTCTGAGTGCTCTCTTTCCAGCCGGTTTCCCTGAGGACCGGGTACGTTTTCCCTGAGGACCGGGTGACTGCGATAAAAACTAAACAGAGAGAGAGAGACTGACAGGTGTTGAGCAAGACCTTTGTGTGTGTCTTTCTGCCATTCCTGCCAGGATATCTATGTGGTGTTCATCGAAACAGGCCCAGGTTTCACACTGAGTGTATAAATACATTTATAAACATATTAACTATATGTATTACTGTGTTAGAGTGTCATTTTGTGTCATTTTTGGTTGGTGGTGTGCCCCAGGATTTTGTAAATGTAAAAAATGTGCCACGGCTCAAAAAAGGTTGAAAAACACTGGCTTAGATCCTTTTAGTGGTCTTTCTCTGGACACCTTCTGCCTGGTCAACATCCTCCTTGAATGGCTTTGCCCAGAACTGGACACAGAGCTATTCCTCCAGGAGAGGCAGAACAGAGGGAACGTTTCACCCTGGAAAGAAGGGATGAGCGGAGGGCCAGAAGCAGGGTTCCGTCCTGCTCAGGATCTGGATTCATGGCTGAGGTGAAGGGTTCGAAGGCATGCTCACAGGAGAAGGACAAAGCTTGCTTTCTGCTCCTTCAGAGTCTAAAACTCAACAGAGCAATGGATTCAACATCCAGGGAAAGAGATTCCAACTAAAACATTAGGACTTTTTTTAAACCCCAAGAATTTCTCTGGAGGTCTTTAAACAGGGACTCGGTGGTCATTTGTTGGGAGGGTTTGGATTGGGCCTTTCTGTATGGCAGAAGGGGGCTGGATTGGATGGCCACTAGGGGTCCCTTCCAAATCCATGATTCTATGTTTCTCTCGGCATTACTTCGCTAACGAAGATTCTCAGGAAGGATTCATCCCAGGCTTTGTACAAGCGCGTTGATGACTAAAAAGGCCAATCTGAGATAGGCAAGTTCGGTTGCAGAAAGCACAGCTGAAATTCTCCTTGGGTGATGTTGTTTCCAAGTTGCGGTTCTTTCTGCATTGTCGTTTCTCTTCTAGACCCATTCGGCGTGTCTTCTCAAAAGAGGACGCAGCATTGTGGATAGTGCGTCTCCATGCCTCCCGATGTGAGGCCAGGGTGGACCATTGTTGGTGATCAATTTGGCCGAGCCTGAGATGTTGCTTCAGGGAGTCCTTATATCTCTTCTTGGGGGCGCCTCTCTTGCGCTGACCCATGGCGAGTTCACCATAGAGTAGTATCTTTGGGAGGCGGTGGTCCTCCATCCTAGAGACCTTGTGCCCTGCCCAGAGCAGCTGTGTTCTCAATAGCATGGCCTCAACGCTGGTGATCCCTGCTTGCTCAAGGACAGCAACATTCGTCACATAGTCGGTCCAGTGTATATTTAGGATTGAGCAAAGACAGCACTGATGAAAGCGTTCGAGGAGTCGTAGGTGTTGGCGATAGGTGACCCATGTTTCAGACCCATATAGAAGAATAGACAGTACAATAGCTTTGTACACACTGATTTTGGTGCTTTGCCTCAGGTGCTTGTTGCTCCAGACTCTTTTGTGAAGCCTTCCGAATGCACTCTATGCCTTTGATAATCTGTGATCTATCTCTTTATCATTCTTGGTGCCTGAAGAGATGATGCTTCCCAGGGAGGTGAACTGCTGAACGGACTTAAGCACAGATTTGCCTATGCTGACGTGAGGATGATGGTGTTCTTCCTGTGGTGTAGGCTGGTAGAGGACTTCCGTTTTCTTCAGTCTGACTTCCAGCCCAAACAGCTCTACAGCTGCTGCAAAGCAGGATCCTCTCCATTGGTGCCCCCTTGCAGTGGGGTAGAGGTTTGTGTACCCTAATGAAGTTGTGAGCTATGCTGGCGGTGGCATGATTCTATGTACCTGTTAGTCAAATCCACTCGATCCGTGAAGAACTTGAAACATTGGTTGCATGAGCAGTGGATTCTTGCTTCACAGGGTGGACTAGATGGCCTTTGAAGCCCTTTCCAGTCCTAAGATTCTATGAATCTATCCACACCCAAGTCCTGGCAATGCAAGTCGGATGCCCAAAACATTCGCCTCTGCCCTTGGGGGTTTCTCTTTGAGTGGGGCTGCAAACCCGCTTTGGGTTTTACTCTGAACTTGGAAAAAATCCTCCTCCCGATGGAAATCCATCACTTGGGATGGCAACTGTTTAAAAGCCACTGAAAAGGGGCAGCCCTTGCCCACCCTCTCATTAATGCGGCTGCCAAATGACCTGTTCCGCAGTCCGCTGCCGTCTGAGGAGCCAATTAACTCAAGGCAGCTAATTACCGGCACCTGGATGCGGCTGAGATGCCCAGGAGCCCTGTTTACTGGAGTGTGAAGCCCTCCGCATGCATCCCATCTGTGCCGTGTCCAAGCGGTGCCTTCCTCGCCACATTGGCAGAGGCAACATCCTCACCAAAGTCAGTGTTCTTTGGGCCAGGGACCCTACCTCCCCTTTGACCCTAAGGAAGTTGCCCCCATTTACAAAAACCCACCCCAAAGGGGTCAAGAGCCAGTAGGAAGAGTGGCAGGAAGGGCATTTGCAGAGGGAGGGTCTTCTTAGGTTGGTCACTCCTGGAGAACAGAGAGTGTTTGAGGACCGGGACTGGACATCCGTAGGGAGACCAAGGGGCTTGGTTCTAAAGCCATTGTCCTCCCAACCCTGTTGTACGCCTGCAAAACATGGACTGTCTACGGATGCCACACTCAAGCGAAACGTGGACTGTCTAGAGACGTCATGCACAACTCCTGGAATGATTCAATCAGCGCTGCCTCCGAAAAATCCTGCAAATCTCTAGGGAAGACAGTTGGACAAATCATAGAATCCTAGAATCCTAGAGAGGGAAGAGACTTTGTGAGCCCTCCAGTCCAACCCCATTCTGCCAAGAAGCAGGAAAATAAAATTCAAAGCACCCCTACAGATGGCCATCCAGCCTCTGTTTCAAAGCCTCCAAAGAAGGAGCCTCCACCACACTCTGGGGCAGAGAGTTCCACTGCTGAACAGCTCTCACAGTCAGGAAGTTCTTCCTCATGTTCAGCGTGCTGGAAGAAGCAAAGACCACCAGCATTGAAGCGATGCTCCTCCGACATCAACTCCGCTGGACTGAAGACCATGTTGTCCAACTGCCCAAAGATCACTGTCTCCCAAAGGAGTTATTCCATGCCCGGATTACCCATAAGGCCAACGACGCCATGGCCTAGGGGTGCAAGCCGGGGGGGTGCAGATCACGGACCAAAAAAAACCCAAAACTGGTCTGCACTCCTCTTTCCCCCTTTCTCATGCCCCTCCTCGCACCTTCTCCCGGCAGTCTCTGCTCCGTCCCCTTTGTCTCTCTCTTTCTTGCGCTTTCTTTCTCTCGCTCTCTCTCTATCGTGCACTCCTTTGGAGCGAGTCTGCACGGACTGCGCTCTCCCCCAAGCCTCCCGAGGAGACCTTCAGAGCACAGCGGAGCTTTCCAGCCGGTGGGAATGGGAACCTTGGAGGTGGTGGGAGGTTGGCTTAAAGGGGGTATAATTCCAAACTTTGGCCTAGAGCGCAAAAAAGTGTTAATCCGGGCCTGAGTTATTCTACTCTGAATTCAAGAATGGGTGGACAGGAAAAGAGATCCAAAGATGGACTCAAAGCCAACCTTAAAAACTGTTGCATAGACACTGAGAACTGGGAAGCCCTAGCCCTTGAACGCTCTAACTGGAGGTCAGCTGTGACCAGCAGTGCTGCAGAATTCGAAGACACACAAATGGAGGGCAAAAGGGAGAAACATGCCAAGAGGAAGGCACATCAAGCCAAACCTGACTGGGACCTGCTTCCACCTGTAAGCAGATGTCCTCATTGCAGGAGCACATGCGGTTCAATTATAGGGCTCCACAGCCACCTACGGACCCACCACCAAGACACCACACCTGGAAGACCGTCATCCTTGAACTAGGAGGGGTCTCCTAAGAAGAAGAAGAAGACTCCTGGTCCACCTTTAAAGGGGCATTTGGAGTGAGAGAGGGAGGACGTGGACCAGGGCCGTAGCCAGGACTTTGATTCCGGGGCTGAGTTTGGTTCAGGGGGGCTGAGACTGGGTGGAAGAGGGTCTACCCTAGCAAACCTTTTGTATTGTTATCCCAATAACCCCATGAATGTGGGATATAATGTATAATGAGCATGGTGATCAGATCATGATATGAATAAACATAACAGTTTAAATAATGTACCAGTAAGGCCTTCTCGCAGACCACCCTGAGAATTTCCGGGGGCTGAAGCCCCTAAGCCATGCCCCCCGGCTACATGCCTGACGTGGACCAAGGGGTCAATTGCCACCAAAACATGAGGAAGTCCAGATCCTGGCTGATAATGGAGGCTAAGCAGGATCATCTCTGGTTAGGACTTGGATAGAAGAAAATGCCTCTCTTGCAGAGGAAGGAACGGGCAAAAGCACTTTGGAGGATATCTGACAGAAGAAAGGCCTGTTGTAATTCATGGGGTTGCCATAAGTTAGTAGGCAACCTTGAGTCGCTCTGAGTCTCCTTTTGGAGAGATATAGCAGGGTATAAACAACAACAACAACAACAACAACAACAACAATTTGAAGGCACATACTCACACAGAGCCTAGAAGTGAGGGCGAGCAATCGGGAGCCCCCTGCTTTCAAGTTAATCTGACCTGCAGCAGGGAGTTCCGCAATTCCAGGATGTTCCAATTGGGCCAAGCATCACTGGGAGTGTGGCTACAGCAGCAGTTCAACCAACAACCTCTTCTTCTTTGCTTCCGTCCCCTTGACCCTAACATTGTAACAAATCCCCCAATAAAGAAACACTAGATTGTAACTTTTTCTCTCCATAGTGATACATTGTGTCTTTTACTGTCTCAAACTTACTCTAAGCATGAACCTTTTATTTTTCAAGCCGTGGATCACTGCTGGCTTGTCCGGGTTGCTCTTACAGCGTCCCGGGGAGGCCGAAATTGTGTCCCTTTAAACCGCGGATACAGAAACCCATCGGGGCCCATTATCCACGGGTCAACGGATAGCCTCCATAGCCTCCATTTTGGTGCCGTATTTTTCCTAGATTAACTATAATACTAACTGCTATCTTGCTTTTGTTCATCGGGGCCCTCCGCCCCGGGAATAACCTTTTTTATCATAAGAAATACAGTCTCCTTCAGGCAAAGCCTCTCCCAAATTCCCGCTCAATATCAGAAGGGGCCTAACATACTCCGAAGCACTAGATCCCACAAATGGGATCACTCAAAATCTGAATGAGAGGCCATCAAGGAATACCCAGGACTGCAGTTTCTGTTTCCGGTAAAACCTGCGCTGAAGATTCCTGGTCTAAGAAAACCCCACGAAATCTATGATTCAAAAGTCCATTTCTTTTTCCGCATTCATTCCCTTTTTGTATGTGTTCAGCAGCACTGTCCTTGTCAAAATTATCAGCTATCTTTATTCCAATGAGAAGCCAGTAGGCTGTTAGGAATTGTGGGCGTTGAAGTCCAGAACACCTGGAGGGAGAGTCAAAGTTGACCCCTGCCTGATCTAGACTGAAGAATTGATGCAGTTTGACCTCACTTGAACTGTTATGGTGCATTGCAAGAGGATCCAGGGAGTTTGGTGAGGCCCAGCACTCTGGCAGAAGGAGAGTAGCATTCTCTCCTGACATTTCACCTACATCTATGGCAAGCGTCCTCAGAGGTTTGTTCAGAGGTCTGTTGGAAATGGGGCAAGTGGAGTGTACATATCCCTATGAGATAATGTCCAGGGTGGGAGAAAGACCCTTTGTCTGTTTGAAGCAAGTGTGGATGTTGAAACTAGCAAGCTTCAGTAGCATCGAGTGGCGTTGCAGCTGCAAAGTCAATCAGTGAAGGTATCTGCATAGAGGTAGTGAGGCAAGTGGAGTTTATATATCTCTGTAGGATAATGTCCAGGGTGAGAGAAATAAGCCTTGTCTGTTTGAAGCAAGGGTGGATGTTGCAATGAGAAAGCTTGAATAATGTTGAGTAGCCATGAAGCTACAAAGTCAATTGGTAAGGGTATCTGCATAGAGGGAGCCTGGCTGCAGTTGCCTGGAGGCATCCTTTGTTTGGGAGGAGAACCCCAGGCAGCAAGCATCTCTCAAACAGAGGATGCCACCAAGCAACAGTGGCCAGGCTACCTCTATGCAGATGATCTCACTAATTAAGTTCACAAACTTCATGGCTTGCTAATTGCAACATTCACACTTGCTTCAAACAGACAAGGGTCCTTTCTCACACCCTGGACATAATAACACAGATATATACACGCTCGAGTTGCTTCACTTGCAACAGACCTCTGAAGATGGCAGCCACAGATGCAGGTGAAACGTCAGAAGAGAATGCTACTCGAACATGCCCACATAGCCCAAAAACCTCACAGCAGCCCAGTGATTCCGGCCATAAAAGCCTTTGACAACACATTCAGATGTTTGCTTTCATCCATACCTTGGGAGGGCCACAAGGGTTCCTACAGTTTGCTGCATGGGTTCAGGCTGGGCTAGATGACCTTTGGGGCAGGGCACCTTGGTTCTCTCAGCATTGAGCCAGGCAAGAGAGCGGGAGCAGGCAAGCCTTGCGCATGCACATGCGCCCCTCTCTTGGGCTGGCGTGCAGCTTCTCCTGGGCCTACAGGTGGGCCCTGCAGGGCTCAGGCACCGGCCCATCTGTCTCCTCACTAATGAGGAGTGGGGAGGGCAAGCAACAATGGGGGAACTCCTTGCACCTAAAAGGAGGCCAGGGATGCTTCCCCGGAATGGCCAAGATCACCAACAGTCTTGTTAGGTTGCCATCTGAGTAACAGAGGTGGAAGGAGGTGAATGGTTACCTCTTCCTCCTCCTCCTTGGCTTTTCTTCGTGAATGAAGATTCAGATTTAGGAAGGACTTTCTACAAGCGTGTTGATGACTAAAAAGCCAATCCAAGATAGGCAAGTCCAGTTGCAGAAAGCACAGCAGAAAGTCTCCTTGGGTGATGTTGTTTCCAAGTTGCGGTTCTTTCTGTGTTGTCGTTTCTCTTCAAGACCCATTTGGCGTGTCTTCTCAAAAGAGGCCGCAGCATTGTGGATAGTGCGCCTCCATGCCTCCCGATGTGAGGCCAGGGTGGACCATTGTTGGTGATCAATCTGGCCGAGCCTGAGGTGTTGTTTCAGGGAGTCCTTATATCTCTTTTTTGGGGCGCCTCTTTTGTGCCGACCCATGGCGAGTTCACAGTAAAGTAGTATCTTTGGGAGGCGGTGGTCCTCCATCCTAGAGACGTGCCCTGCCCAGTGCAGCTGTGTTCTCAATAGCATGGCCTCAACGCTGGTGATCCCTGCTTGCTCAAGGACCACAACATTTGTCACATAGTCGATCCAGTGTATATTTAGGATTGTGCGAAGACAGCGCTGATGAAAGCGTTTGAGGAGTCGTAAGTGTTGGCGATAGGTGACTCATGTTTCAGACCCATAGAGGAGAATAGACAGTACGATAGCTCTGTACACACTTATTTTGATGCTTTGCCTCAGGTGCTTGTTGCTCCAGACTCTTTTGTGAAGCCTTCCGAATGCACTCTATGCCTTTGCTAATCTGTGATCGATCTCTTTGTCAATCTTGGCGTCTGAAGAGATCATGCTTTCCAGGTAGGTGAACTGCTGAACGGACTTAAGCACAGATGTGCCTCTGCTGACGTGGGGATGATGGTGTTCTTCCTGTGGTGCGGGCTGGTAGAGAACTTCCTTTTTCTTCAGCCCAAATGGCTCTGCAGCTGTTGCAAAGCAGGATGTGAGGCGCTGCAGGGCTGCTTCTGTGTGGGCGACAAGGGCAGCATCGTTGGCAAAAAGCAGCTCACGGACTAGATAGTTTAGAGTCTTAGTGCGAGCCCTCAGACGGCTTAAGTTGAACAAGCTACTATCAGTACCATAGTGAATACATATGCCGTCTTCTTCTTCGTTGTCTGTCGTAGCCCTTTGGAGCATCATGCTGAAGAAGATTGTAGATAGGGTTGGTGCAAGGACACAACCTTGCTTCACTCCATTAGTTGTTTGAAAGGGCTCCGAACGAGCATCGCTACCCTAATGCTATGAAATCTCATAGAATCTTGAAGGTGAAAGGGACCCCCAAGGACCAACTAGTCCAGCTCCCTAACGAGTGCAGCATTCTTCCGAACGAAGCAGAGAGAACACAGAAATGCTGGGCCACTCTCACAACTACCATGTCAGGCTACACAGAGAAGCCATTCAAATCCGCAAGAACCACATGGACAATTTCAACAGGAAGGAGGAAACCATGAACATGAACGCAATCTGGCTACCAATATTTTAAAAAATTCTAAAAAAACAGTAAATAAAGAACTAAATTCAAACATAAGGAACTCCAGACAAGAAACAAGCAGGGACGGCTAATCATAATCGCCCCTCAACAAAGGAATTCCCCAGGCAGGAACAAGCCACACCTAAAAACTGACAGTGGAAGCTCATGCCACGCCCTGGATTCGAACCTGTGACCTTTTGGTCAACAAGCTCAGCAGCTCAGCAGTTTAACCTACTGCGCCACTGGGGGCTCCTCTATGGGTCTATGATACCCCAAAGGCCATCTAGTCCAACCCCAGCCTGCCAGGCAGGAATATTAAACTTGAGCCCGGCTGACATTTCTGCACCCAGATCAGGAAGGGGGTCCTTGGGAATGTGGAGGAGGGAAAGAGGGGGAGGGAAGCGGCCCCTGCCCACGGGGCAAAGGGTATGCGTGTGTTTGGGCAGGTGGCGTGTGGCGTGTGTTGCGCAGGAATCTCCGGCAGGTGCCTGGCAGGGCCAACAGATGTTCCAGGCCCTCATTAGCCTCCTCCTTCGGCGCGGCTGCCAGCTCCCATCTACATCACCCGGCACCGACTCCTTTGTTGCTCTTGCTCCATCCCATACACAATGTGCGTGTTGTGTTTGTGTGCACTTGTGCATGCATGTGCCTTGACGGTACCAGCCGGATACTGTGAGCCTTGCCTTTGCAAAGGAAGACCCCAACAAAGGCAAATGAGGATGGAGGGCCTGGAAATGGGGGGGGGGGGATTTCATAAAGGTGGAGAAGGATAGATAAAGGTTGTTGCTTGGTTCCAGAATCTGGACAGAACCCAGCACATTTGGACCCAAGTCCCGACAAAAAGTGACACCCCCCCCCAAAAAAGATGCAACTCAGGCCCCTTCTATACTCTCCTTATATCCCAGGATCTGATCCCAGGTTATCTGCTTTGAAATGGATTATATGAGTCTTCACTGCCATATTATCTGGGATAAACAGATAATCTGAGATTAGATCCTGGGATATAAGGACACTGTAGAAGGGGCTCCAGGCATCAAGGACTTCCTGACACTGAGAGCCTTTTTTTTTGGTACAGAGGTCAGATGGGCATCTCTCATGAGTGCCTTAACTGTGGCAAAATGGGATTGGACTAGATGGTCTTTGGGGTTCTCTTCCGACCCTAGTGGAATATGGACTTCCTCACAGGTGGTGGTCTCTTTAAACAGAGGGGCTACCTAAATATTAAGAAGAACTTCCTGATACTGAAAGTCTTCTTTGGAGGTCTTGAATCAGAGCTTGTATGCGCATCTCTCAGGAGTGCTGCGGTTGGGCATTCCTGATGGAGTTGGACTAGGTGGCCTTTGGGGTTCCCTTCCAACTCTAATGGAATATGGACTTCCCCAGAGAATAGTGGTCTCTAAAGTTTAAACCAGTGGTTCTCAACCTTCCTAATGCCACGACCCCTTAATACAGTTCCTCATGTTATGGTGACCCCCAACCATAAAATTACTTACGTTGCTACTTCATAACTGTAATTTTGCTACTATTATGAATCACAATGTAAATATCTGATATGCAAGATGTATTTTCATTCACTGGACCAAATTTGGCCCAAATACCTGATACACCCACATTTGAATACCGGTGAGGTTGGGAATTGATTTTGTCATTTGGGAGTTTCAGTTGCTGGGATTTATAGTTAACCTACAATCAAAGAGCATCCTGAACTCCACCAACGATGGAATTGAACGAAACTTGGCACACAGATACTCAACACGGACACTTGGCACGGGTACTCAATTCGCCCAAATGTGAACCCTGGTGGAGTTTGGGGGAAGTAGAGCTTGTCATTTGGGGGTTGTAGTTGCTGGGATTTTATAATTCACCTACAATCAAAGAGTATTCTAAACCCCACCAGGAATGGAATTGGGCCAAACTTCCCATAGAGAACCCATGACCAACAGAAAATACTGTGTTTTCTGGTGGTCTTTGGCGACCCCTCTGACACACCCTCGCGACCCCCCCCAGGGCTCCCGACCCCCAGGTTGAGAAACACTGCTTTAAACAGAGGTGCCACATAAACATTAAGAAGAACTTCCTAACTCTGAACGTCTTCTTTGGAGATCTTGAACCAGAGCTTGGATAGGCATCCCTCAGGAGTGCTGCGGTTTGGGGCATTCCTGATGGGACTGGACTAGATGGTCTTTGGGGTTCCCTTCCTAGTGGAAGATGGACTTCCTCAGAGGGTAGTGGACTCTATTTTTTCTTTAAACCAGCGTTTCTCAACCTGGGATTCAGGACCCCTATGGGGGTCGCAGCATGTTTCAGAGGGGTCGCCAAAGACCACCAGAAAACATATATTTGGAACCCCTTTGGCCCAGAAGTTGAAGATCTCTCAGCCTGACCTTCTCTTCCTTTTTGTAGAGAGACAGGGAATCCTCCCACCAAAAGCCCTCCTCCGCTGTGGTTGGCCAACCTCTCAGCCAAGGAGAGGGCTGTTTCTGAGGTTCCAAGAGGGAGAGGGGAGAGCAGGCATGCTCAGCGCATAGCAGCATAGTGCGCATGTGTAGGCGAGGGAGAGCGTGCGAGGCTGGAGGGAGGCTTTTGCCAGGCAGTCCCTTCAAAGCATGGGGGTTCTGTGAGGGAAGTCAGGCCCAATTCTATCGTTGGTGGGGTTCAGAATGCTCTTTGATGGTATAAATCCCAGTAACTACAACTCCCAAATGTCAATGTCTGTTTTCCCCAAACTCCACCAGTGTTCACATTGGGCCATATTAAGTATTTGTGTCAAGTTTAGTCCAGATCCATCATTGTTTGAGTCCACAGTGGTCTCTGGATGTAGGTGAACTACAACTCCCAAACTCAAGGTCAATGTCCACCAAACCCTTCCAGTATTTTCTGTTGGTCATGGGAATTCTGTGTGCCAAGTTTGGTTCAATTCCATCATTGGTGGAGTTCAGAATGCTCTTTGATTACAGGTGAACTATAAATCCCAGCAACTACAACTCCCAAATGACAAAATCAATCCCTCCCTCCAACTCCATCAGTATTCAAATTTGGGTGTATCGGGAATTTGTGCCAAATTTGGTCCAGTGAATGAAAATACATCCTGCACATCAGAGGCTTACATTTCGATTCATAACAGTAGCAAAATGACAGTTATGAAGTAGCAATGGAAATAATGTTACGGTTGGGGGGTCACCACCACATGAGGAACTGTATTAAGCGGTCGTGGCATTAGGAAGGTTGAGATGCCAACTAAACGTTTGGGTGCCCATATTGTACCACAAGTCGGGGGTGCTTTGAAGGTGATTTTCCTGCTTCTTGGAAGAATGGGGTTGGACTGGATGGCCCACCAGGTCTCTTCCAACACTAGGATTCTAGGATTCCCTCCCTTCCTTTCTGGCAGGCTATTTCCCCTTCCTTCCTTGCTTCCTTCCTTGCTTCTTCTCTTCCTTCCTTTTTTCCTTCCTTCTTTCCTTCTTTGCTTCCTTTCTTCTTTCCTTCCTTCTTTCTTTTCTTCTCTTTCCCTTTTTCTTTCTATCCTTCTTTCCTTCCTTCCTTCCTTCTTCCTTCCTTTTTCCTTCCTTCTTTACTTCCTTCCTTCTTTCACTCTTTCTTTCCTTCCTTATTTCCTACCTTCCTTTTTCCTTCTTCCTTTGCTTCTTTTCTTCCTTCCTTCCTTCTTCCTTCCTTCCTTTTTCTCTTCCTTTTAACTTCCTTCTTTACTTCCTTTCTTCTTTGCTTCCTTCCTTTCTTGCCTTCCTTCTTTCCCTTTCTTTCATTCCTTCTTTCCTTCCTTCATTCTTTCCTACCTTCCTTTTTCCTTCTTCCTTTGCTTCTTTTCTTCCTTCCTTCCTTCTTCTCTTCCTTTTTCCTTCCTTCTTTGCTTCCTTCCTGTCCTTCCTTCTTTCCTTCCCTCTTTCTTTCATTCCTTCCTTCCTTCCTTCTTTCCTACCTTCCTTCTTTCCTCCTTTCTTCCTTCCTTCCTTCCTCCCTTCCTTCCTTCCTTCCCGGCAATGCATTTCTCCATTATCCATCCTTCTTTCCATACTTTCCGGCACCTGATTTCTCTAGTATCCATCATCTTTGCTTCCTTCCTGCCTGCCTATTTCTCTGGCTTCCTTCCCCTTCCTCTTTCTCTTCTTCCCTCCTCTGCATTTTGCATTGCTCTTACAATCCAGCACCCTCCCCAACTTGGGACAGTCCCTGCATGGGAATGGGGCTGTGCCGGTGTGTATGGAAAGCCATTTGGGTGGACAGCAGGCCCTGCCGTGCCCCCCTGCTTCCTCCGCCTGCTCCGCCACACATCAGACACTGCTGCCCTTAATCAGTTTAATTGCTGTGGATGGCCCCCCACTGTGCTGAGCAGGGCAAGGCCCAGCCTGGCTCACTTTCCCTGCACCTGGTGGGTGGACAAAGACCCCCCTGCCCCTTGCATCCAAGGAACATGCAGCAATGCAGGCTTTCATGCTCCTTAGCAGCGCATGCTTTCCACAGGTTCGCCCTCCATGCAAGGAGCATTCAGGGCAGGCATGGGCCAACTTGAGCCATCCCAGTGTTTAACTGTGGCACTTGTGTCCCGGCTCAACCTTCTTCTCTCCTCCTAGCTCACATCCCTCACTTCCTCAGCTGCTCCTCAGAAGAGATTCACAATTTCCTGCCCTTAGCTTAGAGACCCTTTGAGTGGCCTTTCTCTGGACATGTTCTGCCTGTTCAACATCCTCCTTGAATTGCTTTTCCCAGAACTGTGATATCGAGAAGAGAACAGAATTTAGGGGTCTGGTCGTGAAGGCAGACCAATCAGACCCACCAAAGAGGATCCAATATAGCCCCAGTGAGATAGGTGCAACCAATCCTAGTTTCCTTGAATTTCCCCAAATAAAGATCTCACCAAGTTGAAGAAACACCACCGAGTTGTTTATTTCGTTCCAGCTGCAGTGGATGCCAAGCCGCAATCGGTTGCCCAAAGCTGACATAAAGCACAAGGCAATACAGTACATTCTTATAGAGAAACAGAGCTGTCAAGGTTCAAATTTCCCGCCCCCACCCCTCTGCCGCTCCTCAGCCAATCAGAGAGCCAGTACTGCTTTGGGCTCTTGCCCAATGAGAGCAAAGGAGGCAGTTCAAGCGGGAAACAATGGACCAGGAAGGAAAGATTGAGTGGATTAAGTAACTAAATGAGTGTCCAAACACCAGCAATTACTTCAAAAGTCCTCAAACTACCTGTCGTATTGTCCCAGTGAAGGAAATATTTTTTAAAAAATGTTTATACCCCCGCAGCCTTCTCACCTCCGAAGAGGGACTCAGACCGGCAAAGAGCAAGTATTCAATGCTAACATTTAAAATCTAAAAACATCATAAATTTACAATAAAATACAATAAATACATTTAAAAAGCCTTTTGCCAAAGTAAAACCAAGTCCAACTTAATCCATATATTCGGCCCGTATCAAGTGGTTAGCAACTTTAGTCGCTCTGCGATCTCCTCCTTCATTCTGTGAAGGCCTCATTGCACAGCCACGTTTTCACCCGCTTCCTAAAAGTCAAGAAGGAGGGGCGGATCTAATTTCATTTGGGAAGGAATTCCACAGCCGGTGGGCCACCACAGAAAAGGCCCCGTCCCTCGTCCCCACCAGACGCATCTGCGAAGGTGGTGGGACCGAGAGCAGGGCCTCTCCAGACAATCTTAGCACTCTTGACAGTTCATAGGGGAGAATACGTTCAGACAGGTAAACTGGGCCGGAACCATATAGGGTTTTGTAGGTCAACACCAGCACTTTGAATTGTGCTCGGAAGCTAATTGGTAGCCAGTAGAGCTGGTGCAACAAGGGAGTCGTGCGCTCCTTGTACCCCACTCCCGTTAGTAGTCTGGCTGCTGCGTGCTGGACTAATTGCAGCTTCCGGGCAGTCTTCATAGGCAACCCCATGTAGAGAGCATTGCAGTAGTCTATACGGGATATAACCAGAGCGTGGACCCCGTGGCCAAGTCTGACTTCCCAAGATATGGGCGCAGCTGGCGCACAAGCCTGAGCTGTGCAAAAGCTCTCCTGGCCACTGCCGAGACCTGGGGTTCCAGGCACAGCGATGAGTCCAGGATCACTCCCAGGCTGCGAACCTGTACCTTCAGGGGGAGTGTAACCCCGTCAAGCACAGGCTGTAACCCTATGCCCTGTTCGGCCTTACGACTGACCAGGAGGACCTCTGTCTTGTCTGGATTTAGTTTCAATCTGTTAGCCCTCATCCAGTCCGTTACAGCGGCCAAGCACCGGTTCAGGACATCATCTGCGTACAGATGACACCGCACCACGAAACTCTGGATGATCTCCCCCAACGGCTTCATGTATATGTTGAACAACATAGGGGACAGTACTGAACCCTGCGGGACCCTACAGTACAATGGCCATGAGGCTGAGCAGGAGTCCCCTAGCAACACCTCTGGGACCGACCCTCAAGGAAGGACTGGAGCCACTGCAAAACAGTACCTCCAAGGCCCATTCCTGTGAGGCGTCTCAGAAGGATACCGTGGTTGATGGTATCAAAGGCCGATGAGAGGTCCAACAGAACCAACAGGGACACACTCCCCCTGTCGAGTTCCCATAAACATTTTCGGTCTAGCGCGGATGCCAGACCCTGGTTGTCCTTAATCCTTGATATCTTTGATGGTATCTTGCCATGGGTTTCGGCCAGGGGAATGAGAACAAAGAGAGAGACAGATTAGGACATTCCAAACTTTTCGAAGGCAGGATGTCCCACTTTATGAAATCCAGCTGATCTCAAAGTCATTAACTTCCCCTCTTTTAGGATGGGAGCAGGCCTAGGGGGCCTTTGGGGGGTTGTGACGCCCCCTAGGGGGCTGTATTTATCTGTATTTGGTTTGCCATGAACCTGCACGGACCCTTTGTTCTACATCCTCTTTGTCTGCCATGTGCTCACCTGGGGGAGGAGCTGCATTTTGGATCTAAACCTGGTGACTGGCCCTCAACTCCTCCCTTACCGGAGTTTACCTGGGGGCCGGATTTACTCTCTGGCCTCACTTTCCAAAGGTCACAGGACAAGCAAGACTGGAAGTTAGGTTGCTGTGAAAGGGCAATCTCATTTCACCTACCGTCTACTTACATCTTCACCAAGTCTTCAGCATATACGTAGGAGGATCCTTCCTCATCCAGAGGCTGTGGATTTTGGGGCCTGCTACAGGACTTCATTTGCCTGCAAGCCAGACGACACCGGAATGCCTTGGACTTAACAGGGGTACCATCACGTGTACTTGTCCTGGATTGGAACCTGGCTAAACTGTAGGAAACAAAGGGTGGTAATAAATGGACATTTCTCTGGGTGGAAAGAGGTGAGAAGTGGCGTACCCCAAGGTTCAGTTTTAGGACCGTTACTTTTTAATTTATTCATTAATGACCTGGACGTAGGAGTGAATTCTGAGGTAGCAAAGTTTGCAGACGACACTAAATTGCTCAGGGTAGTTAAAAATGAAACTGACTGTAAAGAGCTCCAGAAAGATCTCTCGAAATTGAGTGAATGGGCAACAAAGTGGCAAATGCATTTTAACCTAAACAAGTGTAAAGTCATGCACATCGGGGCAAAGAACCCCAAATACACTTATCAACTGATGGGATCAAAGCTCTCTGAGACAAACCAGGAAAGGGATCTTGGGGTTTTGGTGGACAGCTCAATGAAGATGTCAACCCAGTGCGCTGCAGCAGTGAAAAAAAAGCAAATTCTATGCTTGGCATGATCAGGAAGGGAATCGAAAATAGGTCGGCAAATGTTGTATTGCCTCTCTACAAATCAATGGAGTACTGTGTACAATTCTGGTCACCGCACCTCAAGAAGGATATAACGGAACTGGAAAAGGTACAAAGAAGGGCAACAAGAATGATCCAAGGGATGGAGCAGCTCCCTTAGGAAACCAGGTTGCAACGCCTTGGTCTTTTCAGCCTTGAAAGACGGCGTTTAAGAGGTGACTTGATCGAAGTGTATAAAATCATGCATGGGATAGAAAAGGTGAATAAAGAAAAATATTTTCTCTGTCACACAACACTAGGACTAGAGGGCACTCCCTAAAGCTCCAAGGTAGGAAAGTTAGGACTAATAAAGGGAAATATTTCTTCACCCAGAGGGTCATTGGGTTATGGAACTCACTTCCAGAAGAGGTTGTGACAGCGGTCAGCCTGGACAGCTTCAAGGCAGGATTAGACAGATTCATGGAGACCAAGGGAATCAGTAGTTACTGAAATGGACATCCAAGTGCCACCTCTGTGTTGATGGAGGCAGGCAGGATTTTCCCCGGGTACTGGTTGTGGGGGTCGGGAGCAGGTGAGGGTTCTGCCCCTCCCTTCTGCTCGAGATCCCCGTGTACAACTGGTGGGCCACTGTGTGACACAGAATGCTGGACTAGATGGGCTGAGGCCCGATTCAGCATGGCTCTTCTTATGTTCTTATGTACTTTCAGGCATTGTGATAGACTCCCCTTTTCTAAAGGACTTTGCAACCAACTCAAGCTTTGAACCATCAGTTTTGGCTGATTGTAAACGAATAAAGCCTGTTTGAGTTCACCCCTTTGAGTCCAGCACTCTTTCTCATAGAGATCCAAGGCTTTTCTGCACGTGGGAAGACTCTGTTCCCGGGGTCAAAGCTTGTTTGTCCAACTTTTAAAGCCCTTTTTAGACCCTGGGAATCAGAAGAGGGGTCCTTTGCAACTTACCATGTTACCTGCCTGGGCTGAGTCTCCATGCATTGAAGATGCAAAGCTCAGCATTCTTTGGGTCTGAGTGCATGCGATGCCCTCCCAGTAGTTCCTCCCATTGGGGCTTTTGGGGAGGATGGGAAGCCCAGCCAGGCACTAGGACCCGGGGCGGCCCCTTGCTTGGGATGCGCTCCCCCCATTGCACCCCCTTCCAAAGCCTTTGTGCTGGGCTCTTGTCACTTGTCACCAGCCACAAATGAAGCAGTAAATAAAGAAACACATCTGACACCAACCCCCCCCCCCTCGCCTTTCCCATTCTTCCCAAGGGAGGGGAGAAGGGGCTTATTAGCTCTCTCTGGATGGAGACCCTTCATTGTTCACTCCATCAAAGCAATTAATGGGGGGAGTCTGGCAGAGGCTTCTCTCTCTCTGCTCTTTTCCTCCTTCCTCAGCTTGTGTAAGCGCACTTTTGCACATGGTTCTACTCTTTGTAGCTCTGTGCAAGCCCCTTCCTCCATGGCAGAGCTCCACAAGTGCAACAATTCCTGCAAATATAGGAGAAGAGCCATTAAATCCACCAGATTTCCTTACATGACCAGGTCTGTTATGGCACATTTTTGGAAAGGGATGCCATTGCTCCCTTCCTTCCATGCTCTTTTTGGAGTGTTATGCAATGACCCTCATCGATTTCAAGTTGCATTCGAAGAGCTGCGCAAATGCGTTCCTCCCAAGTAGAGGAGAGCAATTGGATCCATTGCGTCTACCTGTGAAACAGCATCTCTCACAGAAGATTCTTGGATGGGACTCAATTCCTCCTCAGCGCATTGTTTGGATCCCCAGAAGTGCCACAAATGCTCCATGACTGGTTCCTCTTTGCACAAGGAGACGGCGAGCATAAGGTGCCTTGGCAGGGACAGCATCCCTTGCAAGGTGTTCACGCTCAGTGGAAATGCAAACATAATGTAGCCACAGAGGCATGGATACAAAGCACATGACATGGTTTGCTCAGGCATAAGGTGCACGGTGTGCTCAGGATGATTTTTTCTGGACAGTAAATGACTGTTTCCTAGATGTACAGGAGCACGAGACATGCGGTGCTGCGTGGAAATAGACCGAGCGGAATAAGGCAGTGCTTTGTTTCTGTGCGCTTCCACCACGCATGGGGCTTTGCCAGGGCACAATGGGTCGCCAGCTGTGCGCATTGAACTTTGATCCCTGTGTGTTGCGTGGCACATAGGGGTTGCGTAACCTAACTCTGCCAGCGGATATTTACAACTACGCTGCGCATAGATATGTGCGAGCCGCTACCAAAGGAGACATAGAAGGGGACTCCAAAAGGGCATCCGGTCCAACCCACCGCCAGGAAAACCAGCCCTAAAGCATCGTAAACGAAACTATCACAGATCAAATGACCATTTGTTGGATTTTTGTGGCAACCAAAGGCACCCATCGGACTTGACCACTTGCAACTTTATACTGAAAGTAATTGCTACTTTTCCCTTTGTGTTTCACAACAGGAATAATCTATCTATTTATCTTCTATCTTCGATCTACAGTATGTATATAATAAAAGTCAGTGTTTGCGGAGGTGCGGAGGGTGGGAGGTGTGGAGGAATATGTGCCAGCTTTTCGATTGGCTGCCACTGTGGGATTATTTGCATAAAGGACTCTGATTGGCCAGCCTCAGAACTCCAACACTCTAAGGCACCAGACAGAGGGGATTGGTTGCCACTAAAATGGTATTTGCATAAACGACTCTGATTGGCCATTCACATTCCAACATTCTAAGGTGATGCAGAGGGAAAAGGAAAGGCCTCAGGCACTCAGACACTGCGGCCCACAGCAGTGGCGGATCAGGACCAAACTTGCCACACAGGGGCCCAATGGCCCACTTCACAACGCGACCCTCACCCAATGACCACTACAAACCAAAATTAGCACACAGAGCCCCCTTGACCCACTCTACACACTGGTGCTGTTTCAAGGAAGATGGACCACAGATGATGGGGCTTGAAATACCTTCACTCACCTTCTGAGACCGCTGCAACCCTCATCCAAAGAATGATCAAGACCAAATGTGACACACAGAGCCCCCATGACCCACTCTACATCCTGGTGCTGTTTGGAGGGGGATGGACCATGGCCAATGGGACTTGCAGTACCTTCACTAAGTTCCTGAGACCACTGCAAGCCACATAAATATCTAATAGGAACCAACCTTGGCACACAACGCCTTCCTCAAATAACCCGGGCACCGCCGGGTCCCCAAGCTAGTAATTATAATAATAATAATAATAAGAGAAGAGAAACGTGCATTGGCAGATTATATGAAAGGCAGAATCAAGAACCAACATTGGGGTAAGTCAATAGTAGAAAATTGCTTTAAGTGCAAAAGACAAAGAGGGAATACCGCAAAAACACAATCCAGAGCAGAAGGGAATACTGGCCAAAGAAGGCTCTCCATGAACAGTGCTTGGGAAACATTGAGAGCCAAATTGACAACGAAAAAAAACATGGATGTGGCTCACAAATAGAACTCTGAAAAAGGAGACAAAGGAGGGCCTGGTTATTCTGGCAGCCCAAGAACAAGCCATTAGAACCAAGGCCATCCAAGCCAGAATTGGAAAGTCGACGACGGATTCCAAGTGTAGACTCTGCAAGGAACGGACGGAACAATGGATCCCATCCTCAGCTGCTGCAAGAAGATCGCGCAGGCAAACTACAAGCAGAAGCACAACACCGTTGCTCAGGTGATCCACTGGAACTTGTGCCACAAACACCATCTGCCTGCGACAAACAACTGGTGGGATCACAAGCTGGAAAAAGTTACAGAAAACGAACATGTCAAACAATTCTGGGACATCCGAATTCAGACTGACAGAGTTTTGGAGCACAAGACTCCTGACCTCACAATTATGTTAAAAAACCAAGTATGGATCATGGATGTTGCAATCCCGGGCGACATCAGAATAGATGAGAAGCAACTGGAAAAGCTGACACGATACAAGGATTTAAAGATTGAACTGCAAGCACAAGCCAGTCAAGGGGGTCCCAGTGCTGATTGGCACACTGGGTGCAGTGCCTAGAGACCTTGGCCTGCACTTAAGCACAATCGGTGCTGGAAAAATTACCATCTGTCAGCTGCAAAAGGCCATGCTACTGAGATCTGCACGCATAATTCGCGGATACATCACACAGTCCTAGATACGTGGAAAGTGTGATCCAATGCAACAGCCAGCAGAATGAACTTGTTTGCTGTAGACTCATCCTGTTGTGTTTATAATAATAATAATAATAATAATAATAATAATCGAAACTATCTAGTCCGTGAGCTGCTTTTTGCTGACAATGCTGCCCTTGGCGTCCATACAGAAGCAGCTGTGCAGCGCCTAACTTCCTGCTTTGTAACAGCTGCAGAGCTGTTTGGGCTGGAAGTCAGCCTGCAGAAAACGGAAGTCCTCTACCAGCCCGCACCACAGGATGAACACCATCATCCCCATGTCAGCATAGGCACATCTGTGCTTAAGTTCATTCAGCAGTTCACCTACCTGGGAAGCATAATCTCTTCAGACGCCAAGATTGATAAAGAGGTACAGTAGATCACAGATTAGCAAAGGCATAGAGTGCATTCGGAAGGCTTCACAAAAGAGTCTGGACCAGCAAGCACCTGAGGCAAAGCATCAAAATCAGTGTGTACAGAGCTATCGTACTGTATGTTCTCCTATATGGGCCTGAAACATGGGTCACCTATCGCCAACACCTACGACTCCTCGAACGCTTTCATCAGCGCTGTCTTCGCTCAATCCTAAATATACACTGGACTGACTATGTGATGAATGTTGCTGTCCTTGAGCAAGCAGGGATCACCAGCGTTGAGGCCGTGCTATTGAGAACACAGCTGCGCTGGGCAGGGCACGTCTCTAGGATGGAGGACCACCGCCTCCCAAAGATACTACGCTACGGTGAACTTGCCACGAGTCAGCGCAAGAGGGGCGCCCCCAAAAAGAGAGATAAGGACTCCCTGAAACAACATCTCAGGCTGGGCCAGATCGATCACCAACAATGGTCCACCCTGGCCTCACATCAAGAGGCATGGAGCCGCACTATCCACAATGCTGCGGCCTCTTTCGAGAAGACACGCCGAAGGGGTCTCGAAGAGAAACGACAACGCAGAAAGAACCGCAACTTGGAAACAACATCACCCAAGGAAACTTTCTGCTGTGCTTTCTGCAACCGGACTTGCCTATTTCAGATTGGCCTTTTTAGTCATCAACGTGTTTGTAAAAAGCGTGGGATGAGTCCTTCCTAAGAATCTTTGTTCGCAAAGTAATGCCAGAGAGTAATCTGCCACTACAAAATACTGATTGCACCACGGCACTATTTTCATTCATTCTTCTCCAGGCCCAGATTCCAAACAAGGAAGACATAGAGCCATGCTCCTTCCTTCCTCCCTCCCAGCCAATTACAAACAATCAATAAACCATATTGCATGCGTTTTCCAAGGCGTTGCTCTTGCCCTGAGATTCTTCCCTGGTTACATTGATGGACACCTAGTTCTGCCCCACGATCTTCTGCTTGCCTTGCCCCTCTCTCCGTCCCCTTCTTGCAAAGGAGGTTTGATGTCATGCAGGAGACAAATGCAAATAATGTTTGACCACTGCCTTTGCCCAGAGAGGGGAAAAGAGAGGGCAAATGGACCGTGCGAATGGGGGTAAATAGGGGCTCCCCTCCCCGCCCCCATTCAGCCCCACTGAGCAAGATCAGCCCTTGTGATGTATGGGCAAAAGGTGGCAGCCGAGATAAGGCTAATGAAAGCCAAGCCTTCAAATCTCTGGGGAGGAATGGAGGGATCTGGGTGGAAAAGGGGGGATTTTGCCCATCTTGGGTTTCAGGCAGACAATGCAGGAGCCAGGGAAGGGTCTCACTCCCCCCCCCCCCTTTGTGCCTGCAAAGACGCTGTTATCACAAACACACACTTGTGCATCTGTTTGGGATAAAGACCTACAAGTGTGGGCCTTCATCCCATACACGATTGCAACATGCCATCCTTGCACCACACATAGCTCAAGGTCCCCTTGCCTGGATCTCCAGGTCAAGGAGGAAGCGTCTTAGGGTGAGAGCGCTGCCTTGAAAGAGAAAGAGGAGCACACACATTGCGGCCCAATCCTTTCTATCGTATTCTGCAACTCTGATAGTTCTTGGTTAGTCCAGAGAAACGACAACGCAGAAAGAACCACAACTCGGGAACAACATCACCCAAGGAGACTTTCTGCTGTGCTTTCTGCAACCAGACTTGCCAATCTCGGATTGGCCTTCTTTATTTTTATTTATTTTATTTGTTCAACTTCTTAGCCGCCACTCCCTGGTGGCTCGGGGAGGCTTACAATCCAGGAGGAGTAAACAATGAACATTAAGCACGAAAAACTAAAAATACAAAGTGGTAAACGTTAAAATATTACATTAAAAACAGCAGTACTAACTATTTATTTATTTATTTATTTGTCACGTTTCTATACCGCCCCTCTCAGCCCGAAGGCGACTCGGGGCGGTCTACACAGGCAGTCTCTGCCCTCAATACAACACAGCAACAAGGCAACCCCCCCTAAAACCATATAATAACAAAATAACAATTAAAAACATACAATTGCAGTCTCAGCGTCATGTTGAAATCAGTTTCCATCGCATCGTCGTCATTCCATATATCTAATTAAGCCTTATATTTCATCAGGAAATGCCTGCTCAAATAGCCAGGTCTTGACTTTCTTGCGAAACGTCAGGAGGGAGGGGGCCGATCTGATGTCTCTCTAGGGAGAGCGTTCCAAAGCCGAGCCACCACTGAAAAGGCCCTGTCTCTCGTCCCCGCCAGTCGCGCCTGTGAAGAAGGCGGGACCGAAAGCAGGGCCTCTCCAGATGATCTTAAACATCTCGATGGTTCATAGGGAGAGATGCGTTCGGACAGGTAAGTTGGACCAGAACCGTTTAGGGCTTTAAAGGCTAAAGCCAGCACTTTGAATTGTGCCCGGTAGCAAACTGGCAGCCAGTGGAGCTGGCACAACAGGGGGGTTGTACGCTCTCTGAATGCCGCTCCTGTTATCAACCTGGCTGCTGTCCGTTGGACTAGTTGCAGCTTCCGAACAGTCTTCAAAGGCAACTCCACGAGAGCATTGCAGTAATCTATTCGGGATGTAACCAGAGCGTGGACCACTGTGGCCAAGTCAGACTTCCCAAGGTACGGGCGCAGCTGGCGCACAAGTTTTAACTGTGCAAATGCTCCCTTGGTCACCGCCGAAACCTGGGGTTCCAGGCTCAGCGATGAGTCCAGGATCACACCCAAACTGCGAACCTGCGTCTTCAGGGGGAGTGTAACCCCGTCTAACACAGGCTGTAACTGTATGCCCTGTTCGGCCTTTCGACTGACCAGGAGTGCCTCTGTCTTGTCTTGATTCAATTTCAATTTGTTCGCCCTCATCCAGTCCGACACAGCGGCCAAGCACCGGTTCAGGACCCGAACAGCCTCCTTAGTAGCAGGTGGGAAGGAGTGACAGAGCTGGACATCATCTGCGTACAGATGACACCGCACTCTGAAACTCCGGATGACCTCCCCCAGCGGCTTCATGTAGATGTTAAACAACATGGGAGATAGTATTAAACCCTGAGGAACCCCACAAGACAACGGTTGTGGGGTTGAACAGGTGTCTCCCAGTAACACCTTCTGAGATCGGCCCTCCAGAAAGGACCGGAGCCACTGCAAGACAGTACCTCCAAGCCCCATCTCTGCAAGGCGTCCCAGAAGGATACCGTGGTCAACGGTATCAAAGGCCGCTGAGAGGTCCAGCAGAACCAACAGGGACACACTCCCCCTGTCCAGCTCCCGGCGTAGATCATCCACTAAGGCGACCAAGGCTGTCTCGGTACCATGCCCCTAAACTAAACTAACATATGCGGCTAGACTGACTCAACAATTAAAAGCTTGCCGAAATAGCCAGGTTTTACATGCTTTTCGGAAGGTCAGAAGGTCGCAGAGTGACCTGACCTCCGGCGGCAAGGAATTCCAAAGCGTAGGGGCAATGATGGAAAATGTCCTTCTTCTCGTCGACGTAAGACGATAGGCTTTGGCGCTCGGGATGAGGTCTTGGTCCTCGGATCTCAGTGATCTTGTGGGACAGTATGGGGTAAGGCGGTCCCTCAAGTACACTGGCCCCAGACCATACAAGGCCTTGAAGGTCACAACCAACACTTTGAAGGTGATCCGGAATTCAATAGGCACCCAGTGCAGTTCCTGCAATACAGGTGTAACACGATGGCCCACAGGGGTGCCTGGGAGCACACGGGCTGCAGTGTTCTGCACTAGCTTAAGTTTCCGGGTCACCGACAGAGGTAGGCCAATGTAGAGAGCGTTACAGTAGTCTAACCTTGAGATGACCGTCGCTTGGATCACCGAGGCCACATCGCGACAGGACAGGTAGGGGGCCAGCTTCCGAGCCTGGCGGAGATGGAAGGACGCAGCTCGGCTAACCATGGAGACCTGAGTCTCCATGGAGAGCAGAGTGTCCAAATGGACCCCGAGGCTTTTTACTGAAGGCAACGGGCGTAAAGCCACGCCGCCCAGAGTCGGAAGCTGGAGACCCCCACCGCCCGGGCAACCTAGCCAAAGGATCTCCGTCTTCGCTGGATTCACCTTCAACCTCTACTGGCTCACAGCCAGGGGCGGACCTACCTGTTCCCGGGGGGTGCACAGGAAAAAAAATGTGCCCCCCCAGTTGCTCCCAAGGGGAGCCCAGTGCGCACGCGCCAATCTGTGCGCACGCGCACTGGCTCCTGCTTTGGAGGCCAGTGCACACGCGGGAAACTGCGCGCACGCGCACTGGCACGCACATTGGCTCCAAAGCGGGAGGTGCGCTCTGGAGCCAGTACGCATGCGCAGAGCTTTTTCGCGCATGCGCAGAAGCTCCTACAGGCACTGTAGCGCCTGTAGAAGCTTCTGCGCATGCGGAGGGCGCGGCCGGCCTAACACGGGCGGCGAGGCGGCGCCCCTCCCAGGTGGCGATGCCCCTCCCGGGTGATGTCGCCCTACGCGCCTGTGTAGTCCGCCTAATGGACGAACCGGCCGGGCAACCTAGCCAAAGGATCTCCATCTTCGCTGGATTCACCTTCAACCTCTACTGGCTCACAGCCATCCAGTAATGGCTTCAAGGCAACAATGGAAATTATCGGGTACCAAGTTGGGCTGGCCCTCCATCCTCAGAATGAGCTGAGTGTCATCAACGCAGAATCTTAGTTGGCGAAGAAAAGCCAAGTCAAGCTGGGAGCGCCACCTAGTGGAGGAAACACGACAGATCCTTTGCTCCTCTTGTGAGCATTGCCTTCACTCATATCAATTGATTAGTTGCATTTATTCCTTCCAAAAATCTCAGGGCCGTGTTGCAGACAATTAATCAACAACACTAACAACGGTCATAAAAGCACATTGCTTACGTGCATCGCTTACAAGCAGCGCATTTGGAAGCAGTGAAAAGAAGGCAACGCAAAGCATGGGCTCAAGTGGGGGTCAAGCCCCAAAAGGTTTATTCATTCATCGAAACCAGAGCCAGCAACAGTTCAATAAATACTGTATTTTCCGGTTCCTTTTGCATTCCGTCGTCTCCTCGCTGCACCGTCTACACTGTAGAACAAATGCAGTTTGTACGGAGACATGGGAGTTGTAGGTCTGCAAGGTCTTGAGAGTGCTGGGGCCTCGCCAAACTACGAATCCCAGGGTTCCGTACCATTGAACCATGGCAGTTAAAAGGTGGTGTCAAACTGCATTAAAGCCACAGTGTAGATCCACCCCTTGAATCCAGCTGAACCGGGGTTCTTTTGGACTTATTATTTATTATTATTATTATTTTCCTGACCCGCCTCTTCTCATGGCTGGAGGTTGGGTTACAACTTCGCTAAAACACACAATCACCTGAAAACATTGTATAAAATGCCCATATCAAAACATTTCTGCAAAATACGTATTAAAATACGCAAGCCAGAGTCTTAAACATAAGACACACAACTTTTAAGGCAGGCAAGAAGACCAAGCGGAGGATTTGCAACAGGGAAAAATAACCCACCTCTCCGCTTATGCGGCACCATTTCCAGTCCAGCACTGCAAAGTAAATAGGTTGGGGATCAGGACTACAGTTCCCACCACTCTGCACCAAACTGGGCCTTGCAGTCCTTTCCCCCAAGCTCTGGATGAAGCCAGCCACTGGATCCAGGGCTGCATCTACACTGTAGACTTACTCTAGTTTTATCAATGGAGTCCTGGGAGCTGTAGTTTGCCGATGTACGAACACTCTGAAGGCTTTACAAAACTACAACTCCTCGGGTCTCATTGCACTGGGGGTCAAACTGTATTCAGGCTACCGTGTAAAACTACAACTCCAAGTCTTGTAAAGGTACAACTCCCGGGCTTGGAAAACTAAACTACAACTCCCGGTCTTGGAAAACTACAACTCCCAGTCTTGTAAAGCTACAACTCCCGGTCTTGTAGAACTACAACTCCCGGTCTTGTAAAACAACAACTCCCGGTCTTGTAAAGCTACAACTCCCAGTCTTGTAAAGCTACAACTCCCGGTCCTGTAGAACTACAACTCTCCGTCTTGTAGAACTACAACTCCTGGTCTTGGAAAACTACAACTCCCAGTCTTGTAGAACTACAACTCCCAGACTTGAAAAACTACAACTCCCGGTCTTGTAGAACTACAACTCCCAGTCTTGGAAAACTACAACTCCCGGTCTTGTAGAACTACAACTCCCAGTCTTGGAAAACTACAACTCCCAGACTTGGAAAACTACAACTCCTGGGCTTCGAAAACTACAACTCCCAGGATTTCCATAGCATTGGGCCCTGGTGATTAAAGTGGCGCTGAACTGCATTAAAGACGCACGCTGGGTTTACTTGCAGAGGAAAGGCATGCACAAATGTTATAAATACATAATAAATACAGTCTTGGAAAAGACCAATTTGGCACACGGAGGATCGATCACTGAAGGCCACAGAGTTCCTGGGCATTGAAACTGGGCCAAAATGGGAAGAGTCCTCATAACGGGGCAATCATGGGACCCAATTAATTGCACTGTTCCGAGGCTGAGAGAGTGTGATTTGCAAATGTCCACCCAGTAGCTGAAGCCGGCCAGAGTCCTGGGCCAGCAGCACAAAAGCGGTCTCCAAACAGGTTTGCCTGGCTTTCCCTCTGAGGCTGAGAGTGCAATGTGCCCAAGGCCACCCGTGGATTCGAACTCTGGATCCCCAAATCCAAGGCCTGCACTCAAACCGCAATGATTATACAGTCTATCCCTGGAGGATGGACTCCAAGCAGGCTTCCTTGGCGAGATCTGTGCAGAAGAGGTGGTCTGCCACGATTGTGGCCTTCCAGGGCTGAGAGAGTGTCACCCAGTTGGGCGAAACGGAGATCGAGGCCTTGGCTCCGGATGGGTCTCGTCGTCCTTTCTAGAAGAGCTGGAGGAGGAACTCGGGGCCCCACTCTAAGGCGGTCTGGGTGACGGCCAAAGCGGCGGCCCCTAGAGTGGCCGAAATGCCCCAGACGGCTGCCTTGACCAGCGGGCTGTGCTCCGTTGCAGAGAGGACAGACTCCGGCCCGGGGTTCGAGATCCGGCGCTGCTGCCGCTGTTGAAGGAGGACGGCATCCGGACGTTGGCAAGAGGCCGCTTGCTGGAACTCCAGGAAGGAGCCGATGCTGATGCTTCCAAAGGGGAGGAAAGGGAACGAATGTGGATTAATATTATTATTTTATTTATTTACAGTATTTATATTCCGCCCTTACAATGTACATATACATGGCAAACATTCACTGCCATAGACCAGTGTTTCCCAATCTTTTTTGACCCGCGGCACACTTTTTACATTTACAAAATCCTGGGAAACACACCACCAACAATCAAAATGACACAAAATGACACTCTAACACAGTAATACATATAGTTGATATGGTTTTTTTAATGTATTTATACACTCAGTGTGAAACCTGGGCCTGTTTCAATGAACACAACATAGATATCCTGGCAGAAAGACTGAAAGTACTGAAAGGGTTTGCTTGGGCATTGACCTTGAGTTTGGGAGTTGTAGTTCACCTATATCCAGAGAGCACTCTGGACTCAAACAATGCTGGATCAGGATCAAACTTGGCATGAATACTCAATATGCCCAAATGTGAACACAGATGGAGTTTGGGGAAAATAGACCTTGACATTTGGGAGTTACAGTTTCTGGGATTTATAGTTCCCCACCAATGATAGAACTGGGCCAAACTTCCCACACAGAACCCCCAGGAGGCAAGAGGAGGTCTCTACTTGGGGAAAGGGAGGTGGGCCTTCCCAATGCACGGAGAGGGCCAAAGGGATCTGAAGCCCGTCCACCGCTCATGCTCCTCCTCCTCTGCGGGCCTTCAGCGAGCGAGGGGCAGGAGTCATGGCGGAGAGCGGGGACGGAGGCCATGACTCCCGCCCCTCGCTCGCACTGCCCCCTCAAGGCTGGAGAAGCTGTGGGAGAGCTGAAGTTGGGGGGAGGGGCGGGGCATGGTGCGGCCTGGCTCCGCCCCTCCCCTGGCTGCATCTCTCCACAGCTTCTCCAGCCTTGAGGGGTCAGTGCCAGGCCAGCATTGTGCTGGCTCTGCCACCGCTGGCTTGGCACTGCCCCTCAAGGCTGGCAAAGCTGAGGGAGAGCTGAAGCCGGGGGGAGGGGGCGGGGCATGGTGCGGCCTGGCTCCGCCCCCTCCCCCTGGCTGCAGCTCTCCCACAGCTTCTCCAGCCTTGAGGGGTCAGTGCCAGGTCAGCATTGTGCTGGCTCTGCCACCGCTGGCTTGGCACTGCCCCTCAAGGCTGGAGAAGCTGAGGGAGAGCTGAAGCTGGGGGGAGGGGGCGGGGCATGGTGTGGCCTGGCTCCGCCCCCTCCCCCTGGCTTCAGCTCTCCCACAGCTTCTCCAGCCTTGAGGGGCAGTGCCAGGCCAGCATTGTGCTGGCTCTGCCACCGCTGGCTTGGCACTGACCCTCAAGGCTGGCGAAGCTGAGGGAGAGCTGAAGCCGGGGGGAGGGGGCGGGGCATGGTGCGGCCTGGCTCCGCCCCCTCCCCCTGGCTGCATCTCTCCCACAGCTTCTCCAGCCTTGAGGGGTCAGTGCCAGGCCAGCATTGTGCTGGCTCTGCCACCGCTGGCTTGGCACTGCCCCCTCAAGGCTGGCGAAGCTGAGGGAGAGCTGAGCCGGGGGTGGGCGGGGCATGGCGCAGCCTGGCTCCGCCTCCTCCCCAGCTTTTTCCAGGCTTCGGGCACTCCCAGCAGCTGCTCCCAGCAGGCCACCATCCCCCAGCCGTTCTTTACTGTGTTAGCGTGTCATTTTGTTGCGTGGTGGTGTGCCCCGGATTTTTTAATGTTAAAAGTGTGCCGCGGCTCAAAAAAGGTTGGGAAACACTGGTCTATGGCATTGAATGTTTGCCATGTATGTGTACATTGTAATCCACACTGAGTCCCCTGCGGGGTGAGACGGGAGGAATATAAATACTGTAAATAAAAATAAATAAATAACCACACATATACAGTATATATAAGCAAACATACACACACACACACACATATATATATATATGCACACATAAAACACAGACTCGGCCATAGCAACATGTGGCAGGGGATGGCTAGTTAATAATAATAATAATAATAATAATAATAGCAGCTCAATGGAACGGAATCCTGGGAGTTGCAGTTTGGTGAGACACCCGCCCGCTTTGGCAGAGAAGGCAAAAGACCTTGCCAAACTACAACTCCCAAAGTGGTGCAGTATATGCCCATAAGCCGTTCCTCTCACCTCTTGTGGGCCTGGAGGGCGGCCTGTTTGGCCAGCTCGGTGTGGGGATGTCGCCGGAAGAGCTCCTGGGCGTGGAGGATGAGGGTCTCGTAAGGCAGATCCTGGGGGATGCGGGAGAGGAGCTGGTGGAGGCTGGGCATGTCGCACTCGCAGGCCAGGACCTCCTCTTCGCGGTGGAGGACGATCTGCGGGCGAGGGGCAAAGGAGGCCTCAGTACCCTCAAGGCACCAAATCAAGACACACGCAGAAGATCCCTTTGGCCCAAATGCGGCAAGACGGACCTTCCAGAGCAGGGGTAGGGAACCTACGGCTTGGGAGCCAGGTGTGGTTCTTTTCATTATTGCATCTGGCTCTCCCTCTTCCTTCCTTTCTCCCCCTTCACCCTTTCCTTCTCCTTCTCTCATTCCTTTTCCCTCCCTCTCTCCCCTTCCTTCTTTCCTCTATTCTCCCTCTTCCTTCCTCTTCTTCTTTCTCCCCTTCACCCTTTCCTTCTCCTTCTTCCTTTTCCCTCCCCCTCTCCCCTTCCTTCTTTCCTCCATTCTCCCTCTTCCTTCCTTCCTTCCTTCCTCTTCCTCCCTTCCTTTCTCCCCTTCACCCTTTCCTTCTCCTTCCTTTTCCCTCCCTCTCTCCCCTTCCTTCTTTCCTCCATTCTTCCTTCCTGCCTCTTCTATTCTTTCCCCCATGTCTTCCTTTCCTTCTCCTTCCTTTTCCCTCCCTCTCTCCCCTTCCTTCTTTCCTCCATTCTCCCTCTTCCTTCCTTCCTCTTCCTTTCTCCCCTTCACCCTTTCCTTCTCCTTCTCTCCTTCCTTTTCCCTCCCTCTCTCCCCTTCCTTCTTTCCTCCATTCTTCCTTCCTTCCTGCCTCTTCTATTCTTTTCCCCAAGTCTTCCTTTCCTTCTCCTTCCTTCCTTTTCACTTCCCTCTCTCTCCTTCTTTCTTTTCTTCTTTTCCTTTCATCATTTTATTTTTCCTCACTCCCTTTCCTTTCTTTCCCCTACCCTTTCCTTTCCTCCCTTCCCATTTCCTTCTTTTTTTCCCCTCCTTGTCTCTCTCCTGCTTTTCTTTTCTTCCTTTTCCATAGTTCGTTCTTCTTTTCTTTCTTCCCCTTCCCCTCCCTCCTTTATTTCCTCTATCTTTCCCGTCATTCTTCCGGTCTGTCAAGTAGGAGATTAAGGTACCACATTAAGTGGGGAGGGAAATTTTGACTGAATTATGAGGCCATTAAAAAACTCCAGGAATGCTGAGGAATGCAGAAGGAACAACAAGGGACGCTGGGAACGCTGAGAGGAGTGCGTCAGCTCCCCCTGGTGGCCAGAGTTTGCCTCTGTTCGTCTATATGTCTGTATTGTGGGAAACGGCAGGGGTTGTCTGTTAAGTATGTATACCTGTAATCCGCTCGGAGTCCCCTTCGGGGTGAGAAGAGCGGAATATAAATAAAGTGTATTATTATTATAGTCCGGGAATCTTGTGGTGAATAAATTGAATATTTATTTATTTATCATGTCAGAAGCAAATTGAGAATACAGTTATAATGTACAGAAAAGCACAAACAAAGTTAAAAACTTGGTGTTATGCTAAATAATAATGAATTCGCTAAGGCCCATTAAAGCCTGGCAAGGCTGAAGACGCCACCCTAAGGAATTTGGAACCTGGAAAACTGTATTATGGAGAAACAAATGAGGGGAAGATTGGATTAACTTTGGTAGGGAAAGTGCTGATGATGAAAAACCGCTGAACTGACATAACTGACCTGGGAACTTTTGGTGTAAACAACACATGTTTTCATGGTCAGAGACAATGATTTTTTAAGGTAAACGAGCCAGAAACAATGGATCCTTATGTTAAGGAAGTAAACCGAGTCTGCTGTGCCTGCTGTGAAGAGGCATTCAACATGAGGGTGAGCAAGATGGTGCCGGTTGAGGAACTCCCGAAAGTGCTCCTCCCGAGCCTGCCAGATCCTGCTAGATGGGCTTGTCAAAGGGACAATCTCAACCTGGGTGCAGATGCGTTAGTTCCTCAACTCAGAAATACAGTTGACTGTGAGCCTCAACTGCCCAAGGAGCTGATGAACGACACGTTTCCACCACTGGACGTTTGGCCACCATTACTGCCCCTGGACTCTTGACTCAAGGGGACACCGAGGAGAGATACAACAGAGGGACGGTGGGTGTGACAGCCGCTAGAATTTTAAGATCTTTGAAAAGGAATGACCGGGCATCCCTAAGTTGGAAGAACCCGACTGCGGCCGTGGCCGCGACTTATGGAGGCCGGATTGGGCCCGACCCAGTGCCGCATCCTGTGGGGCCGTGTTCTGTGGGGCTGGACCAGCCTACGATGGATTACCTATTTACTGAATATCAGCGACTACTACTCTGCTTAAAAACTTTGGCGACCTATTAAGGAGATTTAATACTCTCCAACCCCAGGAATTGAAGTCTGATCCTAGAGTCTCTACACTAAACCCCCCTCCAGCAAGAATCCCGAGACCTATGTTGAGACCAATCCTGGGATTTCCCAGCTAAGTGGTCCACTGACGAGGGGCCAGGAGATCCAGACTCAGATGAACTATTTACAATCCCCATGGACCGGGTCGCCAGGAAGATCCCTAAGATATGGGACTTGGGGGTACTGCCTTGCAGATATGGGACTTGGGGGTACTGCCTTGCAGTGGCTCCAATCCTTCCTGGAAGGTCGTACCCAGAAGGTGTTACTGGGTGACACCTGTTCGGCTCCACAACCGTTGTCGTGTGGAGTCCCTCAGGGCTCAGTACTGTCCCCGATGTTATTTAACATCTACATGAAACCGCTGGGAGAGATCATTCGGAGTTTCGGAGTAAGGTGTTATCTGTACGCAGATGACATCCAGATCTGTCACTCCTTCCCACCTGTCACCAAGGAGGCTGTGCAGACTTTGAACCAGTGCTTGGCTGCTGTGTCGGACTGGATGAGGGCTAGCAAATTGAAACTTAATCCAGACAAGACAGAGGTCCTCCTGGTCAACGTGGGGCTGCCTTTGAAGACAGTTCGGAAGCTACAACTAGTCCAACGGGCGGCAGCCAGATTACTAACCGGAGCTACATACAGGGAGCATACCACCCCCCTGTTGTGTCAGCTCCACTGGCTGCCTGTCCAATTCCGAGCTCAATTCAAAGTGCTGGTTTTGACCTTTAAAGCTCTATACGGTTCTGGCCCAGCTTACTTGACCGAACGCATCGGCCTCTATGTCCCACCTCGTAATTTAAGATCATCCGGGGGGGCCCTACTCTCGCTCCCGCCAACCTCTCAAATGCGGTTGGCGGGGATGAGAAGGGAGGGCCTTCTCGGTGGTGGCCCCGTCTGTAGAACACTCCCTATTGATATTCGATCAGCTTCATCCCTCCTAACATTCAGAAAAAGAGTGAAATCCTGGCTTTGGGACCAAGCGTTTGCACCCTAGCACAACACGGCACTTTAGACTGGTCAGTTGGCAAATTGGTGGTTAAGATCTAAGACTTTGGATGGAACATTGTTTTAATGGTGATGAATGTATATGATGTTTTTAATATTAACTGTATTTTAATGTATTGAATTCTAGGTGTATTTTAATGTATTTTAATTTTAACTGTGTTTTACTATGTATTGTGTGGCATCGAATTGTTGCCGTCTGTTAGGCCGCACTGAGTCCCCCCTCGGGGGTTGAGAAGTAGCGGGGTATAAACACTGGAAATAAAATAATAATAAAATAATAATAAGATGGCCGAGGAGGAGGACGCCGGACCGGACCTGAAAGCTAGGGTGGAAAGAGCCCCGGCCCCGGCGGTGGACCCTTCCCCAATTGTGTATTTATTAACTGTTATATCTGCTTGTTCATGTCTTACTTCTATTTTGCTGTAAACCACTCCGAGCCCTCGGGGAGTGGCGGTCTAGAAATTTGAAGTAATAAATAAATAAATAAATAAACGTATGTTTTGGAATTGGCAGCGCGAGTAGTCAAAACAACAACAGCAAAAAATTCTACATAGAGACACTTTTCTTTTCAAAAAGTGTGGCAGATTAGTGAGGAATGCAGAGTCTGCACACCCGCCTCCTTTCAAGGCGGACTGAATGAAAAAGGATGGCGAGTATGAACGATTGAGTGAATGGATTATGAGTGAATGCTGAGAATGTAATCAATATATCTATTATAAAACCCTGCACTGGAGTCTGTCTCTTTGCTTCTTTTTCTAAAAGCGCCTAATGCACTTGAACACAGATTAAAGAACATTTTGAAGGTTCAAAAAGTATTCATGACCCCTCGAGATGCCAAGCCTTCAATGTGGACTTACAGCCGCTGCAAAGTAGACAGCCATGAGCGGGTGAGAGGCCAGGAAGAAGTCGTAGAGGCGCAGAGTGTGGTGGACGTTGGCCAGGACGTGGCCATACCAGGTGATCAGCCAGCTCAGGGCAAAGATGGTGCCCACTTCGGCCCTGAAAGGAAAGGAGGAGAGAGAGGAGTAGTGGGATCCAACTGGTACTTTGCTGCGATTCCAAATCAGAAGACTCCGAACTCCATTATGCTGTGTTGGAAATTACAACCTTCTTCAAGCCTCCCCAGGTAATTTGTTTGTATACAGGGGGCGGACCGAGCTTTTCCCAGGGGGTACGCAAAAAAAAAATTTGCACCCCCCCAGTGAGCATGCGCCAATCTGTGCACGCGCACTGGCTCCAAAGTGGGAGCCAATACGCATCTTGTGAGCTTTTCACACATGCGCAAAAGGCCCGCGCATGCGGAAGTGCGGCTGGGCGCCCCAGGCTGGCTAGCAAGGGCGGCGGCGTGGCGGCGGCTGCGGGGCTGGCCGCGGAGGCCGGCCCGGCCACAGGACAGTGCGGTACAGGCGCCGCAGGTGGCGGGAAGCCGGCGCGGCAGCGCCCTCCCGGGTGACATCACCCCTCCCCGGTGACGTCGCCCCACGCGCCTGCTTACTTTGTCTAATGGACGAACTGGCCCTGTTTTTATATAATCCTGTTGCTTACTTATTGCAGTGTTTTCCAACCTTTTTTGAGCCGGGGCACACTTTTAACATTAAAAAAATCTGGGGCCACACCACCAACCAAAATGACACTCTAACATGGATGGTGGCCTGCTGGGAGCAGCAGCTGGGAGTGCCGAAGCTGGGGGAGGGGGAGGAGCCAGGCCAGCTTCAGCTCTCCCACAGCTTCTCCAGCCTTGAGGGGGCAATGCCAAGCCAGCGGTGGCAGAGCCAGCGCAATGCTGGCTTGGCACTGTCCCCTCAAGGCTGGAGAAGCTCTGGTATAACACCAGGACTCTGGCGCAGCTGGCTGGGTGTCAGCTGCATTAAAGATCACTACTGACCGAAAGGTGATGAGTTCGAAGCCAGATGCAACTGTCTTTCGGGTTGCAAAGGTCGACAACAGGCTACGCAATAGGTCGAGAGCCCACCTCGACACGGAGAGGCCTCGAACTCATAACCTTCTGGTCAGTAGACATCTTATGCAGCTGACACCCAGCCAGCTGCGCCACATTCCCAGTTGTCGACCTTTGTAACCTGAAAGACAGTTGCATCTGTCAAGTAGGAAATTTAGGTGCCACTTATGTGCGGGGAGGCTAATTTAACAAAATTTACAAGGCCATAAAAAAATCTCCAGCAAAAGCATGCAGAAAATGTGGAAAGCACTTCATCAGTGTCACAGATGGACAGTGAAGCAACAGCTCCCCTGGTGGCCAGAAGTTGGAATGTTAAATAGCCTCTGACTGTCTATATATGTTGTGTGTCTATGGCATTGAATGTTTGCCATGTATGTGTACACTGTAATCTGCCCTGAGTCCCCTGCAGGGTGAGAAAGACAGAATATAAATACTGTAAATAAATAAATAATAAGTAGGTATACCAGTCCAACAGCTGAGAAACCTAATTTGCCTTGCCTGAATACTGGTGGATATTTATGGGGAAAGTGGGTACCTGTGCATGAAGTCATGGAGGCGGGGTCTCTCTCGCTGCAGGATGGGCATCAGGTAGTTGAGGATGTGCTTGGTGCTGTCCATGGTGGGGTCCATGAAGTCCCTACAGAAGGAAAGTGTAGGAGCCACCCATGTCTTGGCAGATACATCCAGGTAGGAATACACCCACACCCAAGGCACTTAAACCCCATCGATGCCATGAGTGTACCCACATTTAGAAGGAGAGCGTGTGCAGCCTACCTGAGGTGGAGCAGGGAGAGCCTTTCCAGGAGGGCCATGGCCATGCGCTGCCCGGCAACTAGCAGGAGCGTCACCGCAATGTCATGGTAGCCTTGGTAGTAGTGCAGCTCCGGGTGGGACCTCAGCACGTGCAGGATGGCGTCCGTCAACTGCTCCTGCAGGACATGGCGCTGGGACTCGGGCATCCCTGGGGGCAGAGGTCAGGTACACAACCCTTAAGGTCATCCAGTCCAACCTCCTTCTACCATAAAGGCAGGCACAACCCGAGCCCACCCGAGAGATGGCCACCCTGCCTCTATTTACAGACTTCCAAAGCTAGACTCATAATATCCTGGAGTTGGAAGTGACCCCTAGGGCCATCCAGCTGTCATAGATAAATATGACGTATGGTTTGAATGGAATTGTATGAAAGGAGTACGAACGAGGCCTAATTGGGCTGAAGACACTATTCTAAAATACTGAGGCCTAGAAAACAGCTACACTGCTGAACTGTAATTAAAAGTTGCTGATGACAATTGTGACAAATGATTAACTGATGAACTCTTGGTGGAAAACAACATGTTTACATAGTCAAAGACAATGGCTCTTTCAAGTTAAGGAAGCGAATATCTCTTAAGTACAGGGGTGGGCAATTATTTTTTCCAAAGGGGCCACACGAGAGCCAAAAAATATTATGGGGGGCCGCACCTAAAGGCTGAACTACATTCTAATCTACATTATTTATTTATTTACTTACTATATTTTACACATCATTAATATTAACATATTAATATATCAAGAAATATTCATATATTAGTATTAATATTATAATTATTATATTATAGTATATATACAGACATTATAATATATTGAAATTATAATATAAAATTATATTATATTATTTATTATATTATTATAATAAAATTATTATAAAATAATAATAAAAACCACTAAAATAAAATAAAATGAAATTCAATAAGACAAGGTACGAACCAAGATGGAGGCTGACATCCTCAAGAGAGGAAGGATCCCAAGATGGAATGGACCAATGGACCCAGCCCAGAGGATGACAAAGCGGACCCAGCCACCGCCGCAGCAGAGGAGAGCAGAGCAGCAGGCGATTGGAGGCTGCAGGCCTCTACCCACTCTCGCCCCCAGCCGTTCCGTCAGAGGCGTTCCCAATCGGCTGATCGCCCTGCCATGGAGTGCCTGCCATCCCGGGATCCCATAGCACTGAGTCATGGGCATTGAATAATAATAATAGGCTTTTTTAGTGGGCGGCTGATCACCCTAGATTCAGATTCAGGAAGGACACGCCACACTGTTTTCGCTGGTGACTAAATCCAATCTGAGATAGGCAATCAGGTTGCAGAAAGCACAGCAGAAAGTCTTCTTGTGTGATGTCGCCAAGCTGCTCCCGCTGCCAGGACCAGTTCCATCCCGGAGGATGGCAGGCACTCCAAAGTCGCCGACCGCCCTTGGGCTGTCACCCTCGGCGACCCGGAAGACAAGAAGTCTTCCTTCCAAGAAGGAAGTCAGCACAAGGCCCCCGAGTTTGCCAACACCAATTAAGGAGAGTCAAGATTTGTCTGGAACTGATGGCAATCAACATGTTTCAGGCTGGAAAAACATCTATCATTGGCTGCCAATTGAGCACCGGATCGCCTTCAAAGTGTTGGTTCTCACCTTTAAGGCCTTGCACGGCCTGGGGCCAGCGTATCTGAGGGACCGCCCTGCCATGGAGTGCCCTCTGAGATCACTGCCTGGTCCGGGAGGATGCTAACTTCTTGGAGGTACAGTCGGCGACCTGGCACGGCTGACATCCTGGCGACCGGAAGACAATCAAGTCTTCTGTCATCAAGCTCCCACGCTGTGAATCAACGCCCTCCCGGCCGACACCCGTCGCAATGAAGGACCTGCTCCCGCTTCAGGCGGGCTTGTAAAACCTATTTGTTTAGGCAGGCACTCCAATGGGTAGGCCCGTGGGTCTTGGTTGTGCCACTACCTCAACTGTGTTGTTGTTTTTACTGTGTTGCTTGTTTTTAATTGTTCTTAACCTTCTGTATTTTATTGTGAGTCAAGATTTGTCTGGAACTGATGGGAATCAACATGTTTCAGGCTGGAATAAATAAATAAATAAATAAATAAATTTACAACTTTGGATCAACATCAGCAAAAAAATGTTACTATATAAGAGACCTTATTACAATCCAAAAAGTGTGGCAGACCGGAGGAGTCTGGTTCACCCACCATGCTCTGCTCCATGGGAAGATGAGAGATGGTGTGTGTATTTGCAGCCTAGAGTCACATTGGCTTCTTTTGCTGCTGCATCACACTGCTGAATCCTCTTTTCTCATGGGAAGGCTTGAGACTCATTCTTCCTTTTCGTAATTTTCTTTGTTCGTGGAATAACAGAGTTGGAAGAGACCGCATGGGCCATCTAGTCCAACCCCGCCATGAAGGAAAAGCACAATCAAAAGCACCCCCGACAGATGGCCATTCATGTTCTGAGTGTCATTTGTGGCATTTGCAAGTAACAAAAATTGTGTTTGCACTCTGTGCATGTCAAGAGTGGAATAATAATAATGGAATAATAATAATGACAACAACAATAACAAGACTATAATACAGCCGGGAAAACTCACAGCAACCCAGTGATTCCGGCTATGAAAGCCTTCAACAAAACAATAATAATACTTCCCTTCTCTTCATCTCACCTGAAGGGAACCTGCGGACGGAGCGTCGGACATCCAGCAAGACTTGGTTGTAATCTTTGTGGTCCTGCCGCACTTCCAGACCTGGATCAAATCAAAACCAAACATGGACATAGATGGACAGAGCAGGTCTCAAGCCTGGAAAGAACAAGGTTGCACTTGAGTTGGATTTAACTGGCTGCTTTTATTCCAAAGCCTGGAGTTTATTTACTCCTTTTTGGGTTACAACTCCCAGCATCCCCCAACATACAGGAGGAGTTTAATGGCCACATATGACTTCCATATCTGTCTGGGTGTAGGGTGCATCTAAGCTGGAACATTACTATAGTTTGGCATTATTTTAACTGCCATGGCTCCATGCTATGGTATCCTGGGAGCTGTGGTTTGGAGAGGCACCAGCCCTCTTTGGCAGAGCAAATACCTTGTAAAACAAGAACTCCCGGGATCCCATAGCACTGAGTCATGGGCATTGAATAATAATAATAGGTTTTTTTAGTGGCTTTTCATCGCAAACGTAGATTCAGATTCAGGAAGGACTCACGCCACACTGTTTACAAGCGCGCTGATGACTAAAAAGGCCAATCTGAGATAGGCAAGTCAGGTTGCAGAAAGCACAGCAGAAAGTCTTCTTGTGTGATGTTGTTTCCAAGTTGCAGTTCTTTCTGCGTTGTCGTTTCTCTTCGAGACCCATTCGGCATGACTTCTCGAAAGAGGCCGCAGCATTGAAAGAGGCCCTGGCCTCACACCCTGGCCGATGTAAGGCCAGGGTGGAGCACTGTTGGTGATCAATCTGGCCGAGCCTGAGATGTTGTTTCAGGGAGTCCTTGTATCTCTTTTTGGGGGCGCCTCTCTTGCGCTGACCCGTGGCGAGTTCACCATAGAGTAGTATCTTTGGGAGGCGGTGGTTCTCCATCCTAGAGACGTGCCCTGCCCAGCAGAGCTGTGTTCTCAATAGCATGGCCTCAATGCTGGTGATCCCTGCTTGCTCAAGGACAGTGACATTCGTCATATAGTTGGTCCAGTGTATATTTAGGATTGTGCGAAGACAGCACTGATTAAAGAGTTCGAGGAGTCGTAGGTGTTGGCGATAGGTGACCCATGTTTCAGACCCATAGAGGAGAAGAGACAGTATGATAGCTCTGTACACACTGATTTTGGTGCTTTACCTCAGGTGCTTGCTGCTCCAGACTCTTTTGTGAAGCTTTCCGAATGCACTATAAGCCTTTGCTAATCTGTGATCTCTCTCTTTATCAATTTTGGTGTCTGAAGAGATTATGCTTCCCAGGGAGGTGAACTGCTGAACGGACTTGATCACAGAAGTGATCAAGTCCGGAAGACGCGAGCCGGACAAACCTGGCTCCGCCGGGCTTGGCAGAGCCACGAACCGGGAGAAAGGCTCCCCGCAAGGAACAGGCCTTGCGGGGAGCCGGGTTTGGCCAGCTCGCGTCTCCTGCCGGGCTCGCCGGAAGACGCGAGCTGGACAAACTCGGCTCCCAGGCAGGGCCTGGACCCTGCGGGGAGCCATTCTCCCGGTTCACTGCTCCGCCGGGCACGGTAGAGCCGTGAACCGGGAGAAAGGCTCCCCGAGGTGCCCAGGTTCCCGCTCTATCCTGTGAGCTCACTTCCGGAGGAGGAGAGCGTCGCCTGGTCCCTCCCCTCCTGAGTCTTCCCTGCCTCTCTAGGTCCTAGAGAGGGTCGTGCTTCCCAACCGCTGTTCCGCGATCAGCTGGTGTCCCGCGGGAAAACCTCTTTCAGCAGCAGCGGGGGGGGGGGGGGGAGAGGTTTTCTCACGGAACACCAGCTGATCTCTCACGGAACACTAGTGTGCCGCAGAACAGCGGTTGGGAAACACTGCAGTAAGTAAACAGAATCATTTGCAAAACAAATTACTAGTAGAAGCTTGAAGGTTATGATTTCCAACACATGCCGTCTGAAAACTAATTGCGACGCAATGATAATAATAATAATACAGTAATAATAATAATTTTTTAATGTGACTCTAGCAGCCCCCTGCCATCTCCCTCCCCTCCCAGTGCAGCCAACGGGGTTCTACCTGGCTTGGGGGGCAGGCTGTAGACGTTGACCCCCAGCAGTTTGGGCCAGACCTTCCTCCGGATCTCGTCGGCCAAGAGGCCCCCCTGGCTGAAGGCGGCCTGGCGCAGCCCTTCTAGGTCAATGGGGTCCTTCAGGAGCGCCTGGTGGATCAGGACCTGCTTCTGCTTCTTCTGGGACCCCGGCGGCGGCTCTGCAAAAACAAAGCACAGATCACAGCAAAAAGCGAAGGAAATAGAGGACTTCCAGGATTAGAGACACAGGCATGGAAGTAATACTGTATGTGCTAATGTGTGTTTGGTGCATTTGTGTACTGAATAAATAAATAAATTACATGTGCAATTGTATAGGAAGCCATTCGGATGTACGGTATATCTGTATATGAAATCAATCAATAAATCGCACATGTAATTGTATATGAAGCCCACAAAAGGACCCAAAGCGGCTTCCAACATGTGAAAATACAATATAAAATCAACAACAATCAAAGACACGAATATAAAACATAATAAGCAATCAATAAAACATAAATAAGCATTTTAAAACAATATATGCGATTGTGGTCCTTTGTGGTTGCATGCATGTCCTGGACTTTCTGCTTTTAATGTTTTGAACTTCTTGTTTTAATGCTTTAATGCTTCAAACTCCTGCTGTGTGACCATATAATAAAATCCATCCATTCATTCATATTTGATTGAAGGTTACCACTTTGAAACCATATCTATACACATACATTTATGCATATACACATTTATATGCATGAAGAGATTTATACAGACACAAAGGTGTATAACGGAGCATATATATAGATGCACACACACATTTGTGTATATTTATATTTGAGTATATATATATATATATATATGCACACCCACACATTTATGCATATGCACATGTATATGTTTGAAGATATATACACATGCATATATGTATAAATGAGTATCAATCAATCAATGATTTATTACTGTGTATGACCAGCACAACCTAGAATGGGGCACAGGTGTATACATGAGTATATAGATATATAGAACACACACACATTTGTGTGTGTGTGCGTGTATATATATATATATATATATATAGCACACACACCACATTTATGCATATACATATGCACACACATGTATATTTATATTTGAGTATATACATGCACACATTACATACACATTTATGCATATACACATTTATATGCATGCATATATATATATACACACACACACATATGTATACATGATCATACAGGTATATATGCACGGACACATACATGTGTGTATGTGTATATATATAAATATATGCACAAATACACACATTTATACATATGAGTATATGTGGGGACACACATATGTATATGATTGTTATATTAACATGAGTATGTGTGTGTGTATATACACACACACACTAGCCGTGCCCTGCCACGTGTTGCTATGGCCCAGTTTGTGTATGTGTGTTTTGTGTGTATATATGTGTATAATGTGTGTATATATTCGCATATATGTGTATATATGTGGTTTTGCGCATGCATTGTAATGCTTTTTTTGTTTTGTTTTTTAAGTCCCTTCCGCTGTGTTTTCCAGTGTTTCTATGAGTGATGGTCACTCGTCGGCCTGAGAGGTGTATTGTGTCCAAGTTTGGTGTCCATTTGCCCAGTGGTTGTTGAGTTATGTTAATTCCACAAACGAGCATTTATATAGATAGATGAGTATATCTATCTATCTATCTATCTATCTATATCTATGCGCACACACACACACCACATTTATGCATATACACATTTATATGCATGAATATATATATACACATGAGTATACAGACAAGTTACTACACACACACATTGATGCACCAACTGCTGCTTAGGGGACAGAGTGAAGAGAGTGGGGGCCAGGGGACAGTTCTATCTGTCTCCTGTGCTTTGCTAATAATATAATAAATTATATATAATATATATAATATAATAAATATAATATAGAATAGAATATAGAATATATTGTATATACATATAATATTTATATTATGTAATATAATATAATATATATATTATATTACACATCATATGACTAATAATATTACAATTTAATGGTATAGTACAATATAGTAATATATAATATTGATGCTGTACTATGCTAATAATATAATACAGTGTATGTATATATATCTTGTAAGCCACCCTGAGTCCCCTTTGGGGTGAGAAGGAAGGCATATAAATGGAGCCCCAGGTCTCAGCGGTGGCCGGGAGAGCTTTTGCACAGTTAAAGCTTGTGCGCCAGCTGCGCCCGTACCTTGGGAAGTATGGCTTGGCCACGGTGGTCCACGCTCTGGTTACATCCCGAATAGACTACTGCAACGCTCTCTATGTGGGGTTGCCTCTGAAGACTGCTCGGAAACTGCAATTAGTCCAACGCTCAGCAGCCAGGTTACTAACAGGAGCGGGTCACAGGGAGCGCACAACCCCCTTGCTGCGCCAGCTCCACTGGCTGCCAATTAGCTTCCGGGCACAATTCAAAGTGCTGGTTTTAACCTACAAAACCCTATACGGTTCTGGCCCAGTTTACCTGTCTGAACGGATTCTCCCCTACGAACCATCAAGTACATTAAGATCCTCTGGAGAGGCTCTGCTCTCGGTCCCGCCGGCTTCGCAAGCACAGCAGGTGGGGACGAGAGACAGGGCCTTCTCTGTGGTGGCCCCTCGGCTGTGGAACTCTCTCCCAAGTGATGCTCGATCTGCCCCTTCTCTGTTGTCCTTTAGGAGGCTGGTGAAGACCTGGATGCGGAACCAAGCCTTCCCAGAATAGGCTGAGATTGGCTATTGTCTGAATGTCTGACCACGTTTACAGATTGAGCGGAATTGTTTTATTTATTTATTTATTTATTTATTATTTGGGTTTCTATGCCGCCGACTCCCTGAGGCTCGCGGCGGCTCACAGGAACCGAAGGTACAACTACACACAAGCAATGCGATAAAACATCTAAGACAATTAAACAGTTAAAACAGCAAAATACAACACCCCAGGTACAGTTCAGAAATTAGATAGCGTGACACCCCAGGACAGCGGCTAAAGCGGAACATGGGCAGGACCTACTCACGAAGGCCTGCTTAAACAAATAAGTTTTGCAGGCGCGTCTAACGGGAGCAGGTCCTTTATAGCTCAGCGTTCAGCCGGGAGGGCGTTCCACAGCGTAGGAGCTATAACGGAGAACGCCCTCCGGCGAGTAGATGTCAGTTTAGCCGATTTCGCGAGGTATCTCTAACAAATTAGCATCCTCGGAGCGTAGTGATCTCGGGGGACAGTGTGGGGTGAGTCGGTCCCTCAAGTACGCTGGCCCCAGGCCATGCAAGGCCTTAAAGGTAAGAACCAACACCTTGAAGGAGATCCGGTGCTCGCCGGGTCGCCGACAAAGGAAGGCCAACGTAAAGCGCGTTACAGTAATCCAGTCTTGAGATGACCGTAGCTTGGATCACCGTGGCCAGGTCATTCCGGGAGATATAGGGGGCCAGCCTCCGAGCCTGTTGCAGATGAAAAAAAGCAACCTTGCTGACCGCAAGTTTTAGTGGCGATGTGGTTTTATGCTGGGTTTTTATGTATTTTAATATGTTGTTGTAGTTGTTTTTAAATTGTATAGCATTGAATATTTGCTGTTATGCCGGTCTGAGTCCCTCGATAGAGGTGAGAAGGTCGGGGTACAAATGTTTTAAATAAATAAATAAATAAATAGTAAATAAATAGGCATATATATATATATATATATATATATATACACACACACATACAGTATGTGTGTGTGTGTGTATATATATATACATACACGGGAGTATATATGCACATACACACACATTTACGCATATACACATTTATATGCATGAAGATACACACACATCTATTTATATGAGTATATGTGGACACACACATATGTATATGTATACGACCATGAGTGTGTATGTATATGTATGTATGTATGTATGTGTGTGTGTGTGTGTGTATATATATATATATATACTAGCTGTACCCGGCACGCGTTGCTGTGCCCTATTTAGGAGATGCGAGAAAGTCTGAGTATGTAAGGGTTGGAATTGTTGTTAGTGAATTGGGTGTGTTATGTTTGTGCCTCAGCTCTTTGCCTGCAGTCCTTCGGGTTTGACTTGTACCATGGCCAGGACGGATCAGCTTGGGGAGGGCTTGTCCTGTCAGGGGATCTCTATCTTCACAGGTGCGTCCAGTGTCTGTTGGGGGACTGTTAAAAATCCTTTCCGTATCCTTTTTAGCCACCTTTCTCAAGATCTTCATGTCTAGCTTACTCTCTGCTCCTCTCTTTTTCAAGATGTCCTGCTCTGTGTCTTTTGCACCCATTGGTCGATGTCTGATGAGGCTTTCCTCGTGGACAGGCCATCTGAGGGAGCTCTTCCAGCGCTGGGCATCAGAAGGTACTTGGTGATGGCCTCCATCCCTTGGAGCCAGCATATAGAGGGGCTGGAGCACCCTCCTTGGCAAACCCCATTGTTGCTGGATGGTCCTCTTATTAATGTGGAATTCCAAGCCACTGGAGATCTTTTGGGAAAGGAAGAAGAGCTCCCCTTGAATGGTGTTGATCTCCATCATGGGCTTCTGATTTGAAAGTGTTGGAGGAGGCTCTGGCAGTTTGTTATGGGTCGGAATGTTCATGTTGGCTGGCCAGTACAGCAGTTATGCAAATCCGCCCTTATTGGCAGCCAATCATGTTGTCAGAATGTAGAGGCTGGGGGAGTCTTTGGCAGCCCCGGAGGATGCTGGGAAATGTAGTTTTATTTTTACTCGTTGTTTTGGGGGCCTTTTAGGTTTTGGGGGGGAAAGTTTCTTTGCTACAAACGTACCTTGCTTGAGGCCTATTTCTGTTGGCAAGTTTTGTGCTTCTGCGTTGTAAGGTTTCTCTGTTTGAGGAAGTCTTCACATGACGGCTCTTCCTTTATATATATAGATATGTGTGTGTGTGTGTATGAGTATATATCTATATATATGACACACAATACATATTTGTTTTGGACTCAGGTATGCTTTCAAAGGGGAAGAAACTCAAGAACAGAAAGGCCACCCTTTAAAAAAAAAAGGTCATGCTTGCATTTGGACTACAACTCCCATCATCCCCCATAAAGAAGCCTTGCCATGTGTGGCTGCTGGGGGCTGTAGTCCCTGGGAGGGTGCTTGTACCTGCTGCGGGGCTGTCCTGCCTGGTCTTCCTCCTCCTGCGGCTGGAACTCATGGCCCCGGCTGCTCTGCTTCCTTGCCTTGCAAGCCAGCTCCGCACAATCCCCGGGGAAGCAGCAGCAGCAGCCGGCCGCTCCTGATTGGACGAGGCGCTGCCCCGCCCGTGGCTCCATTGGCCGCGGCGCCCGCCCGTCAGCTGGAGGCCCGAGTGCGGCCCGCCCCTTTTGCCCCATAGCATCACGGGAAGTGTAGTCCTGGGAGGGAAAGAGCTCTAGCCACTGCCTAGTAGCCAGGTGCCTTAGCCAGTGAGCAGGGATTCCACACCATGGGGAAAAGTATTCTTATTCTTATTAGTATTAGTGTTATTCCTGCTTTTTCACTGCCATAGAACTTTTGGAGAATAGAATCTGGAAATAATTTATTTATTTATTTATTTATTTATTTATTTATTAACTTCGATTTAGTATACCGCTCACTCCGGAGCTCAGAGCGGTTTACAGAAGAAGCATAAACATCGAGAGTAGTAAAACAGATTAAACGGTTAAAACACATTAGACATCAAAGAAGTTAAAACAAGTTAAAAACACTAGCCCTCAGCGACGGCTGGGGGACAAGGTGAGAATCTAGGGGGAGTCATAGGCGTGGAGCACAATGTAGTTGAGTTAAGGGCCGAACGCCATCCTAAAGAGCCAAGTCTTCAAGGCCTTGCGGAAGGGCAGAAGCGCGCGGATGGCACGGATCTCCTCCGGGAGGCCGTTCCAAAGACTCGGGGCAGCTACAGAGAATGCCCTCCGCCGTGTAGTGGCCAGTCTGCAGGTTCCGAGGGAAGGTACCTCAAGGAGGTTAAGCTCCTCAGAGCGCAGCGATCTCGCGGGCACATAAGGGGTAAGTCGCTCCCTCAGGTACACTGGCCCCAAACCATAGATGGCCTTGAAGGTGAGAACTAACACCTTGAAGAGGACCCGGAATTCAATCGGGAGCCAGTGCAGCTCACGCAGGAGTGGAGTCGCGTGGTCAGACCTTGCAGCGCCCAGGAGGAGGCGGGCTGCAGCATGCTGCACTAGCTTAAGCTTCCGGATCATCGACAAGGGAAGGCCAATGTAGAGCGCATTACAGTAATCGAGCCTCGAGATGACCGTGGCTTGGATCACCGTAGCAAGGTCGCGTTGGGAGAGGTAGGGAGCCAGGCGCTTAGCCAACCGTAGGTGGTAGAATGCTGTCCTGCAGGTGCAGCCAATCTGCTCCTCCATGGACAGGTGGGCGCCCAGCCGGACCCCAGACGTTTTACCGATGGCTGAGGGCAGAGGGCCACACCATCGAACGTTGGCAGCTGGGTCGCTACCCCGGGCGGCCCAGCCACAAGATCTCCGTCTTCGCGGGTTCACCTTCAACTTACTGGCTCGCAGCCATCCAGTAACGGCTTCAAGGCAAAGGTGGAAATTATCGGGTACAGAGACTGCCCCGGGGTCCAACCTCAGAATGAGCTGGGTATCATCAGCGTACTGATGACACTCCAGCCCAAAACTCCGCACCAGTTGGGCGAGTGGTCGCATATAGATGTTAAATAACAGCGGGGAGAGGATAGCCCCCTGAGGGACCCCGCAACTCAGCGGGGAGCCTCCGGAGACCGCCCCTCCCCACTTCACTCGCTGCTGGCGGCGATGGAGGAAGGAAGACAGCCAGTTGAGGGCTGTCCCCTCACCCGCCGCCGCCAGGCGGTGTATCAAAAGTTGGTAATCGACGGTATCAAACGCTGCCGTGAGGTCCAATAACACGAGCAGCGCCGATCCACCTCGGTCCAAATGGCAGCGGAGTAGGTCTGTGATGGAGACCAGGACAGTCTCCGCCCCATGGCCTGAACGGAAGCCGGACTGGAAGGGGTCTAGCCAGGATGCGTCATCCAAGAAGGTCTGCAGCTGGTCCATTGCTGCCCTCTCAATCACCTTGCCCAGGTACGGAAGGTTCGACACTGGGCGGTAATTGGAGGGAGCCGCGGGATCTAATCCGGGCTTCTTCAGCAATGGACTGACCACCGCCTCTTTTATAATAATAGTTTCCCTTCTTTTCTCATTGCCGTACTATTATCATCATCATCGTTATCATTTATCGCTATGGTACTTCATCTTGTTGATGGGAAGGTGCAAATCACCTATAGGACAGACAGCAAGCTATTTAACCTCAGCAGAATGAAAGCCAAAACCAAGGTCACAACAACATGTTCTAGAATTCTGATATGCCGACGATAACGTAGTCTGCGCACATTCAGAAGAAGACCTATGAGCCACTCTAAACACCTTCGCAGAGGCATACGAGAAGCTCAGCCTGTCATTGAACATCGAGAAAACCAAAGTGCTCTTCCAGCAGTCACCAGCCAATCCCTCTCCAATGCCAGAAATACAGGATAATAATAATAATAATAATAATAACTAGCTGTACTCGGCACGCGTTGCTGTGCCCTATTTAGGAGATGCGAGAAAGTCTGAGTATGTAAGGGTTGGAATTGATGTTACTTACGGTCTTGGTGGGGCCCTGGCTGTGTCGTTGTGGGTTGTTCTGGTGGGTGGGATGTTGAAGTGCTGTGGAGTTGTTGGTGTGTGGTGTTGCTGGCGTTCTGCATAGCTTGTGGATATACAATGTTTTTTGTCTTTCCGTCTGCTGTGTTGATGTAGAGGTTGATGCGTGTGTGGGTGGGGTACTTTGGAAGTGAGTGGAGGTACTTGAAATCCCATCATCCATGGTGTGCCCTCTAAACTGCAGTTGGATGGAGTGTGGGTCATGGGGGCACTGTGTGCCAAGTTAGGTCTTTATCAGTCTTGGTTCTGGGCCACAGTGGTCTGTGGGGAATGAAGGGTTTGAAAGTACTACAAATCCCATAATCCATGGAGGTACATCAAATCCCATCATCCATGGTCCACCCTCCTCCAAACTGCAGTAGAATGTAGCATGGGTCATAGGGGCTCTGTGTGCCAAGGTAGGTTACTGTAAATTCAGGCCATACACAATGTCCCATGAGCTGAGGCCTAGTCGGGAAAATCAAGTTAATGAAGCCTTACTGTCAATTCAGAGCGTAAACAGCATCCCATTGAGTGAGGCCTAGTCAGGGAAATCAAGTTAATGAAGCCTTACTGTCAATTTTGGGCCTGGTGTGTGATTTGTAGGGGTTTACATTTTCTGTGGGAAGTGAATTGGGTGTTTGTGTTGGCGACGGCCTCAGGCCTTTGCCTTATCCTCCTCTGACAGTTTATTATGGGTCGGAATGTTCATGTTGGCTGGCCAATAGAGGTGTTATGCAAATACTCTCTCATTGGCAGCCAATCATGTTGTCAGAATGTAGAGGCCGGGAGATTCGTTGGCAGCCGTGGAGGACGCTAGGAAATGTAGGTTTTTTTTTATCGTTGTTTTGGGGGCCTTCTAGGTTGGGGGGGGGGAGTTTCTTTGCTAAAAACCTACCTTGCCTGAGGCCTATTTTTGTTGCCAAGTTTGGTGTCTCTGCCTTGTAAGGTTTCTCTGCCTAGGATGGTCGTTCCATGACGGGACCTCCTTTATATAATAGATAATATAAAAACTTTATACCCCGCCACCATCTCCCCTGCAGGGCAGCTTACATGAGGCTACACCCAACAACGTACTACATTAAGATACAAATCAACACAAACAACACCACAATAAAATACATAAAGCATATGAATACAGTAAACAATATAAAAATACAATACAAAATGATTTAAAATCACAATGCAATGAGCAGGCCACATGGTACAGGATAAAATACTAAAAACTCAGGGTGAGATAGGAAGGAGCAGATTATTTGTGAGGGAGTGCAAAACAAGCCTTCATAAAGCCAGTAGGTTGAAGGTGAATCCAGTGAAGACGGAGATCCTTTGGCTGGGTCGTCCAGGTGGTAGGGTTGTCCAGCTTCCAACCCTGGATGGCATGGCACTATGCCAATCATCAGTAAAAAGCCTTGGAGTCCTTTTGGACCCTCTGCTGTCAATGGAGGCCCAGGTCTCCGCTGTCAGCAGAGCGGAGTTTTTCCATCTTCGACAGGCTAGGAGGCTGGCCCCATACTTGTCCCGGCACGATCTGGCCACGGTGATCCAAGCTACGGCCATCTCAAGGTTAGACTACTGTAACACTCTCTACATTGGCCTGCCTCTGATGGTGACCTGGAAACTCAAGTTGGTGCAGAATGCCACAGCCCGGCTGCTCGCAGGAGTTCCTGTGAGCTGCCATATTACACCGATCTTGCGGGAACTGCACTGGCTCCCAATTGAGTACCGGATCACTTTCAAAGTGTTAGTCTTGACTTCCAAGGCCTTGTATGGTCTGGGGCCAGTGTACGTGAGGGAGCGCCTTATCCCATATTGTCCCAATAAAGGGGAAATTGATGCTTTAACAGAAGAAATGCCAGGAGAAAGTGCTACAGCATAGGCTCAGAATAGTGGAGTCAGCTTGCCAGCAACAGCTCGAGAATTAGTCACTGTGATTGGTCCACACGAGCCCAGGCTGTGATTAGCTCAGAGAACATCATGTGCCTCCAAATAAGAAACAGTTTAATTGGCTTAACATTCACCATGTGCGTTTGTTTACAAAGTTAGCAATTGGGTTAGGAGATGCGCATGGCAAATGAGGTTTCCACTTGGCAGGCTCCCAGTGGGAACTCAGTAGCAAATGTATCGATTCAAGTACAGTCTGCCTGTTAGGGCAGATAACATAGAAGAGAGATGGAAATTTACACTGCGCAACGTTTGTCAGCAAATAGGATTGAGATGCTGAGAATGCTTTGTTTAATTGGGTAGAGTAATATGGGTTCATGAATGCTAGCCAGTAACAATGCATGAAGAAGGGAGGGACTGAAATATTGTCGCCATTGTTTGTATAAAATCTGTTTACTGGGAAAGATCAGGGTTCTGTCTTCCAGCGGCATTGTTCCGCAAAGAGGGCAGGCCCATCAGCTGATGTCATGCAAATAAAGCTGGTTTCCTGAATCGCAGTAAAATTGTCGCGTCATCCGTCCTTGCGCTCGCTAGAAACGGCAGCCTAGCACAAAAGGTATTGCACACGGAGTTCTGGGACTCCAGATACCGCTACACCATGAGATCACTGCGATCTGAAGAGCAGAACCTCCTAGTCGTGCCCAGTGTGAAATCGTACCATCTGACCGCAACTCGGAGAAGGGCGTTCTCCATTATTGCTCCAGTTCTTTGGAATGCGTTACCTCCTGAGACTCAAGCTTTACGGAATTTGCTAGCTTTTCGTAAAAGCCCGCTCTGTTCAAGCAGGCTTTCGAGTCCTAATACACAGGTTAAATGGTATTTTATTGTAACTGTTTTTACCACTTTTATTGTATTGCTTTGTTCTGAGTGTGAACCACCCAGAGCTAATTGGGAGTGCCGGCTGAGAAATCTAATAAATAAATAAATAAATAAATAAATAAATAAATAAATAAAGGGGGAAGTGTACAGTGGAAACAAAGACGTTGAGGGGGAGCAACAATGTATGACTGTATGGCTACTCTCAGAAAGCGCAACGGAAAAGCCAGGTTGATATCGGAGGTGACAACCCCCACCCCACCCCCCCGGACTCTGTAAAAGATAGCTCAAAACCAAGGAATTCATAGTTTTATCAAGGACACCTGGCTGGAATGATTCCATAATCCCCTATTTCTCCCCCATGTGGGAACCTAAGGCTCTTCCCAAGGCCCCACGGCCCCACGTGGCAATGCCCCTGTAACCCACACTTTATGGACTTTCTATGAACTCTTATGGACTTTTATCCACTTTTAAAGGACTTTCAGGAACTTTTTGGAAACTTTTCCTTTCCAAACCCCATGGACTTTTCTCATGATTTATGATTCCCAATTGAACTCTGGTGGGTGGGCTGGGCTGATATGAAATGACATGGTTCCTATTTCCCTCCAATATGAATGTATTCCCTATATGTTTTCCCCTTCCATGTGTTCCTATATGAAAATATGAAATGCCACCTTTTCGTGACCCTGGCATACCAAGGCTCAGGAATTTCCTGGGCAAGTAATCCCTAAACAAAAGGACTTAACAACGAGCACTTGCATGGATGTTTCCTCAAACCTCGGAGTTGGCCCATTTGGGGAAAATGTCTTTTGGGTACGCGCTTTCAGGCTTCGGAGCATGTCCATCTGGGAGACGTGCCCCCTGGTGATTTTGTCATTCCTCACAAAGGGGGCATCCTGCTTTCGAAAACCTTGGAATGTCCCATCTGCCTCACTGTTTTCATTCCCCTTGGCCAAAACACATGGCGAGATACCATCAATTGATCCATACCAAGGATTAAGGACTACTGGGGTCTGGCATCTGTGCCAGACCAAAAATGTTTATTTCCTCCACTTGGGACAATAGAAGAGCTAGCTTGAGGACTTTTGAAAGTAATTGCCGGCGCTTGCACAAATATTTAGTCATTTAATGCACTCATCATCTCCTCTCCGGTTAATTTCCTGCTTGTCCCACCTCCTTTGCTCTCATTGGCTGAGAGCCTGAAGCGGCGCTGGCTTCCTGATTGGCTCCCAGCCAGCTGATGATTCCAACCAATCAGCATGAAGCCGGCAGAGTGGTGGGGGGGTGGGAAGTTTGAATTTTGACAGCTCTGTTTCTCTATAAGAATGTAATGTATTGCCTTGCGCTTTATGTCAGCTTTGGGCAAATGATTGCAGCGTGACATCCGCTCCAGCTGGAACAAAATAAACAACTTGGTGGCGCTTCTTCAACTTGGTGAGACCTTTATTTGGGAAATTCAGGGAAAATTGGATTGGCTGCTTACTATCTCACCAGGGCTATATCGGATCCTCTTTGGTAGGTATGACTCACGGCAAGACCCCAAATTCTGCTAGATATCAGAATCCTGAGTATCCCATCCCTTTGGATGAAGCACTGCCTTTCACTGTCAGCAGATGGAGGGATCATTTAATACTATCAGGAGCCAAGGCAGGTGTGCTCACTTTGTAGGGCCTTATGGACAGGTAGCACAGGTGCAAGATTTTTTTTGGAAAACATTGCTGTTTTGAAAGTGTTGTTTCCTGATCAAGGGTGTAGTCCTTACTTTGAAAGTAGTTGTTCTACTCAAGGAAACCTTGTCTTTGTGGCACAAAATATGTTGAAACACTTCGGACGATGAGATATTCTTTCCCCTTTATTGTTTAACATCTACATGCGACCACTTGCCAAATTGGTGCGGAGTTTTGGTCTGGAGTGTCATCAGTATGCAGATGACACCTAGCTGGTGCTGAGGATGGATGGCCGGCCAGACTCTGTACCCGATTGTTTCCAACAATGCCTTGAAGCCATGACTGGTTGGCTACGAGCCAGTCGGCTGAGTGAACCCATCTAAGATGGAGATCCTCTGGCTGGGTAATCCAGGTGGATGTGAGCTCCAGCTGCCTACTAAGCCTGTCGCACTTAGTAAAGAGCCTGGGGGTCCAGTTGGACCCGCTGCTGACAATGAAGGCTCAGGTCTCTGCTGTCAGCAGATCCGCTTTTTTCCATCTGCGGCAGGCTAGGCGGCTGGCACCCTATTGTCAGATTATAGCATTTTTAATAGCAATTCATGAGTCAGCACAAGATATACTTTCGCAGTTTGAGATGAACTGCAGTGTGATATGTTTGACACCAGATGGCGCTGTCTCAAGACTGATGAATGGACTCTTGAGGATTTGTCAGTTACAAAGTGACAGTTGGTGACAGTTGGTTTGGAATATCTGTGAGGAAAGGATGCTTAGACAGGTAGCTGTTATTGCTGTTGTTTTTCGATGTTTTGCCAGTTATTGTTAAATACAATTCAATACAAAGTTATATATTTACCTTGTGAATTGTATGAGAGTTTCATTATTCACACGAACAGAGACTGGAGTATTTGGGCCGATTGTGAATTAAACTTCTATATTTCTGTTGCCTATCCACTGTGACATAAATACTCGACGCCGAAGACCTATCTCACCGGAAATGACCTAGCCACGGAGGTCCAAGCGACGGTCATCTCAATGCTATTGACTATTGTAATGCCCTTCCTTTGTCGGTCATCCGGAAGCTTAAACTGGTGCAGAACGCAGCAGTGAGATTCCTGGCCGGGGTGCTGGCCAGGGCTCACATCACTCCAACTCTGCAGCGGCTGCACTGGTTGCCAATTGAGCACCGGATCATCTTCAAAGTATTGGTCTTGACCTTTAAGGCCTTGCATGGTCTGGGGCCGGTGTACTTGAGGGACTGCCTACTCCAATATGTTCCCCAGAGATCTCTTCGCCATGAAGACCTCAATCTTTTGCAGATCCCTTCCCTGCGAACCATTCACCTGTCGTCAACTAGACAGAGAGCTTTCTCTGTGGCAGCACCTTACCTGTTAATGAGCTACCGGCCTTCTGGAAAGCTCGCAAAACGGCACTGTTCCGGCGAGCATTCAGTCTCTGACCAATCTTGGTTACAGCGGAATATTGTTTAATCTGTTTTTATTGTATTGTTTTATGCTTTCTTGTGGTTGCTTGAGATGCTTCTTTTGATGTAGTTCGATATGTAAACCATCCTGAGCCAGTTGGAAAGGACGGTATACAAATCAAAATAATAAATAAATAAATAAAATAAATATTGGTTGGATAACTAGAGCAAACTGTGCTGCAGGATGTTCCAAAACAACAAAGTTTTTGCAGTTTAATAAACCTTTTCTATAGATATTTTTAATGATATAACCGATCAGGAAATGACATTTACAACCGAGGAACAAACATCTTAATGTTACAGACTGCTCTTGGCAATGCAAGCATAATGCTGGGACAGGAACATTGTGGGGCTTCTGCAATGTTTGCAGTCTGTCCCCATTTTAACAGCCGTGGCTCTATTATTATTATCATCATAAATATTTAAAATGATAAATATAATATTATTACATTAATATAATATTAATATAATTAATATTATATTCACATTATATGATTATTATTATATTAATATTATATTGATAAGTTATACAATACTTCGAATGTTAGCCACTTTGAGTGTCCTTATGGAGGGGAAAAATGGTATATAGATAACAATAGAGTATTATCTATATTTATTTTATTTATTGTTCACTTTTATATAGCGTTCCTCCCTGCAGGCTCGGGGCGGTTTACATAAAACAATAGATTAAAATACAGATAAAACACTTTTGTTATATAAAACACAAGGACGTGGTCAGAGTTGTCAGGAGGCGCTTAGATTGAAGGCCTGCTTTAAAAGGGTCATCTTGCAGGCCCTCCGGAAGGGGGCTAACTCCGTGATAGCCCAAACGTCATCTGGTAACGCATTCCATAGCGTTGGTGCCACCACGGAGAAGGCTCGTTGTCTTGTTACTGAAACGCGGCAGGAACGGATTGATGGAATCACTAGAAGATTTTGTTCTTCTGAGCGCAGAGATCTCAGGGGAACTTATGGGGTGAGGCGGTCCCTCAGGTTCACTGGCCCTAGACCATACAAGGCCTTAAAGGTCAAAACCAGCACCTTGAAAACAATCCGGTACTCTATTGGCAGCCAGTGCAATTGCTGTAGGATTGGTGTGATGCCGCTCGATTGCAGGTGCTCCCACCAGCAATCGAGCGGCAGCATTTTGCACCAGCTTGAGTTTCCGGGTTGTCGACAAGGGAAGGCCAATGTAGAGGGCGTTACAGTAGTCTAATCTCGAGATGACCGTCGCCTGGATCACCGTAGTGAGGTCATTCCTGGATAAGTAAGGAGCCAGTCGCCTAGCCTGCTGAAGATGGAAGAATGCGGACCTGCTAACCATAAAGATCTGAGTCTCCATCGATAGCAGTGGGTCAAATTGGACCCCCAGGCGTTTTACCAAAGACGACAGACTTAGACGCTCGCCATCCAGGGTAGGCAACCGGCACTCACCCATACCAGTCATAGGATCTCCGTCTTCGATGGATTCATCTTCAACTGGCTAGAACGCAGCCATCCAGTCACGGCTTTGAGGCATTGATTGAAACAATTGGGTACGGCGTCCGGCCTGCCGTCTATATATGCCACTATATATTATTATATTTATTATAGTCATTATTATATTATATTATATTTATTATAATAATATTTATTACAGTTATTTTATAAAATTATTATAATTACATTTATTTATACCATGCTTTATATTTCCCAAAGTGGCTTACAATTACAAGTATGACCACATAATTTAAAAATATGCAAATACGCAAACATTAAGACAGAATTATATAGAAACTATTAAAACTAATAGTTAAAATCCATTAAAACATATTCAAAGGTGCAAAATAAATAATTACAACAAAAAAAAAATTTGCCTTGGAAAATTATTTAGATTTTTTTTGCACTATTTTTTATTATTTAAATAATTATTATAATATGTTTTATTATAAGACTCTAAACTATCTAGTCCGTGAGCTGCTTTTTGCTGACGATGCTGCCCTTGTCCTCCATTCAGAAGCAGCCCTGCAGTGCCTCACATCCTGCTTTGCAACAGTTGCAGAGCTGTTTGGGCTGGGAGTCAGCCTGAAGAAATAGGAAGTCCTCTACCAGCCCACACCACAGGAAGAACACCATCATCCTCACGTCAGCATAGGCACATCTGTGCTTAAGTCCGTTCAGCAGTTCACCTATTAGTAGTAATATTGTATCACATAATGATATTATCAATATTATATGTAAATACAGTATATTATATTATTACCATAGCATATTAATATTATATATTACATTGTACTATAACATTATAATATAATATTATTAGCATGAAGAAAATGGAAGTCCTCTACCAGCCCGCACCACAGGAAGAACACCATCATTTCCATGTCAGCATAGGCACATCTGTGCTTAAGTCCGTCCAGCAGTTCACCTCCCTGGGAAGCATCCTCTCTTCAGACGCCAAGATTGGCAAAGAGATAGATCACAGATTAGCAAAGGCATAGAGTGCATTTGGAAGGCTTCACAAAAGAGTCTGGAGCAACAAGCACCTGAGGCAAAGCACCAAAATCAGTGTGTACAGAGCTATCGTACTGTCTATTCTCCTCTATGGGTCTGAAACATGGGTCACCTATCACCAACACCAACGACTCCTCAAACGCTGTAATCAGCGCTGTCTTCGCTCAATCCTAAATGTACACTGGACCGACTATGTGAGCAAGCAGGGACACCAGCATTGAAGCCACGCTATTGAGAACACAGCTGCGCTGGGCAGGGCACGTCTCTAGGGTGGAGGACCACCGCCTCCCAAAGATACTACTCTATGGTGAACTCCCACGGGTCAACGCAAGAGAGGCGCCCCCAAAAAGAGATATAAGGACTCCCTGAAACAACATCTCAGGCTCAGCCAGATTGATCACCAACAACGGTCCGCCCTGGCCTCACATCGGGAGGCATGGAGAAGCACTATCCACAATGCTGCGGCCTCTTTTGAGAAGACACGCCGAATGGGTCTCGAAGAGAAACGACAACGCAGAAAGAACCGCAACTTGGAAACAACATCACCCAAGGAGACTTTCTGCTGTGCTTTCTGCAACTGAACTTGCCTATCTCAGATTGGTCTTTTTAGTCATCAGCGCGCTTGTAAAAAGCGTGGGATGAGTCCTTCCTGAATCTTCCTTCGCGAAGTAATGCCGAGAGAATTTATATGATATTATTACTAGCTGTACCCGGCACACGTTGCTGTGCCCTATTTAGGAGTTGCGAGAAAGTCTGAGTATGTAAGGGTTGGAATTGTTGTTAGTTATGGTGTTGTTGGGGCCATGGCTGTGTCCTTGTGGCTGTGTCGGATGGAGTGTGGGTCATGGGGGGCATTGTGTGCCAAGTCTGGTCTTTATCGGTCTTGGTTCTGGGCCACAGTGGTCTGTGGGGAATGATGGGTTGTGAAGTAGTACAAATCCCATTATCCATGGAGGTACTTCAAGTCCCATAATTCCTCCTCCAAACTGTAGTAGAATGTAGCATGGGTCATAGGGGCTCTGTGTGCCAAGGTAGGTTACTGTAAATTCAGGCCATACACAATGTCCAATGAGCTGAAGCCTAGGCGGGAGAATCAAGTTAATGAAGCCTTACTGTCAATTCAGAGCGTAAACAGCATTCCATTAAGTGAGGCCTAGTCAGGGAAATTAAGTTAATGAAGCCTTACTGTCAATTCAGGCCATACACAATGTGCAATGAGCTGAGGGCTAGTCGGGAGAATCAAGTTAATGAAGCCTTACTGTCAATTCAGAGCGTAAACAGCTTTCCAGTAAGTGAGGCCTAGTTAGGGAAATCAAGTTAATGAAGTCTTATTGTCAATTCAGGGCGTGGTCTGTGATTTGTAGGTGTAAATTTTCTGTGGGAAGTGAATTGGGTGTTTGTGTTTGTGCCTCAGCCCTTTGCCTTATCCTCCTCTGACAGTTTATTATGGGTCGGAATGTTCATGTTGGCTGGCCAGTACAGGAGTTATGCAAATCCGCCCTTATTGGCAGCCAATCATGTTGTCAGAATGTAGAGGCTGGGAGAGTCGTTGGCCAGCCCCGGAGGATGCTGGGAAATGTAGGTTTTTTAACTCGTTGTTTTGGGGGCCATTTAGGTTTTGGGGGGGAAAGTTTCTTTGCTACAAACGTACCTTGTCTGAGGCCTATTTCTGTTGGCAAGTTTGGTGTCTCTGCGTTGTAAGGTTTCTCTGTTTGGGACTGTCGTTCCATGACGACTCTTCCTTTAGAGATATATATATATATATATATATATATATATATATATAATTATATATATATATATATAATATGATATATAATTATATATTATTATAATATAATATGCAGACATTAAGACAGAATTATAAGTAAACAATATTAAAATTCACAGTTAAAATCCATTGAAACTTATTCAAAGCTGCAAATAGAGAGAAAGAAAGAAGCTCCGGCGCCGAAAGAGTTAACCCCTGGCTCCCTCCCCCGCCCTTCCTTTTGCAGGAGCGCGGCTTCCCATCATGCACCGCGGGCAGACCTTTCCTCCCCTTGCTGTAGTTCCCTCTCCCGGCCTGCAGATGTCGCCGGGAGGACGCGTCTCGCGGCGCTGTGCGCATGCGCTTGCCTTATTTAGCCTACTACGGCGCCCCGGAGGCGGAGTTTCCTCCCCTCCCCGCTTCGCCTAGCAACGGAGCGTGAGGCGAAGATGGCGGAGTCGCGGAGGCAGGCGGCGCACGGCGGGCCCGCCAAAGGCCCCGAAGCCGAGGTGAAGCCCAGGCAAGGCCGCAGGGGCGCCGGGGACGCCAAGGCCGAGGAGGACCACGAGCAGGAGGAGGCGGCCTTCAGGTAAACAAGGCCTGGCCCCCTTATTATTATTATTAGTATTATTATCATGTTAATATAATAGTAATACATTATTACAGAGTATATATTATTTATTGGTTATTATATTATATATTACTTTATGTAATTTTATTATTTATTATTATTATGTTTTTAAAGGAGGCAATGCAATTATTATTATTATATAATTATTATATATATATTATATATATATATATATAAATGCATTATTATTCATATTATTAAATAAATAAATAAATGTATTATTATTTAAATAAAAGGTATTATTATTCCTATTATTACATTTATTTATATCCCGCTTTATCTCTCCTAAAGAAGGCTCAAAGCGGCTTCACATCAAAGCACCCACATACCATTATTATTATATATAATTATATATAATTATATATAATAATAATTATTATTATTCCTATTACATTTATTTATATCCCACTTTATCTCTCCTAAAGGAGACTTAAAGCGGCTTCCCATCAAAGCACCCACATACCATTATTATTATTATATATTATTATTATTCCTATTACATTTATTTATATCCCGCTTTATCTCTCCTAAAAGAGGCTCAAAGCGGCATTATTATTATTATATAATTATTATATATTATTATTCCTATTATTACATTTATTTATATCCCGCTTTATCTCCCCCAAAGTAGACTGAGAGTGACTTCACATCAAAGCACCAGCATGCTATTATTATTATTATTTAATCCTTGCTTTATCTCTCCCAAAGCAGACTCAAAGCAGCTTAACATAAAAGCACCAGCATGCTATAATTATAATTACATGTTATTATATTATATACCAGTGTTTCCCAACCTTTTTTGAGCTGCGGCACACTTTTTACATTTGCAAAATCCTGGGGCACACCACCAACCAAAATGACACAAAATGACACTTTAACACAGTAATACATTTGGTTAATATGTTTTTTAATGTATTTATACACTCAGTGTGAAACCTGGGCCTGTTTCGATGAACAGAACATAGGTATCCTGGCAGGAATGGCAGAAAGGCACAAACTTCCCACACAGAACTCCCATAGCCAAGAGAAAATACTATAAGAGTTTGGTGGGCATTGACCTTGAGTTTTGGAGTTGTAGTTCACCTATATCCAGAGAGCACTGTGGACTCAAACAATGTTGGATCAGGACCAAACTTGGCATGAATACTCAATATGCCCGAATATGAACGCAGATGGAGCTCAGGGGAAATAGACCTTGACATTTGGAAGTTGTAGTTGCTGGGATTTATAGTTCTCCTACAATCAAAGAGCATTCTGAACCCCACCAATGATAGAACTGGGCCAAACTTCCCACACAGAACCCCCAGGAGGCAAGAGGAGGTCTCTACTTGGGGAAAGGGAAGCGGGCCTTCCTAATGCATGGAGAGGGAGAGACCAAGTAGACAACGGGTGGGAAGGGGGGGTGTTTGTAATTTTGTGCCTTTATCGAGGTAGGCTTCTTAGGGTTTTTATACTTCAACACACTAGACTCCCCCTTCCTGGAGGTTCCAATTTCCCACGGCACACCTGATGATCGCTCACGGCACACTAGTGTGCCCCGGCACACTGGTTGGGAAACACTGTTCTATACTATTGATATTTTATATATTATATATATGATAATAATATATTTATTTATACCCCACTTTATCTCCCCCAAAGGAGATTAAAAGCGGCTTCTCATCAAAGCACCTGCATATTATTATTATTATTATTTTATTTATTTATTCCCACTTTATCTCCTTCAAAGGAGACTCAAAGCAGTTTAATGTAAAAGCACCAGCATGCAATAATAATAATAATAATAATATTGTATACTATTAATATTTTATATATTATATATGATAATAATATATTTATTTATACCCCACTTTATCTCTCTTAAAGGCAACTCAAAGCGGCTTCACATAAAAGCACCCGCCTAGTAGTATTATTTATTTATAAGACTACTAACTGGAGCTACATACAGGGAGCATACCACCCCCTGTTGTGTCAGCTCCACTGGCTGCCGGTCCAATTCCGGGCTCAATTCAAAGTGCTGGTGTTGACCTTTAAAGCTCTATACGGTTCTGGCCCAGCTTACTTGTCCGAACGCATCTGCCGCTACGTCCCACCTCATACTTTAAGATCACCCGGGGAGGCCCTGCTCTCGCTCCCGCCGGCTTCCCAGGTGTGGCTGGTGGGGACGAGGGAGAGGGCCTTCTCGGTGGTGGCTCCCCGTCTGTGGAATGCGCTCCCTAGCGACATACGATCAATTCCATCCCTCCTGACATTTAGGAAAAAAGTGAAAGCCTGGATGTGGGACCAGGCGTTCGCATAGTAGCACAGGACAGCACTTTAGTAGTTTAATGGAAAGTTGGTGAATAGGGCTCAATGCTTTTATGGACGGAACACTGTTTTTAACATAGGTGAATGCATAGGATGTGTGAATATAATTGTATTTTAATGTATTTTAGTGTCGAATGCTGGAGGGTTTTATATTGTGTTTTTATACTGCGATTGTGATGTAGGCATCAAATTATGCCTTTTGGAAGCCGCTCTGAGTCCCCCCTCGGGGGTTGAGAAGAGCGGGGTAAAATACCATAAATAAATAAATAATAAATATTTATTCCCTGCTTTATCTCCCTCAAATGAGACTCAAAGCGGGGGTGTCTGTGGGGGCTTGGAAGGAGGAAGGGACCTCAGAAGGATGCAGAGCAATGGCTTCAAACTACAGGAAAGGAGATTCCACCCGAACATTAGGAGTCAGTCAGTCACGTTTATTGAGTAACCGTCAGGTCATCTGTATACCTTTATAAAGCGGAATGTTTGTATGTATGTATGTGTGCGGAGGGCGGAATGGCGGGAGGGCGGATATGTGGCAGCCACTTTCACAGGCCAGAAGGGCAGATATGTGGCAGCCACTTTCACAGGCCAGAAGGGCAGATATGTGGCAGCCACTTTCACAGGCCACAGCGACCAGCGCGGGTGATGGACCTGCACCAAACTTGGTACACATAACTCCCCTAACCCCCTTTACGTCCTGGTGCAGTTCGGGGGACATGACCCACGGATTATGGGATTTGTAGTACTTTCAAACACTTTGGTTCCCACAGATCACTGAGGCCACCAAAAAGGACCAATACAGACCACACTTAGCACACACAGCCCCCATGACCCACTCTACTGGTGCAGTTTGGAGGAGGGTGGACCATGGATGATGGGACTTGAAGTACCTCTACTCACTTCCCAAGTCTGCTGCAACCCTCATCCAATCACTGATCGAGACCAAACTTGGCATACATAACCCCTATGACTGCCTTCACATCCTGGTGAGGTTTGGGGGAGGACTGACAATGGATGATGGGATTTGTAGTACTTTCACGCCCCTCTGTTCCCACAGACCACTGTGGCCCCCAACAAACACTGATAAAGACCACACTTGGCACACAGAGCCCCAGTGACCCACTCTACATCCTACTGTACTTTGGAGGGGGCCAGAACATGGATGATGGGACTTGCAGTACCTTCCCTAATTTTCCAAGACTGCTACAAACCTAATCCTATGACTGATCAATACGAAACCTGCAACACAGAGCCCCCATGACCCACTCTACATCCTGGTGCAGATCGGAGGAGGGTGGACCATGGATGATGGGACGTGAAGTACCTCTAATCACTTCCCAAGTCCGCTGCGACCCTCATCCAATTACTGATCGAGACCACACTTGGTACACATAACCCCCATGACTGCCTTCATGTCCTGGTGAGGTTCGGGGGAGGATTGACAATGGATGATGGGATTTGTAGTACTTTCACGCCCCTCTGTTCCCACAGACAACTGCGGCCCCCAACAAACACCGAGAAAGACCACACTTGGCACACAGAGCCCCAGTGACCCACTCTACATCCTACTGAACTTTGGAGGGGGCCAGAACATGGATGATGGAACTTGCAGTACCTTCCCTCACTTTCCAAGCCTGCTACAAACCTAATCCAATGACTGATCAACACCAAACCTGGCACACAGAGCCCTCATGACCCACTCTACATCCTGGTGCTGTTTTGTGTGAGACGGACCACAGATGATGGGACTTGAAGTACCTTCACTCACTTCCTAAAAACAATTCAACCCTCATCCATTCACCAATACAGACCAAACTTAGCACACAGAGCCCCCATGACCCAATCTACATCCTACTATACTTTGCGGGAGGGTGGACCAGAGATGATGGGACTTGCACTACCTTCAGTAATTTCATGATACCACTGCAACTCCCAATAATGATGGATCAAGACCAAACTTGGCACACAGAGCCCCCATGACCCCCTCTACATCCTGATGCACTTCTCAAATGACCTGGGCACCGCCGGGTCCCCAAGCTAGTTTCAAATAAAAGCTCCAACAGCAGTAGTAGTATACAAGATAAGGATAAAATCAGTACCTAATGTACAAGGCAAACAATGTAACACATTAAAAACTAAACTTACTGCAATTGTCTTGCGTCAACACATAGGAAGGGAAACTATTAGCATAGGATACTTAGGAGGCCCGGTGATCAGTTGATGTGACGCTTATTACCGCTGTACCGCGGGCTGTTCCATGCCGCCTACTGGAACTCATCCCCCGCACAGTTGACTCCAATAGACTCCATATACCGCTGTCTCTTTTTATATGCTCTAAATAGGTAAGCAGCTACCTTATACACCGTTTGAACCTCCTAAATGTGAGATCTGTTCAGTAGTGGATCTCTCTGCCCCAGAGTGTGATGGAAGCTTTTGATCAGAGGCTGGATGGCCATCTGTTGGGGGTGCTTTGAATGCGATTTTCCTGCTTCTTGGCAGAATGGGGTTGGACTGAATGGTTCATGGGGTCTCTTCCAACTCTGTGATTCTAAAATAAATAAATAATAATAATAATGGGTCTGCATTTGTCTCCTCTTAAGAAGGAGGCACTTTCCCTCCCTCAATAAAGAAGAGCCAGCTTCATTGTTGTTGTTATTATATTTATTTGTGTGCCGCTTTCTTTTGAACAGCATCTCCTTAGAGCCCAAAGCCCCGTTTTCCTTTACTTTTCTTAGGAAGCAATAGAGGAGGAAGCTCCCCTTCCCAGGCTAGGTTAGTTTTCTTCTGAGTTTGGTGGTGTGGGACCTTTGCAGAAGAAGGCATTTTTCATCCTCTTCATGGGCCTCTTGGCATTGGTGATGGGATGTGTGTGTGTGTGTGAAGATTTCCCTGCCTTGATCCCCATCTAAGCCTATCTGCAAGGACTTTGGAAGCTCTTGGGCAACTTCTTGTGCTCCGTGCAGTAAGGAGGCAGAGAGGGATTCTAGTTCCACTCCTTGTTCCGACCTTTACTCTGTGAATTTGCACGGAGAGAGGATCGTTAATCCCCCCAATTATATCTGATAATCACTGTCTCAAGGGGAGAAATTGTGGTTTGAAAAGGCACATCTTGCTTGTGGGGTGTGTCGTTCCCATTCTGTGTGCGGGTTCAACCTCCGATCTTGGTCTTGGCAGCCTTGTCCTCCCCCCATTCCAAAATGGCAGGATTGCAACTGTTGTGACTCATCCCCTTTCCTTTTGCTGGTGTTGCCTCTTCCTTTTCCAAGATAGGGCGGACAGCTTTTGGGCCATGAATTTAAAGGAGATGGCAAATCATTACAAAGGGTGTGCATTTGTAGTAGCTTGGCGTCACTTCAGCAAATATTCAAGGAATGGGTATTTGAACAGAACGATATATTACTTCTTATCGGTCAGTGAAACACCTTCAGAGTGGGCATGTCCTTGGTGAGCATGCATTTGGCCCTCCTGCAAGGTAGCTCTTGCTGGCATTGTCCTGTCACATAGACTGATTTTTCCCGTTAAAGGCACCTTCCCCTCACTCTGTGCTTAGCCAGCCCATGGATAATAGGACTGACTTCCTTGGCTCAGAGTTCCATAGAAATGGCAGTTCCTCCTCCAACAGGTTTTTCGTAGGCTGGGCCTCACCCGGTCTACAAACAGAAGGCGATGGAGCATTGCCTTTGTGTTAACGGTCTGTTTGTTAGCACTGCTTGCTTGGAAGTGGTTGGTGTGTGTCTCTCCTTTATTTTCTCTATGGGGGAACTGGGCCCCAGTGTTAGGGCACAGCAGGGTTTGGGATCCTTATTTATTTATTATTCAAATTTGCTAGACCGTCTCTCCCCAAGGCTCGTGGCGGTTTCCAACATAGCAAAATTACACAGATTACACTTAACATCCTAAAACATCATAAAATATCATAAAACATTCCTAAAAAAACAATTACAATGTCGAAGACATCACGACAAGCAGTTAAAACCAGTCATCGATACAAGGCGGCGCAAAGTGGTGGCAAAGTTTGTTGTAAAAATGCCAGTCATTTGCCAAACGCCTGCCGGAACAGCCAGGTCTTGCAGACCCTGCGAAAAGCCATCAGGTCGTGCAGGGCCCGTGTCTCGGCCGGCAGAGAGTTCCACAAGGTCGGTGCAGCTACCGAAAATGCTCTCTGTCGGGTGCTGGCCAACCTGTAAGACTTCACTCCTGGGACTTCCAGGAGATTATGACCCTCTGAACGCAGTGATCTTCTGGGTGACGTTTGATATCTGTTAGCGTAGTGGCAGCATAGCCGGTTCTATGTATTGTCGAAGGCCGGAATCACTGGGTTTTTGTAGGTTTTTTGGGCTGTATGGACATGTTCTAGAAGTATTCTCTCCTGACGTTTCGCCTGCATCTATGGCAGGCATCCTCTGAGGTTGTGAGGTTGTCAGGTCACAACCTCTGAGGATGCTTGCCATAGATGCAGGCGAAACGTCAGGAGACAATATTTCTAGAATATGGCCATACAACCCGAAAAACCTACAACAACCCATAGCCAGTTCTATCTGTATATGAGCTTATGGGAGGAAACAGGAGAGAAAACACACAGAATGCTCTGGTAAGGTTTCAAAGAGGGTAACATCTTACTTTTATTGTTGCAGGCAATGCATCTCAGGCAAAAGAATAGATAGACAAAAGAAGGTTACCTGACATTGGTTGAAGCAAGAAGTGGCCTCTTCATGCAGTCAGGAAGCAAAACACCTTGGATTACATAGGTTTCAGAAACAGATGTGAAAAGAAATCAACAGGCAGGCACTTCAGGGTTCCTTCTTTCCCTAATTGCTCTATATACAAATGTTGATGTCTTGTAACTCCTGGGTTTATTTGTGTGTGCAAAACAAGGCGCCTGGCAGGTCTGTTTTGTGATTAGTGGTGTTTCTCAGGTGTGGCTGTCTCCGTGCCCAGGTCATGGCACCAAGCACCTGGCACGTCATGCAAGCAAATTGCACGTTATTGTGTTTCCGTGCCTCCAAGTCGACTCTGATTTATGGTAAGCCTCTCCTACGGTTTTGTCCGCAGTTTGAGGAGGCCTGCTCTGAATCATAGATTCATAATAATCTTTATTTACTGCCACCATCTCCCCAAAGAGTCTGAAGGGACTCGGAGCGGCTTACAAGGCACTCCAGGGTACACATATAACATACAACAGGTAAAAATGGTACAAAAGTGTAAAACAAGTCACATAAATAACAACAATCCCTGTCAACACATGTAGCATAAAATCAAAATAATACAATTTTAAAACAACACCAGATACAACTAACTGCCACCAATTCACAAGGTGCCAAGTGTCAGCTTCATATGGGCCCATTCAGCCTACTCAGGGTCAAAGGCCAATCTGAACATCCATATTTACAGGTTGGAATGGAAGGATGGAAATGTGAGGGCTAATCTAATCTCTTTTGGGAGGATGTTTCATAGCTGGGGGGTCCTCTTTGTCTTCCCCAACAACTGCGCTTGAGACGGTGGTGTAACCGAGAGAAGGGCCTCCCCTGTCAATCTTGGAGCCTGCGCCAGTTTGTAGAAAGTGATTCGGTCTTGAAGATAGGTTGGACCCAAAGCGTATAGAGTTGGAATAGACTACAAGAACCATTCAGTCCTCAAGTCAATGCCACACACAGGTGGAAAAGTGGCTGCCATTTTTTTCCTTGGCCAGATGGCTGCAGAGTGTATGTATGCTTGTGAGTCTGTTTCTCTGTGTGGTGCTTTTGGACCCCTGTTGTTCAGTTGTAGCGTAGCAGGGTTTTACTAGACTTTGCAGCCGGATCAAAAGAGCTTCTCCTGGGTTGATCAAGTGAAACCTGCATGAGAGGGAGATACACAGGCTTCCAGACAGTCCACTTGTGTCCCGAGAGCAGTGGGGGCCAGATCTTTTTTTCTGCCCAAAGGCCTTTGAAGCACTGAAGCATGACAGATTTGCCTTTGGACTCAATCTGGACACCCATCCTACTGGCTTTATTCCTGTACTTGGCTCAGGTGTCTGTATGCAGCACTTCACTGTGAGTTAAAGTGGAGTTTTTCAGAAGCTTTCAATGAAATTTGAAATTAACACCATAATTAAGTCTGGGATAGCAGGAGAGTTATGCAAAGGACGGAAGGAAGGAAGGGGAGGTCACAAATGACCTAAAGCCTCTCCTCACTTGTAGTATTCCAGGTAAGATCTGACCACACCTGGATTAACCCTGTTTTGGGGTACCACAATTCAGATGTGTCCAGAGAAGGGTGGCCAAACTGACCAAAGCTTTGGAAACTATGAATTGGTCGGAGGAGAGGCATAGGGAGCTGGAGTTATTGTGTCCTATTTCTCTTATTATGCTATTTAGTAACTGTTTATTTTATTTTGCTGTACTGTAATTTTGGGCTTGGCCTCATGTTAGCCACCCTGAGTCACCTTTGGGGAGATGGGGGCGAGGTACAAATAAAGTTTTTAATAATATTATTATTATTATTATTAAAAATTATTATTAAGCCTATGGAAGAGAAGGTTGAGAGGGGACATGAGAGCCATGTTTGACTACCTGAAAGGATGTTACATTGAGAAGGGGTAGGCTTGTTTGCTGCTGCTTCAGAAACTGGGATACAATGGAGGTATGGGTTCAAATTATGGGATAAGAGATTCCACTGAAACCTTAGGAAGAACTTCCTGATGGTAAGACCTGTATGACAATAGAATATGCTGCCGCCTGGGAATCCATTGGAGTCCCCTTCTCTGGAGTTCTGTTAAGCAGAGGCAGGATGGTTGTCTGTTGGGAGGGCTTGGGTTCTTTCTTCCTTCGTGGCAGAATGAATAGCCCTTGGGGGTCTCTTCCAACTCTATGATTCTCTAATTCTTCCCTTGTCGAAGGGTGTCCTTTATGTGAAGTGCTGTTGGGGTGGGCTTGGAAGTCATTGCAGGTTGTGTATCCCTTATGCAAAATGTTTGGGACTAGAAGTGCTTCAGATTTCAGCTTTTTCGGATTTTTGAATACCTGTATTTACGTATACGTAAATGGTGAGGTATTTTGGGTGTTAAGCTGAAATCTAAACATGGATTTCATATATGCCTTACACATACAGCCTTATAGGCAGTGTTTTTAATTTGTGTGTGAAGCAAAGTTTGCATCCAGTGAACAGTCAGAAAGCAAAGGTGTCACTCTCTCCATCTCCCAGGTGGATGGTTTTAGAATCCCAGGCAAGAGATTTTTAGCCGGCATTGACATCATTTATACCTTGCCTTTTCCCCATGACTGGGACTCAAGGTGGCTTACACCTTTAAAGGATTGTAAATAACAGCATATAAAAGGTCAGGATGAAAATAGAGTTGACCTGTTAAACTTATTAAAACACACACACACACTTAAATATTTACCTAGTACAATAAAAAATAATGAAGTTGGCCTGAAGGAAGTGGTGGGATGGAGAGCAGGGCCTGTCTTGTGGCTCTCTGGGCCGCTCATATTGGGAGATAGTGTGTCTGATAGTCATATAGATCTAGAATAGTCTAGATTTAGGCTGTATTGGTTTTTATAAGTCATGATGATGTGCCTCTTTCCCCATTCTCTCTTCCTGAACTTGGGAGGTCTTGTGTGGGCAAAAGGGTGGTGCTTCCTTGATCTTGCAATTGCAAAATAATATGTTTACTTCTGTTTACTTTTGTTAGGGTTGTGTAGAGGTGACTTAATTAGGACAGTTCATAATATCAATAAAGCCGCAATTGCTGCCCAACGGTCAATTTAAGTGACCTCTTAACACAGCGCTGAAGCAATGCCAACAGAGAGAAAGCCAATGCAATATTTAAGAACTAGTATTGTGTCTAGTTCTGAGCACCACAATCCAAGAGGGATATCAGTGGAAAGTGACCAAGGTTGTATGAGGCCTGGAGATCTAAAGTCTTAGGAGGAATTGCTTGGGAGGCTGGCTGTTTTGAGTTTGAAGAAGTGAAGACTGAGGTGGGATCTAGAGGCAAAGGCTTGGAAGGAAATCAAGGTGCTCCAAAGCCATTTTGCCAAGACAGAAAGGCACCATCCAGACCTCTTTCAGGAGTGCTTTAGCTGTTCTTTCCTGCCTGGCAAAGTGGGGCTGGACTGGATGGCCCTCAGGGTCCACCCCCCAAATTCATGGCAGGGCTTTCTCTTTCAGATTATGTACCAGTTGCGGCTTCTTACATAGCCTTTCCCAGCTTAGGCTGTCTGCTTGGGGGAATGATGGGTGTTGTGGTCCAATGTGTTTAGAGGTCTTCAGGTTGATGAAAGCTGAGTAGGCCAAGAACATGGAGCAAGTTAGTTAAGCAAAGAGCCTCTTGCTTTTTACTGCAAACCCAGTCATTTCCCACATTACGACATCCATTCCACTGTGATTATGCCACAACAGATATTTTAACAAGGAAATGTTGGGTTTTTTCCCTCTGGCAATTTTGCCATAGCTTAGGGGTCTTAGCCTTGTCTGGTGCAAAGTTATACTGCTCTGAGATTGAAACCTGGTCTTGGGTGCAGCTGCATTAGTGGGCCCAGCTGTTTCTAATGCAGTGATTCCCAAACTAGTCCTTCAAGTGTTTTGGACATCAACCCTCAGAAGCCTCTACTGCAATTGTTCTCAACCTGTGGGTCCCCAGATGTCTTGGCCTTCAACTCCTAGAAATCCTAACAGCTGGTAAAGTGGCTGGGATTTCTGGGAGTTGTAGGCCAAAACACCTGGGGACCCACAGGTTGAGAACCACTGCTCTACTGTCTTTGCCAGTGACCAGGGATTGTGGGAGCTGAAATCCCAAACCTCTGAAAAATCTTCATTTGGGAAACACTGTTCTAATTGGTCACAAGTCATTGGTTCTACTTGTCTCCATTCTGGGCTTTGCGGGATAAGGTTCCCTCTGAATTTCCCCAGGTTTGTTTTGGAGCAAAGGACCTTGGAGAGGAAGGTTTCTCGTGAATTTTCTGTTTTTCTGGACCTTCCACACTCGTGGTGTAAATGGACCAAGAGCCTGACTCCATATATAACGCGGTGTCTTATATTTCTGTGATGCCAGGAGTACCAGGGAGGAGGGCAATGACATGAATCCTTGAGTTAGAAGGGATTGCAAGAGGTCATCCAGTCCAACCTTCTGCCAGACAGGCACAATCCAAGCCGTCTCGATAGATGCCCATCCAGCCTCTGTTTGAAAACTTCTAAAGGAGGATAGGAGACTCCAGTGGATTCCCAGGCAGCCCATATCCCACTTGCCAAGATTCAAGGCTTGGATGTAAATCAATACCTATATGCGACTTTAGGCAAAGCCTTGAGTCTTTGTGACATCTGGAATCTTTTGTCCATGCAGCCCTGTTTGTATCACCTTATTCCTCCAGAAAGGATGCTGCCCTTGTCGCCCATACAGAAGCAGCTGTGCAGCGCCTCACATCCTGCTTTGCAACAGCTGCAGAGCTGTTTGGGCTGGAAGTCAGCCTGGAGAACACGGAAGTCCTCTACCAGCCCGCACCACAGGAAGAACATCATCCCCACGTCAGCATAGGCAAACCTGTGCTTAAGTACGTTCAGCAGTTCACCTACTTGGGAAACATCATCTCTTCAGACACCAAGATTGATAAAGAGATAGATCACAGACTAGCAAAGGCATAGAGTGCATTCGGAAGGCTTCACAAAAGAGTCTGGAGCAACAAGCACCTGAGGCAAAGCACAGAAATCAGTGTGTACAGATCTATCTATTCTCCTATATGGATCTGAAACATGGGTCACCTATCGCCAACACCCACGACTCCTCGAACGCTTTCATCAGCGCTGTCTTCGCACAATCCTAAATATACACTGGACCGACTATGTGACGAATGTTGCTGTCCTTGAGCAAGCAGGGATCACCAGCATTGAGGCCATGCTATTGAGAACACAGCTGCGCTGGGCAGGGCACGTCTCTAGGATGGAGGACCACCGCCTCCCAAAGATACTACTCTACGGTGAACTCGCCACGGGTCAGCGCAAGAGAGGCGCCCCCAAAAAGAGATATAAGGACTCCCTGAAACAACATCTCGGGCTCGGCCAGATTGATCACCAACAATGGTCCATCCTGGCCTCACCTCGGGAGGCATGGAGACGCACTACCCACAATGCTGCGGCCTCTTTCGAGAAGTCACGCAGAACGAATCTCGAAAAGCAACGACAACACAGAAAGAACCGCAACCTGGAAACAACATCACCCAAGGAGACTTTCTGCTGTGCTTTCTGCAACCGGACTTGCCTATCTCGGATTGGCCTTCTTAGTCATCAACGCGCGTGTAGAAAGTGTGGGATGAGTCCTTCCTGAATCTTCGTACGTGAAGAAAAGCCAATAATTCCTCCAGAAAGGGAAGGCCTCAAGCCTGCCATGCATGTGAGTCTGGCCTTTGATCCAGGAGTGCTTATCAGTGGGTGGGGAGACTTATAAAGACCTTGTGATAGGCTTGTAGCCAAGATGAAATGCCAATGCATGGCTGTTGGCTGTCATCACCATATGACATCTGTAAGCCATAGCCTGGCAGGGGGTGTGCAACACGGCAATCCCTCCTGCGGTTTTTCCAGGAGGTTGAGTCCTGCTAGATAGGGAGGCTCTCCTTGAGAGCAGTTTCTGATTTTGGCCTGATAAAAGATCCTGGCCTTTGCCCCAAAGGGAATGGATCAGGAGCTCAGCGTGCGCCTTCCTCTCGGCCAGCGGCATGTGCTGCCCCATACCAGGATTCAACCAAGAGGCCAAGATAAGAGGATTTTGCAAAGAGCTTAAAGGGCTGTGATTAATGCTGAGGCTGAGTCAAATCTTGAGTCTAAATCATGGATTAAAGGGCATCCTGCCTTTGGATAACTCAGAGCGGGAAGAGAGTGGCGGAGAACGAAAGTGGTTGTGCAGAGAGAAGTCCTCTGGCTGCTTTTCACAGAGGAAATGGGTTGTATGTTCTGTTTATCTGTTTGGGAAGCCCAAGGTGTTTTGAAATATTCAAAGTTGGTGGTCCAGGCATGGCCGCTGAGCCATTAGCTTGCCAGTTCCTTATGAGTTTTCAGAAAAGGAAGAACAGGGCACATGGAGACAAAACGTGATATTGGTCACAGGCCTACCTTGAGCAGTACTGTATTCCAGTACTGGGATGTGTCCCACCTTGAAGGGGGAATGGAGGAGGTGGGCAAAACAGCAATGCGAGGTAGATGTCTCAAGGCAGGGCTGGTACCTTAGGGTTGATCTTAGATGACCCTTTTGGAACCACAGAATGAATCATAAATCATAAGCATTAGAAGGGCCTCCCAAGGGCCATCTGGCCCAACCCCATTTCGCCATGTAGGAGTATGCAATTCAAGTATTTCCAAAAGATGCGCATCCAACCTTTGTTTAAAGGCCCCAAAAGAAGGACCGGCCACCACCTTCCATGGCAATCTGTTCCTTTATAGTTGTTCATTGTCACAAAAATCTTTCTAAGGTTCACGTGGAATCTTTTTTCCTGTTATTTCAATCCGCAGTTAGGATCTTTCCTTCTTAGACACCAAAAAACCCAAGTTGGCTCCATCTTTTCTATGGCATTCCTTCAGATATTAAAAAACAGCTATCATGGCACCTCTTTGCCTTTTGTTTGGTAAGCCGTACATCTGCCTAGCGCCCTTCTCCTTAAGGCTTGGTAGCTTCCAGACCTTTGGCCATTTTGGTCCCTTTCCTCTAGGGCAGTGGTTCTCAACCTGTGGCTCCCCAGATGTTTTGGCCTTCAACTCCTAGAAATCCCAACAGTTAGAAAACTTGCTGGGATTTCTGGGAGTTGTTTTTTTAATTATTATTAACCTCAAACTTCTATACCGCCACTCCCCGAAGGCTCGGAGCGGTTTACAAGAATTGAGAAAAAACAATACATAGAATCACAGACAGCAAGAAGGGCAAAGGGGAGGGGAAGGGGGTCAGAGGGGGAGGTCACATCGGGGAGTCGGGGCCCCCATGGGGACCTCCGGGACGTCCACGGCTCCGAATGCATTCCCAGCACCCCCAAGGGGTGGCACACCAGGACAGCGGATGCCGTAACGGGTCCACAGGCAGTCACACAACCCTACAAAAGGGCAGTTATCACCATGCGCATAAGGCACCCCCTCCGGCAGTCCAATTGGACAAGGTGGGCCACTCGTTAGGACCTCGGTTGAGGTCTTGGCATTGACAGATGCTTTAACAGGACTCATGGATACCAAGTGTATCGGTAGTTATTGAAAAGGACATTCAAGTGCCACCTCGGAGTTGGTTGAGGTAGGCAGGATATCCCTGGGTACTGGTTGTGGGGGGTCGGGAGCAGGTTAGGGTTTTGCCCTCCCTTCTGCTCGAGATCCCCGTGTACAACTAGGGGCCACTGTGTGATACAGAATGCTGGACTAGATGGGCTGAGGTCCGATTCAGCATGGCTCTTCTTATGTTCTTAGGACTGCTGTTCCGTCTGAGTTGTAGGCCAAAACACCTGGGGACCCACTGGTTGAGAACCTGTGCTCTAGGCAGCTGGTGTCTTGTTCATATCCTTTTTCAATTGCTTTGGCCATAATTATTATTTATTTATTATTTTTTCCATCGTTTATACCCCGCTCCTTCTCAACCCCCGAAGGGGGACTCAGAGTGGCCTAACAACGGCAACGATTTGATGTCACACAATATACATATAATAAAAACAACAGTTAAGATTAAAATACATTAAAATACAACTAGAATTAAAATACATTAAAATACAATTAACATTAAAATGCATCATGTACATTCATCACAGTTAAAACAGTATTCCATCCATAGGCATTAGGTCTTATCCACCAGTTTGCCATCTAACCAATCTAAAGTGCCGTATCGTGCTAAGGTGCAACTGAACTGGACACAGGGTTTTTTTCTGGGTGAAGTCCAATCAAAGTGAAACAGAACATCACTTCCCTCAATCTGAACAAAATGTTGACACAGCCCAGAAATTCCTTGGCTTTTTTGGTTGTTGCAACACACCATTCCCTCCTGTTTACCTCTACTAAAGCCTCTCCATGCTTTTTCCACGCCAGGTCTTCCCCATTCTATGTTTGTGCACTTCATTGTTTCCTGCTCGCTTTGCATGTCTTCCCATTGAAACTCTACATTCCAATCCGTTAACGTTATTTTGCTTCCTAATCGCCCAGAGTATCAGTTCCTCCTCCTCCTAATTTGGCGTCGCCTGCACATTTGATATGCATGGATAAGAACAGGAGAAACTCATTACTGGCTCCAGAGGCTGATCTCATTACATGCCCTGAGTCGGAACTGGATCTTGGAGGAGCGTGGCAGAAAGTGGCAAAGGAACCAAGACGGGAGGCTGAGTGTTGCCTTAGCCTCTGTGTGCCCTGGGCTGCCTGGCTGCCTTCCCCTGCGCCTTCCCCTGAAGGACGGAAGCTCTTATAGATTTACACAGCTGGAGGGGATCCCCAAAGGCCATCTAGTCCAACCCTATTCTGCCATGCACGCAACCAAAGCACCTCTGACAGGTTGCCACCCACCATCTTAGATTGGACCTTTGATCTCATTCAGATCCATAACCAGTGGAGTCCATGGTTTTATTCAAATGTACAAACATGGAAAGATAAACATATATGATTCAACAAGAACAACACTTACACCCTTTGAGTGTCACTTAAGATTGTCCCCATCTTTGTTGTCCTGGGCCAAGTCTGTTCAACACCTTTATCAACAACTTGGATGATGGAATAGAAAGCATGCTTCTATTACATTGTCCAATTAGAGGGAGAGAGCTAATCTTCCAAAGGGCAGGATCAGGATCCAAAATGACCTCAGTAGATTAGAGACCTGGACCAAAACACACAAGATGAATATGAACACTATTGAGAAATGAACACTACTGCACTTAGGTAATAAACATGACATGAACAGATACAGAGTGGCTTGAAATGTATCTAGGAGTCTTAGAAGACCACAAGCTGAATGTGAGCCAGGAGCATGATGCAGCAGCTAAAAAGGCCAATGCAGTTCTGAGTTGCATTAATAGGAGTCTAGTGTCTGGATTGAGGAATGTCATATTTATTTATTTACTTTATTTCTAACCCGTCCTTCTCCCACAGGGGGACTCAGGGCAGCTCCACAATTGCATCAATGATGCTGCACGCAATACATTCAATAACAATTAGTACAAAATATTATAAAATCATCGTTCCACTATGTTATGCTTTGGTCAGAGGTTGGAAGTCTATGTTTCAATAGTGATGTATTTGTTTATTTTGGTGTGGCAGAAGAGGGTTGACCTGGATGGCACCTGGATTATCTTTCCAGACGTGAATGGTGTGGGAGGCAGAGATTATGTCTGTAAATTTATGTGAGATATGGAAAAGAAAAGAATGGAGAAAGGGACGGAGGTAGAGCTACCTATATGTGTAGAAAGAGGCAAACGACACACCAGCATTTCTCCCAGGATCATTGAGTTGGAAGAGACCCCCAAGGGCCATCTAGTCCAACCCACTGCCAGGCAGGAACACAGAATCAAAGCACCCCTGACAGATGGCCTTCCAGCCCAATCTTCCTGGCAGCCAATCTTGGGTGCGCTTTGCCCAGTATCTGCCATTAAGAGGCTGTGTTGCCATTGCTTTCAGAGTTTTGTAAACATTCTGGAAATCTGCTTGCTTTTCTTCAAACCCTTCTATCACTCCAAATAAGAAATTGGTTTGGGGTGCATAATTGACTCAGTCCTGTGTCCTACGTACCCTTCAGTGGGTTGTATTGCCAGCAAATCCCAGTATCCAGCTTCTTGGCACATTTTGGTGGTATGTGGAACTAGGCAAATGGTTTTTTGTGTGTGATCTGTACTGTCTAGCTTGGAGTGAGGTTCCCTTTTTGGGGGTAATTTTAGCATATTCTTTGTTATGAGACCTGGCCTGGATTTAAAGGGGGCTGAGAAATCTCTGTCTATTATTCCCAGTAGAATCTGGGATTTCCACATTCAGATCCATTTCCCAGCTCCTCTTATGCCAGAGCCTGGTCCCATAGGACTCTTCTTTCAACTACTTATATCGTTCAGCATATTGTGCATTTAGAAGGCAGAGGCATTCCAATGTCGTTAGGGCGCAGGGTGTTTCCGCTGATCTGGTAACATGGGAAGTGGGAATTTGGGACCATCTGTCTTTGTTTCTAAAGCGTGGGCCTAGGAGCAGGGGTCGAATGAGAGATCGTTCTGGTAAAGGTTTTGAACCATCCAGCTGCCCCTAGAATGGCATGACCTTTTTTTGTCCAGGGAAACCTGTCTGATGGTTCATGGCTTTGGGATGGGGATGGGCTCAACAGCGAAGACCAGATCAATAATTCCCAAACCTCTTTTGGTCATGGGGCTCGTGTGAATCCTGTCCTTCCTGCAGAACCCTAACGCTTTCCTCAATTTCCCTGCAGAACCCTAACTCTCTAAGAGTTGTGATCCCACAATTGCCAACTGTCTTTCACCTTCCTCCATGACCTGGACGCTTTGTATAAAGTAGTAGGTTTGTCCACAAGTTTGCTGGTCACTTGTCATTGAGTAGCCTACATCTTGCCATTTCAGTCAGATTTCTATCCTTCCTCTCTGACACTCCATGTTGGTGCGCATCTCCCGTTATGAAGGCTTCTTATGTAGAGCATTGTTGGATTCTAGCATTCTTTGCCCACAAAGCCCCCCCATCCCTTCTAACCCCTTTCGTATCCCTTCCCTCACAGATGCCATCGACTTCAGGACTCCCTGCTCAGCTCGGCCAGCGGCTACAGCAACTACCGGGGCATCTTGAACTGGTGCGTCGTCATGCTGGTGAGTGGCCACAGCAGATTTCCCTCTTTTCCCTCTCTGTAGGCTTCCAGGTCTTGAATGAGAGATTGGGAAGCAGTGCTGGCCTTTTTTTGAGCTCTGAAGTGGGAAACTCCTTTCTGTGGTGATTGCAGAATCTTAATAGCAGTTCACTGTCTTGGAAATTTCTTTAATGCTAGGTTACTGCTTTGCAGCAAAGTAACAAATGAAGAAAATGAAGGCAGGGTTGTTGTGTTTTCCGGGCTGTCTGGCCATGTTCCAGAAGCATTCTCTCCTGATATTTTCCTTGCATCTGTGGCTAAAGGCATCCTCAGAGTTTGTGAGATCTGTTGGAAACTAGGAAAATCGGGTTTATATATCTGTGGCATGTCTAGGGTGAGAGAAAGAACTACTGTCTGTTTGAGGTAGAAGTGAATGTAGGAACTTATCACTTTCACCCCTCTCCATTTCCAAAAGTTCTTCTGTCCAGCCTCCAGGCCTTCCAGTCTGAGCTGGTTCATGAGATCAGGCTCCTTCCCATGCAGGGCCCCAGATGTTTTTATGTTTTCATTCCTCAACCTTGGCTGTGAACTCATAGCATGGAGGTGTTCTGCTGTCTTGAACACACACAATAGGAGTCCATGGCACTTTCTCCTTGTGTCTACTGGCTGGAGAAGGAGTTGGTCCACAGCCCGCCAGATGATACTCCGTCGTTGCGGATGAGAGCACTTTGAGGGCACAGAGAGACGATTGAGATGTCAATGGCCTGGCCGTCTGGCCTCTTGGCCTGCGATGAATGGATGTTTGTGCAACTCCATCTGCAAGGGAGGATGCTGCGGTTTGCATCTGTTAGGCCTGGCGTTGTGCCTGCCGTTGTGCCGGGAGTCTGGATTCTGCCCCAGTGACCCCTTGCCTGTCGAGGGTTTGGCGGCTGCTGGATGTTAAGCCCTGCGCTGATTTGGGGCCAATGGACTTAAGGGGTAATTACAGATATAGACTGAGAGAAGGATGTTAATAAGCTGGACTGTCTCCAAAGAAGGGTGATGAAAATGATCAAAGGTCTAGAAACTATGAATTGCTTTGTGGAGCAGCTGAGGGAGCAAGGGGTCTTTAGCTTGGAGAAGAGAAGGGGAGATGAGAGTCATGTTTACATATTTGAAAAGATGCCCCATTGAGGAGAAGGGGGCAAGGCTTGTTTTCTTCTGCTCCAGAAACTAGGACACAACAGAGCCAAGGATTCAAGATGCAGGAAAAGAGATTCTACCAAAACATTAGGAAGAACTTCCTGAGAGTAGCAGCTGTTCAGCCATAAAATATGTCCAGGGCTGAGGGAGTTTCCTTCTCTGGAAGTTTTGAAACAGATACTGGATGTGCCTCTTTTGGGAAGGCTTAGACCAGGGGTGCTCATTAGGTAGCTTGGGAGCTACTAGTAGATCTTCGGCCCTCTTCCAGGTGATCTTCGGGCCTCACCAGCCGGATGGGGCACTCCTGCCATGCGCGCGCACGCCCTGCGCGCATGTGCGCTCCTGCTGCTGGCTTCCTCTCTCGAGGTGCTTCTTTCGCCTGCGGAGCATTGCAGGAAGAAGGAAGCACGAGGCGGGGCCTCTAGAGGGAGCTTCTTGCCTCTCGTTCAGAAGCAGCTGTGCAGCCTCCGTTGCCGGCGAGACAGGCAGGGCGGAGCGCTCCCTCTGGATGCCCCGCCTCGTGCTTTCTCCTTCGTGCAATGCCCTGCAGGCAGAAGAAGCGCTGCGCGGGCGGAAAAAAAGCAGCAGGAACACGTGAGGCGGCGGGAGCGCGCGGCGGCGGGGGCAGGTAGATCTTTTGGACTTGGTTGCTTTAAGAGTAGCTCGCATGCTGAAAAAGTGTGAGCACCCCTGGCTTAGACTGTATCTTCCTGCCTGGCAGAGTGGGTTTGGACTGGATAGTTCTTGTGGTTTCTTATGTCTCCATAATTCCACAAGACCATCAAAAATTGCCCCACCTTCTCAACCTGCATTCTCTGGAGGGATTTTTGACATCATTTCCAGTTCTCAGGAAACTACAGCAACCATTCAAAATGTCTAATGGAACCTTTTGCAGAACCCTACTTGAAAAACACTGTTCTCAGGTACACTGTCTCTGCATCTGGAAGCCTCACACAATTTTAAGGCTCTAAGGCTTGAAGCCAATTAGTGTTTATATACATTTTTTAAAATGCATTCATTTCTCAGGGACAGAGGATAGGCAAGGGTTGGCACTCTTCTCCTCCAGCTCCCTTTGGACAAGATCCTGTGCCAAAGCGAGAGAGAGAGAGCGGTCAGCCAGGCTGCCCAGAGAAGGTGGCATTTGGCTGGTCCTGCGGCCAGAGCCCTAATTGGATTAGTTTGTGAAAGTGAGCAGCCTGGCCGCCCACAGTCCATTAGCCGGCGGGCCTTAATTGGAGCCACATTCTTCCTGTGCAACACCCAGCAGGGCCCCGTTGTCTGCCTGGAAAAGGGAGAGGAGTGTCCTCACATTTTCTTGCCAGTGACAAAAAAAAAAAGCTTGCCCTGATTTTGGAAAATCCTAGACTCCTAGAGGTGGAAGGGTCTTGGCCGCTCTGTGTGGACTTTGCAAAAACATAGAATATAGAGTTGAAAGAGACTGCATGAGCCATGAGCATGGAGAAGGCATGGAGCATGAAGGGAAGAAGGCCGGGCCAAAGATCACAGGAGCAAAGGGCAAGGAGGCAAGAAGTGCCAGTTGGTTTGCCTCAGCCGCTGCTTCCTTCCCCTTTACTCCTGTAACCTTTGGCTCAGCTTTCTCTGCTAGTTGCAGATTGTGCAAGAGGAGGCAGATCGCTCTCCCATCACAAACCCATGCCTTGTTGCATCATCAGGAGCTGTCAGACCAGAGTTCCCTACTCAGGGCCTTCAGAGATTGTCCTTCTTGCTCAAAGCAAAGCCCGGACCCACTGTCAATAGTATGGCTTTTGCTCAAAGGCATCTCTGGTTGCTGCTGCAGCATTTTGGCAGGACAAGCAAAGGAAAAGAGGCAGAGGAAAGCAAGGGAAAATGCTCTTTCCAGGGCAGCGGAGAGGGCACAATGTATATGTCTATGTATGCATATGGCTATATACACATATGCATATACACTATCTAGAGAGACTTGTTTCTTGACTAGTTCTCTGACCATATTAATGGTTAAAAAAACCCAAGTATACAAAGACACAGTGAACACAAATCCCTGTTCTAACACTCTTTCTCCCACCCTGGACCTTTCACAGGTATATAAACCCAATTTTCCTAGTTTCCACAAACCTCACAACCTCTTGAGGATGCTTGCCAAAGATGCATCCCATAATAATGTGTTGTCGAAGGCTTTCATGGTAGGAATCGCTGGGTTGCTGTAAGTTTTTCGGGCTGTCTGGCCATGTTCCAGAAACATTCTCTCCTGACGTTTCGCCTGCCTCTATGGCAGTGATATCGGAGGTGACACCCCCCCCCCCCGGACTCTGTAAAAGATATTTCAAAACCAAGGAATTCATAGTTTTACCAAGGACACCAGGCTGGAATGATCCCATAATCTCCTATCTCTCCTCCATGTAAGGTCCTCGCGACCTCTGAGGATGTCTGCTATAGATGCAGGCGAAATGTCAGGAGAGAATGCTTCTGGAACATGGCCATACAGTCCGAAAAACTTACAGTAACCCACTCCCATAATAATTAGTTAAAATAGATTTATTTATTTATTATTTTGATTTATATACCATCCTTCCCAAAAAGGCTCAGGGTAGTTCACAACAATGAATACACAACACAACGTAGTTAAAAACAGAATGAAAACAGATTAGGACCAGAATGGAACGCACTTAAAACTTGATTAAATAAAATCAGATTATATTAAATTACAAAATAGTTTTTAAAAAGCTCCATCTCTATGACAAAAGACCCTGTTTTGTGAGAGAAAGAGATCTCTCAGATGGATAGCGCAGTGGGTAGAAGCGCTGAGCTGCTGAGCTTGTTGACCAAAAGGTCGCAGGTTTGAATCCGGGGAGTGGCGTGAGCTTCCTCTGTCAGCCCCAGCTTCTGCCAACCTAGCAGTTTGAAAACATGTAAATGTGAGTAGATCAATAGGTACCGCTCCGGCGGGAAGGTAGCAGCGTTCCATGCAGTCATGCTGGCCACATGACCTTGGAGGTGTCTATGGACAACGCCGGCTCTTCGGCTTAGGAATGGAGATGAGCACCAACCCCCAGAGTCGGACACAACTGGACTTAATGTCAGGGGGGAACCTTTACCTTTACCTTAGCTAAACCTGGCCACGCTTCACTGTGGCTCAGTCTGATATGAAATAAATGTGAAAGTAAATAAAAGTATTGTTGCGAACATAGATTTACCAAGAAAACACCTCACTCAATTCAGTACCCAGCCTTGCGTTGCTGTGTGTATGTGGAATGAAAGGAAGGGAAGAAAAAGGAGGTTTTGACTATTTTTTATTGTAAAGCTACTGGATTGACTACATTTTTGGCTTGTCTGTTTTCTGCATAAACTTAAAGATCAGAAGGTTTACCAACCCTGGAGCATGTGACGTAAAAGTGCCCCTGAGAGAAGCAAGTGTTTTCTAAATTCAAACTGCACACTTGCAAAGATTTCTCCTGCACTTTATTGATATTCATAGCGTACACAAGGCATATTGGAAATTTGGCTATGCAGCGGACTGAGTGTAGATTCTCCCTAGAAAGAAAATAGGACCCCCCCCTCTATATATATTGTGTGTGCGCGTGCATATATGTATACACACACGGTCATCTCGAGGCTAGATTACTGTAACGCACTTTACGTTGGCCTTCCTATGTCGGTGACCCGGAGGCTCAAGCTGGTGCAGAACACTGCCACCCGGCTCCTGTCTGGTTCCCCAGCAGGTTGCCATATAACACCTATATTGCAGGATCTGCACTGGCTGCCGATTGAGCACCGGATTACCTTCAAAGTGTTGGTACTTACCTTTAAGGCCTTACACGGCCTGGGGCCAGCGTATCTAAGGGAACGTCTCACCCCATATTGCCCTCTGAGATCACTGCGGTCGGAGGATTCTAACCTCCTAGAGGTGCCCGCGGTGAAACTTGCCAGGTTGACATCAACTCGCCGGAGGGTGTTCTTCGTCATAGCACCTGTGCTGTGGAACGCCCTCCCGGCTGAAACACGGGCCATGAGGGACCTCCTCCCATTTAGACGGGCCTGTAAAACCCACCTCTTTAAACAGGCTTTTAATGGGTAGGCCCGGTCCATCCGCCGCCAATAATTCTCAGCTTTAGTACATGTTGTACCATTGTTTTAATTAATTAACCCTGTTCAATCTGTTTTTATTGCTACTACTGTTTTTAATCGTCCTTGACTGTGTATTGCTGTGCCTTGTGGCTACTGTGAGCCGCCGCGAGCCCCCGGGAGTTCGGCGGCATAGAAGCCGAAATAATAAATAAATAAATAAATATGTCTCTGTACCATCAAATCACCTGTTAACCTGGACCTACTGCCAGGCAATAATACTTAGTCACAAGCTCACAGTATTTTGGGACCAGCATAGAGTAGTACTGATGGGTTTCCTAGCAAAGGTCCCCATGATCACTGGGGCAGACTAGGCTTCATTGCTGTGGAAATGGTGGGAGGCCATCCGATCCAAGAGACAACTTGGCATGCTCAACAAAGGTGTCGTTTGCCTTCTGCAAGACAGTGCACCAGTTCACAACTTACCTGTTGCCCCAATGGAAGAGGCAAACTTCTGTGGCTTTGACATTCAGCCGTATTCTCTCGATTCACCCGACCTCGCATCATCGGACTTCCAACTCTTTCCAACCATTTTTGAAGGACAAGCATTCCTAGAATGAGGAGACTCTGATTTCTGAAGTCAAAACGTGGCTTTTGGAGCAAACTGTCGACTTCTACAAGCCAGTTGTTGACAGTTGCTTGAAAAGAGGGGAGAAGTGCATGTCCCAAAGTGGCACCGATGGACAGAAGGGCTCAGAACTGGGCCAAGTTGCATTGTTCTCTGTCCACAAGAAGTGAGTCAAGGGAAATCTTCAGTGAACGCCCTTCGTATACCTTTATACCTGGGGTCCAGGCATGTAGCCGGGGGGGGGGGGGCTTGAGAGGCTTCACCCCCCCCAAATTCTCAGGGTGGTCCGCGAGAAGGCCTGACTGGTACATTATTTAAACTGCTATGCTTATTCATATCATGATCTGATCACCATGCTCAATATATCCCATATGCATGGGGGTATTGGGATAACAGTACAAAAGGTTTGCTAGGGTCAAGCATGTAGCGGGGGGGGGCTAAGGGGGCTTCAGCCCCCCCCCCCCGAAATTCTCAGAGTGGTCCACGAAAAGGCCTTACTGGTACATTATTTAAACTGTTATGTTTATTCATATCATGATCTGATCACCATGCTCATTATATCCCACATTAATGGGGTTATTGGGATAACAATACAAAAGGTTTGCTAGGATAGACCCTCTTCCACCCAGTCTCAGCCCCCGAACCAAACTCAGCCCCCCGAATCAAAATCCTGGCTACGGCCCTGGCTAGGGTAGACCCTGTCCCTCTCCCAGACTCAGCCCCCCGGATCAAACTCAGCCCCTCCCGAATCAAAATCCTGGCTACGACCCTGCTGTGGTCGTGTAGAATATCTCTGGTGGAAAGGGGTCGCGAGTGGGCAAACTATAAGAAACCCTGCTCTAGAGGAATCATGGGTTCAAATGGCAGGAAACTGAATCCCAGCTAAACTTTACTACGATTAGCCGTGGAACATGTTTCTGTCTCTTTCTCTGGAGGTTTTGAAGCAGAGGCTGGGTGGGCATCTGTTGGGAGGGCTTTCATTGCATGGTGGAAGGGGGTTCATCTGAATGGCCTTTGGGGTCCATTCCACCACTGTGATTCTATGGCCTGTAGTTCCCACAATCCCCCATCTTGGGGTCATTCCCCCCCCCCCCCTCCCAATGGTGCTTTTCTTCCATTCCTGGCTGCTCAGAGCTGTCCTGAGACTCAGCCTGGCCTTCATGACCCTCCTTCTTCTCCTTTGCAGGTCTTGAGCAACGCCCGCCTCTTCCTGGAGAACCTCATCAAGTAAGTGGCTAGCCTTTGTGTCACCCTAAGAGTCGCCCTTTGGGCTTGAGCTACCTTCTCTCTTTGCTTCCCTTGCGAGGTCCAGAAGGCCAGTGCTGCCCCCGTGTGGCACAGAGGCCTACTGCAGCCTATCCGCTTCAAACCCCCACCTCTTGGGTTGCTGTGAGTTTCCGGGCTGTATGGCCATGTTCCAGAAGCATTCTCTCCTGATGTTTCGGCCACATCTGTGGCAGGCATCTTCAGAGGTTGAGGGGTCTGTTGGAAACTAGGCAAGGAGATTCCACCTGAACTTTAGGAAGAACTTCCTGACTGTGAGAGCTGCTCAACAGTGTAACTCTTTACCCCGAAGTGTAGAGAGTTGTTGACTCTTAAGCAGGAATGTGTCCAGAGGAGAGTGACTCAAAGGATCCAGTGTCTGGAGAACAAGCCCTACGAGGAGCGGCTTCAAGAGAAGGCTGAGAGGAGACATGATGAGGGCCATGTATAAAGATGTGAGGGGAAGTCCTAGGGAGGAGGAAGCAGGCTTCCTTTCTGTTGCCCTGGAGACTAGGACTCCTTGGAGCAGTGCCTTCAAACTATAGGAAAGAAAGGAGATTCCACCTGAACATGAGGAAGAACTTCCTGACTGTGAGAGCCGTTCACCAGTGGAACTCTCTCTCACAACCAAAGTGTGGTGGAAGCTCCTACTTTGGAGGCTTTGAAACAGAGGCTGGATGGCCATCTGTTTGGGGTGCAATTGTCCTGCTTCTTGGCAGAATGGGGTTGGACTGGATGGCCCACGCTGTCTGTTCCAACTCTATGATTCTAAGTGAGTTCAAATGGTAGGAAGAGATTTCACACAACCTCAGGATGGTAAGAGCTGTTGGAATATAGTGGAATCTGCTGCTGTCCCTTCCCTGGAGGTCTTTAAACCAAGGCTTTGATTGTGTCTTCCTGCTTGGGTTGGACTGGATGGCTTTTGTGGTGGGATCTCTTCCAACTCTAAAATTATGGGATTCAATGAGTCTGGGTGTCCGTCTGTCTGTCGGGAGAGTTTCAATGGTGCCTTTCTTCCTGGCAGAGTAGGGTTGGACTAGATGGCTTTTGGGGGGATCTCTTCCAACCCTAGGAGCCCATGAAGGCACAGACCAACTACAGCTGCAAACATGGAAGCTGGTTGGATGCCCTCAGAACTGTAGGTTGAGGGGGATGTGAATGGAGGATAATCCATTGAGGGCTTTTTTCTCCTTATTTATTTATTTTTACAGTATTTATATTCCGCCTGTCTCACTCCGCAGGGGAATCAGGGCGGATTACAATGCACGTTTATTTGGCAAACATTCAATGTCAGTTAGACACACAACATATATAAATAGTAGGCATGGTTTAGAACCCAAAAATAGGAAATCGAAAATCTCATGGGGGGATTTTTTATTAGTAATAGGAAGACTTATAAAAAATTTCCAAAAATTTCTAAAATGTAACTTAATTACTAACGAAAATCGTTAGTAGTTCGTATGCCAGCGCATGCGCATTCAGATGGTTTTGACCTACAACTCCCAGAAATCCTAACAGCTGGTAAATTGGCTGGGATTTCTGGGAGTTGTAGGCCAAAAACTTGAATAAATCACACTGAATTCTAGATGGGATTCTCCAAATAGGAAGGAGGGAGCAAAGGAGGGAGGGAGGGGGTATTCTATTCTTGGAAGCAGCAAAAGAAAAGGAGGAGGAGCCCCCTGGCTCCTCGCTGCTGCCTCTCTCACCCCGATCCCGAGGAGCGAGGGGCCCAAGTTTGCCCAGGCTGGTCATATACCTACATTCCATGCACATGCAATAATACAGCAGTAATAACAATGGGTATAAGAAGAGTAAAATTCAAACCGAAGTATTCTGACTGGTCCCTCCTCATGCGGTGCAAACGGGCTCTTCTCTTTGAGCCTGGGAAAAGCCAGCGTTTTCTGCTTGGAGTGCACACACATACATATTCTTTTGGGGGATTTGCTGCAGAATCTTCTCTATGAGCCTGGGATTCTGCAGCAATTCCCCCAAGAATATGTATGTGTGCTCTCCCAAGCAGCAAACGCTGGCTTTTCCAGGCCAATTTCCCGGGCTAATAAGAGAAGAGCCCCGTTTGCACCGCATGAGGAGAGACCAGTCAGAATACTTCGGTTTGAATTTTACCTCTTGTTATTGTTATTACTGCTGTATTATTGCATGTGCATGGACTGTAGGTATATGACCAGTTGGATTACTAATAATATTAGGCACTTACAGTAGCATTCATTCTATTATACATTAGGTTGGTTTCTCACCCCAATACTCTTTGATGCTTTAGATCCTGGCAGGCAGGAGAGGCAGGGAAGCCTGGAAAAAATGTAAACAGAGAGGTTTACTCAAGTAAATCCACAAAGGAGGGCCCTTCATCCAAAGTGCCCTCCTTTGTGGATTTACTTCTGAGTAAACCTCTCTGTTTACATTTTTTCCAGGCTTCCAGCCGAAAGAAGGAGCGAGTTTAGGGCTTGCCTTGCCATAATACTTATTGGCAAGGGAGGCGGGAGGGTGGTGAGAGAGAAGGAGGGTGCCCCCCCCCTTACGACCTAATAACGACACTTAAGAAAATCCTGGCCCTCGAAGTTCGAAAAAGAAAGTCCACTTCCTGGTTGGCGTTCCAGGTGCGGAAATACTCGAAAGTAGCATTTCTTACGAATTTCTTACGAAACGAATCATTTTCATAACTTTTTTCTCATGCCTAATAGATAGACACACAGAAGCAATTTAACATTCCAGCTGTGCCCAAACTTTCGTCACTCGATTCCGGCCGCAGGGGGAGCTGCTGCTTCACCATATATTGTGACACCAAGTCCTTTGATGGAGTACTTCCTCATTCTTCTGCACACTGCTGGAAGGTTTTATGGCGCCGGAAATTAGTTAAATTAGCCTCCCTAAATTTCCTACTTGACAGATGCAACTGTCTTTCGGGCTGCATAAGTAGACAGCAAGCTAGACGAATAGTCAGAAGCTCACACCAACCCGGGCTGGCTTCGAACTCATGACCTTTAGTTCAGTAATGATTAAATGCAACTGGCTCCCCAGCCGGCTGTACCACAGACTGGTCCCTCCCTCCCTCCCTTCCTTCCCATTGCAGGTATGGCATCTTGGTGGATCCTATCCAGGTCATCTCCTTGTTCCTGAAGGATCCCTACAGCTGGCCGTCTCTGTGCCTGGTCATCGGTGAGTCGCATGCCTTCGGGGCTTCCTCGGGGTCCTCTGTTATAATTGCCCTTTTGGACTGGAGTTCCCAGAATGACCAATGAATGACCGAGGTTGGGGGGAATATAGGCAATTTGCCTTGCTCTTGGCTGCAGCCTGTAGCTTAAAGCCCCTTTGTCTGAGGAAGCCCAGCATTAACGGCCAGCGTCTCTTTTTCCTCTAGTGTCCAACGTGTTCATCCTGGCAGCTCTGTTCATCGAGAAGAAGCTGGCGCTGGTAAGATGGGGCCTTCTCCTGTAGTGCAAAAGCTTGGGTCTTCCATGGTGTCTGTTCTGGGTCAGGCTGCTGTGGTTTTGGCTTTGAGTGCTGTGTTAAGATTCCATGAGACAAGGATTTAAATCCCAACTCAGTCATGGAAATCCATGAGGTGACCGTGGGGAAGAAGTCATACTCTCTCACCTTCAGAGGAGAAAGAAAGGGTGACCATGCCTCCAAACAAATCCAGCCCCATGATATTTTCACTTTTGCTGTTGTTTCTGTTGGACTTATGGCAACCGTAAGTTCACGGGAGTTTGCCATTGCGTCCCTGTGAGGCTGAGGGAGTGTGACGGAAACCTAGTGGGTTTAATTGCTGAGTGAGGATTTGAACGGCATTGTCCGTGTCCTATTCCGACACTTAAATCACTGCACCAAACCGGCTTTAGGGTTGCCATTAGTTGGGAAGGATATAAGAGCAGCATCCATTCAACAGATCTGTCCCCATAGTCATCCTTCACCCCTTTGTTCCCATGACAGAAATGGGTCAGGGATTGAGATGGGGAAGAACCAGTGGCCCACGTTGCTGGGAATCCAGATGTGATACCTGCCTTGGAATCACCTTCCCTGGAGGTTTTAAAGCAGAGGCCAGATGGCCATCTGTTGCGAGGCGTTTGATTGTGTTTTTCTACCTGCAGAAGGGGTTGGGCTAGATGGTCCCTTGGGGTGTCCTCCAACTCTGTGATTCTATGACCTGTGCACCCCCCAAGATGAGGCTCGTCTCCTTTGCCTCCTGCAGGGCTCCATGTCGGAGCGGATGGGGTTCATCCTCCACACCCTCAACCTCCTGACCATCCTGTGCTTCCCTGCCCTTGTGGTGCTGGCCGTCACCTCCACCACTCCCGGTGAGCGAGCGTTTGAGGGCGGAGAGGGGCCCTGTTTTCCTATGCAGGACCCCGGACCTTCCCCCTGTGAGGAATGTTTGGTCTCTCTACCAGAGCAGGGTGTCGTGTGATACATCTCGGGTAAGAGAGCAGATAGACAAAAAGAAAGTTCCCTAGTTTTTATTGTCGGAGGCTTAATGCCTGGACTCACTGGGGTGTCGTGTGGTTTCTGCGCTGTATGGCCATGGCAAAACGTCAGGAGAAAATGCTGCTAGAATATGGCCATACTACTTGGAAGCCACACAACACCCCTTTGGTAGAAGGGTCCCTAAAGGCTGGCTCTCCTGTCTCTGTGGGTCAGGCCTCTTGAGGCAGGGAGAGGTCTTCTCAAACAAAGGGCCAGAAAGGCACACTTTAGACTTTTAGGAATAAGAGGGGATTGGCCTCTCCATGCAGACAGGAAACAAAACACAGTTTGACTTGTAGACATTTACAAAAAAGGTGGAAACAAGACCACAGCCATGCAGGCCACTCTTCAGAGGGATTCATGACTTCCACACCTTTGACCATTTTGGTGACCTTTCTGTGGACCCCTTCCAGTTTATTTATTTTATTTATTGTATCAGTAGCGAACCAAACAGTTGTATTGTATTTTTAAAAACCCCACAAAGTTTGAAAACTTGGCATTCTATTAAATGTCCTTTGACCAGTAGCTGGCCATTGGTGTTGCTATAAGAATGTCCTCCAATGTACATAAGGAAAGGCTCAGGCTGTATTCTAATAGGTGGTGTGTGGTTTTCTCTTCTCCACACTCGCATGTTGTGGACTCCACTTTGTGGCCCCATTTATTAAGGTTGGCGCTGCACCTTGTGGTGCCAGAGCGCAGTCCATTCAGCTCCTTCCATATCGCCCAGTCTTCTGAGTCACTCATCTGGGATCAGCCACAGATTGAGGATCTGGGTTTTAGACTGCCACTTTTGGACTCTTGCTTGCTGTGATGTTCCAGAGAGTATCTCTGTAGATCTTAGAAAACTATTTCTTGATTTAAAGTGTTGGCGTGCTGGCTGATACCCAAACAGGGGATGGGCCGGAGACGTCACTGCCTTGGTCCTTTCACTATTGGTTGCTACTTCCCGGCAGATGTCAGGTGGTGCAATACTGGCTAAACAGTGTAATTTCTCCAGGGCACAGACACCACGTGATAATGCAGTATGTCTCATTAAGGGCCACATGCGTTCCACGCTAGGCATGTGTACTCAGCAGTAGACTAACAAAGCCAAGGGCAGATGTCTTCACCATATCTGGTTGTGATGCCCAGGTCGTGCCAGTCAGCTTTTGTAAGATATTGTTTCTAGCATCCACTTTTTGCTTGATATTCAGGTAGTGCTTCTTGTAGGTCATAGCACGGTCCAGTTGATCCACTACCTTCTTGAATTGCTTTGCCCTGAACTGGACACATAGTTATTCTTCCAGGTGACCAAAGGAGAAGAGAGTGGGGCTTTCCAGGTGATACAAATGTGAATTGTGTGGAGTGTTCGCCCTTGATCAGGATGCCTTCCATGGGTTGTCTCCCCCTCTTTCTGCTTCCACAGTTGGGGCCGTCCTCGCCCTCGCCACCCACACCATCCTCTTCCTCAAGCTCTTCTCCTTCAAGGACGTCAACCGGTGGTGCCGGGAGAAGAGGCAGGCCAAGGCCGCCCGAACACGGTCAGGTGAGCTCTTTGCTCACTGTGGGAATAGGAAAAGCTGGAGGGAAGCACTGCTGGGCCCCGGAGAGTAGAGAGAGAAACCCAGAAGAGGGAATGGAAAGCCGGACTTGGCATAGATAGTCCTTGGGGCTGTTCAGCTTTAAATCATAATGTCAGATATCTCAGTTTCAAGCTGTGTAGCTCTGGAGAATACTCCTGCGAAGGAGCACGCAGAGAACCACAAGTGGAGTAGATATCCACTTGTTTATTGTTCAGAATACAAGAGCGTTGACAACTGGCCTCCTATAGTCCTAACTTCTTCTTTTTCTTTTTTTGGTCGTGTCAGGAGCGACCTGAGAAACTGCAAGTCGCATCTGGTGTGGCAGAATTGGCCGTCTGCAAGGACGTTGCCCAGGGGACATTGCCTGGATGCTTTGATTTTTTACCATCCTTGTGGGAGGCTTCTCTCATGTCCCCTTTGCATGAGGAGCTGGAGCTGATAGAGGGATCTCATCCGCGCGCTCCCCGGATTTGAAGCTGTGACTTGTCAGTCTTCAGTCCTGCCAGCACAGGGGTTTAACCCACTGCGCTACCGGGGCTCCTAGTCCTAACTACAATATCATAAACCACTCACCCAAGAATCCTGGTGCCTGGAGGTTGCCCCTTTCCCATTCCAGAGCCCAGTTCTCCCCCCACCTTTAGGCAATTGATTTTTATGGCTGGGCCATTTGTCCTGCATTCCCTTTTGGCCCAATGACCCATGGACATGTGTTCTGTGTCGGGTGTACGGCATGAACTACAGATCATGACACATAGAATCCTAGAGATAGAAAAGCTACTCACTCCATTTATTCTATATTCCAGCTTCTGGGCCCCAGAAAGCCAATGGAGATGTGGCACCGAGCCCTGTGGCTTATCCAGCAAACCTGACCTACAAAGGTAATGAGACTATAGAGGGTTTCTTTTCTTTGTCAGGAGTGTCTTGAGAAACTGCAAGTCATTTCTGGTGTGAGAGAATTGATTGTCTGCAAGGACATTGCTCAGGGGACATTGCCCGAATGTTTTATCATCCTTTTGGGAGGCTTCTCTCATGTCCCCGCATGGGGAGTTGGAGCTGACAGAGGGAGCTCATCCGTGCTCTCCCCAGATTCAAACCTATGACCTATCGGTCATAAGGGTTTAGCCCACGGCGCCACTGGGGGCTCTTACGATAAAGGTCGGTGGGTGGGAAAGAGCAAGACAGTTGACCAAAACATGGCTGGTCTCTTGTCTCAAGGTGGACAATCCCTCTGGGATTTCTGATGGCTTCCTTACAGGAAACGGGTAACTTTTCCCTTCTGCCCCAGCCCAGTGCATCTTCCCCACTCTGTCCTTGCAGATATGTACTATTTCATCTTTGCACCGACCTTATGCTACGAGCTGAACTTCCCTCGTTCCCCGCGCATCCGCAAGCGGTTTCTGCTGCGCAGGCTCTTTGAGATGGTGAGGCACCTGTATTTGTGTGTGTGTGTGTGAGTGTGTGAGAGAGAGAGAGAGAGAGAGAGAGAGAGAGAGAGAGAGAGAGAGAGAGAGAAAAGACACAAAAATCACTCATTCTCCGTGATGCTTATTGGGCCTCCATGGATTCTGTGCATAAGAGCCAATGCAATTCTAGGCTGCATCGGTAGGAACATAGTGTTTCGATTGAGAGAATTCACAGGGCCCTTCCACACAGCCATATAACCCAGAATATTAAGGCAGAAAATCCCACAACATCTGAACTGTGTTATCTGAGTCCACACAGCCATGTGTTCTAGTTTAAAGCAGATAATGTGGGATTTTATTCAGCTGTGTGGAGGGGAGCCCAGTCCCACTCTGTTCTGCTTTGGGTCAGGCCTCGCCTCAATAATAGCCCTGTGAGCAGTTCTGGGCAAAACAATTCAAGGAGGAGATGGACAAGATGAAGGGGTCCAGGGAAGGGCCACTAAAAGGGTCAAAGGCCTGGAAACGATGAACCCCTCTGAGGACCAGCTTTCCAATGTTCAAACACTGAGGAGGGGGCAGGCTTGAAGCCATGGGTTCAAAGTGCAAGAGAAGAGATTCCACGGAGGCTTTTAAATAGAGGCTTTGGTTGTGTCTTCCTGTACAGTAGAATGAAGTGGAACTGGATGGCCCCTGGGGTTCTCCCCCAACTCTTAAGGATCTACAGTAAGAATGATGGCAGTTGGCCCTACTTTAAGTGCCTTGGCTGTGTGCAATGGAGTCATGGCAGTTGCATTTCCACAAGGGGTTTCCCCTTCTCTGTCCAAGAGTCCTGATGCTTCTACATGAGCTGGAAATGGAGGAAGGTGGGTCTCTCCTTTGGTCCTCCAGAGGTCCTCCTGGTCAGCCGAAAGGCCGAACAGGGCATAGGGTTACAGCCTGTGTTGGATGGGGTTACACTCCTCCTGAAGACGCAGGTTCGCAGCTTGGGAGTGATCCTGGATTCATCGCCAAGCCTGGAACCCCAGGGGAGCTTTTGCACAGTTAAGACTCGTGCGCCAGCTGCGCCTGTACCTTGGGAAGTCTGATCTGGCTACGGTGGTCCACGCTCTGGTCACATCCCGAATAGATTACTGCAACGCACTCTACGTGGGGCTGCCTTTGAAGACAGTTCGGAAATTGCAATTAGTCCAGCGGGCGGCAGCCAGATTACTAACTGGAGCTACGTACAGGGAACATACCACCCCCTGTTGTGTCAGCTCCACTGGCTGCCTGTCCATTTCTGAGCGCAATTCAAAGTGCTGGTTTTGACCTTTAAAGCTCTATACGGTTCTGGCCCAGCTTACTTGTCCGAACGCATCAGCCTCTACGTCCCACCTCGTAATTTAAGATCAGCCGGCGAGGCCCTGCTCTCATTCCCGCCAACTTCTCAAATGCGATTGGTGGGGACGAGAGAGAGGGCCTTCTCGGTGGTGGCTCCCCGTCTGTGGAACGCACTTCCAAGCGACATACGATCAACGCCATCCCTCCTGGCATTCAGGAAAAAAGTGAAATCTTGGCTGTGGGACCAGGCTTTTGCACATTAGCACAATGCAACACTTTGGACTGGATTTGTAACAGCAAGTTGATGGATATGGCTCAAGGCTCCTGTTATGGACGAAATACTGTTTTTAACTTAAGAGAAAGTGTATGGTGTGTTAGTGTTAATTGTATTTTAATGTGTTTTAATGCTGTATGTTTTTGGTTTTATATTGTATTATGTTGGCATCGAATTGTGCCTTTTGTTAGGGCGCTCTGAGTCCCCCTTCGGGGGTAGGGAAGAGCGGGGTAGAAATGGTGGAAATAAATAAAATAAATAAATACTCACATCTTACTTCTCCTTCTCTTCCTTTTAGCTCTTCTTCCTACAGCTGATGGTGGGCCTGATCCAGCAGGTGAGCATCTTGCTGACCATTTCTGTACCTTGGGGCAGGGATGAAGGAGGCCCCTCTGCAAATCCTTGGCAGCAGTTGGGCCTTTTGGGATTGGGCTGGGTGACCTCAGGATGCGCAGGAACCCTTTTACACCTTGCTCTGTCTACTTTTCTTGCAGTGGATGGTCCCCACGATACAGAACTCCATGAAGCCTTTCCGGGTAAGTTGTGCATCTGGGCAGAAAGGGTCCTTATGGTTTGTCTTGAAGATGGGGCAGGCCTTGTCTCATTGGGGACCGCCCCCTGGAAAAGTCCTTTTCTGGGGGCTTAAGTCTCCTGGGATGGAACAGGTGACTTAGATGAAGGGAGAGAAGGCAGGATCATCGAGTTTGCAGACAGGACCAAATTGCGAGGGAGAGCCAATGCCCCAGAAGACAGGATCAGAATCCAAAACGATCTTCACAGATGAGAGAGAGGATGGGCCAAAACTCACACATTGAAGTTCAAGAGGGACAAATGTGTTGATGCCAGCAGCGTAGGCTTGGTGGCATCTACAATACAATCAATCCATTTCAACAAAATGCGAGAGACTCCACTAAGGCAGAAAACAGGAAATGCAAAGATACAGAATGGGGGACGCGTGGCTCGAGAGCAGTACGTGTGAAAAAGATCTTGGGAGTCCTCGTGGACAACAAGTTAAATAGCAATGTGATGCTGCAACTAAAAAAGCCAATGGGATTTTGGCCTCCAAGGTCTTTGTGATTTCCCTGCTTGGCAGGGGGCTGGACTGGATGGCCCTTGGGGGTCCCTTCCAGCTCTTACAATTCCTGCAGTCCCTTTGACTACACCCAGTTCCAACACGGATGACGCACTGCACAAACAAGAAATAGTTGAATGTATTGTCGAAGGCTTTCATGGCTGGAATCGCTGGGTTGTTGTAGGTTTTTTGGGCTATATGGCCATGCTCTAGAAGCATTCTCTCCTGACATTTCGCCTGCATCTATGGCAAGCATCCTCAGAGGTTGTGACGTCAGGCCTAAGCAGCTGAGGGAGAAAAGGAAAGGGCCTGAGGTCACAACCTCTGAGGATGCTTGCCATAGATGCAGACGAAACGTCAGGAGAGAATGGCCATATAGCCCAAAAAACCTACAACAACCCAAGAAATAGTTGCTTGTTTGAGAGGGGAAAGTGAGTTATATGCAAGTATGGTAATGATATTCATAAATGTCCTGGGAAACCTTGTGAAAGGAAGAAGAGGCACATTCCCACCTTTTTTTTTTCTTTTGCAGGATATGGATTACTCCAGGATCATGGAGCGCCTCCTGAAGCTGGCTGTAAGTCTTCTCAACTGGTCTCTTTCCTGTGCCTTGGAAAGAAACTGAGTTTGACTGGGGAGGGAAGGAAAAAGGGGCCCACAATTCAAGAAGGAGATGGACTGGGCAGAAGGGGGACCAAAATGGTCCACGGTCTGGAAACTAGGAATCTCTTTGAGGAGTGGCTGGGGATGTTTAGCTGGGGGGAAAGAAGACTGAGAGAAAGAGACGTGAGGGCCAGGTTTACATATTTAGATGGATTTCCCATTGAGGAGAAAGGGGAAAGCTTCTTTCTTGCTTCTTAAGAGAAGCAGTAGGTAGAATCTGCTGAATTTACTTTGAAAACCATTGAAAACCCGGCAGGTCCCCAACCACCTGATCTGGCTGATCTTCTTCTACTGGTTCTTCCACTCCACCCTCAACGTCATTGCCGAAGTCATGCAGTTCGGGGACCGGGAGTTTTACCGGGACTGGTGGTGAGTTGGCCCTTGGGTCGCGGTTGCGAATCGAGCCCTCTATTCTAAGAGTGCATATTACACTGCAGAACTTGGTTTGGCACTACTTTTACTGCCATGGCCCAAGGCTGTAGAACAGGCCTGCCCGGTGTTTTGGAGCTGTCGCTTCACCGTCCACTTGTGACACCAATGGAGTACTTCCTCATTCTTTTGCATGCTGCTGGAGATTTTTATGGTGTTGTAAATAAGTTAAATTAGCTTCCCCACATAAAGCGGTACCTCAATTTCCTACTTGACAGATGCAACTGTCTTTTGGGCTGCAAAGTTCTACAGCAAGCTAGACTAGACAAATGGTCAGGAGCTTGATGGAGCATGTGTTGTAGCAGGGAAAATTGTGAGTTGTAATCCTCTGCTCTACACAGCAGAAGTTGTGCGTGGATATGGATTTAGTATGCTCCGGAGACTGGAAACACGCAGTTGTTGTCCCTCACACAAGCAATGACGCTGGTAAAATAAATAGACGGACGTTCTTGCCAAATGGCAGGCAACTTTATCTTTATGGTTCAGTTCCTTGTAAAGACTTTAAACCAAAACATTCAGCAACTTGCGCCAACAAAACATGCTTAAACTTCAGCTTCATTAAATGGCAAAGAAGATAAACAGTAGATAAAGGCAAAACACAAACAAAACTCTGCCTTGCTCCTCCTTCTGCCAAAAAGCTACTTACTGTCCAAGCAAAAAATAGTGAAGCCTTTTACAGCTGTTTTAGCAAGAAGCAGATTCACATTGCTGCTTCTTTCCACTTCCTCCCAGGAAACACCTTCAGTTATTTGTGCCCCTCCTGGCTAGTTAGATCTTGTCGGGAGGGGTTACGAGACCCCCTGTGTAGGATAATCAACAGCTCCCTTGAGCAAGGAGTGTTCCCAGGGGGTTTGAAGGAGGCCATAGTAAGACTGCTACTGAAGAAACCGAATGTAGATCCTTTGGTTCCCTCCAGTTACTGCCCAGTTTCTAATTTGCCGTACCTGGGTAAGGTGATTGAGAGGGCAGTGGCGGGTCAGCTGCAACAGTTCTTAAATGACACAGCTGGACTTGATCCCTTCCAGTCCGGCTTCCGTATTGGGCATGGGATGGAGACCGTTCTTGTCTCTATTACAGACCAACTTCGCTGCCAGTTGGACCATGGTGGGTCAGCGCTGCTGGTGTTGTTAGATTTCACGGCAGCCTTTGACACGGTAGATCACACATTATTGACCCACCGTTTAGCCGCGACGGGAGTTAGAGGGACTGCCCTTAAATGGGTGGCCTCCTTCCTTCAAGACCGGGGACAACAAGTGGAGAGGGGAGGGATGGCCTCTGGGAGACTCCCATTAAGTTGTGGGGTCCCCCAGGGAGCTGTCCTTTCCCTTTTATTGTTTAACATCTATATGCGTCCGTTCGCCCGACTGGTCTGCGATTTTGGCCTGGAGTGCCATCAGTATGCTGATGACACCCAGCTGGTGCTGAGAATGGATGGCAGGCTGGACACCATACCCGATTGTTTCCATCAATGCCTTGAAGCTGCGACTGGATGACTGCGCACCAGCCGGTTGAAGTGAATCCATCGAAGACGGAGATCCTATGGCTGGGTTGTCCTGGTATTGGTGAGTGCTGGTTGCCTACCCTGGATGGTGACTGATTAGGCCCGTCGTCTTTGGTAAAAAGCCTGGGGGTCCAATTAGACCCACTGCTATCTATGGAGACACATGATCTCCACGGTCAGCAGGTCCGCATTCTTCCATCTCTGGCAGGCTAGGCGACTGGCTCCTTACCTATTCAGGAATGACCTAGCTACGGTGATCCAGGCGATGGTCATCTCAAGGTTAGACTACTATAACGCCATCTACATTGGCCTTCCCTTGTCGGCAACCCGGAAACTAAAGCTGGTGCAAAATGCTGCCACTCGATTGCTGGTGGGAGCACCTGCGAGAGAGCACATCACACCAATCTTACAGCAATTGCACTAACTACCAATAGAGTACCGGATAGTTTTCAAGGTGCTGGTGTTGACCTTTAAGGCCTTGTATGGTCTAGGGCCAGTGTACCTGAGGGACCGCCTCACCCCATACGTTCCCCCGAGATCATTGCGATCAGAAGAACAAAATCTTCTGGTGATTCCATCAATCCGTTCCTGCCGCCTTTGAGTAACAAGACAAAGAGCCTTCTCTGTAGTGGCGCCGACACTATGGAACGCGTTACCAGACGACGTTCGGGCTATCACGGAGTTAGCCCCTTTCCGGAGGGCCTGCAAGATGACCCTTTTTAAGCAGGCCTTCAATCTACGTGCCTCCTGACAACTCTGACCACGTCCTTGTGTTTTATATAACAAAGTGTTTTATCTGTATTTTCACTGTTGTTTTATGTAAACCGCCCCGAGCCTGCAGGGAGGAGTTGGTATATAAAAGTGAACAATAAAATAAATAAATAAATAAATAAATTCTAGCCCAGAAGCAGACTCACATAGCTGCTTCTTCCAACTCTCTCCCAGAAAATACCTTCAGCCTCTCTTGCTCTAAAATGAGCCACAAGCCTAATATGAGTAGCATAATCCCAGAAGCATACTCAGCTTCTTCTTGCTCCCACGTGAGCAGTGCAGACAATGAGCAGCATGGGGAGATTATAGCCCCAAGACTCCACCCACCCAATTAGCCAAGGTGGGCCTGGTTAATCAGCTATACTTAGCGCTTGCACCTAGCTGTAAAACTACACAAGCTAGGACAGGGCTGTCCAACTTCTACCGGACCTGTGGCCGGAATTCCAGTTACTGATGACCTGGGGGGCCGAAGGGTCTGCCTCCGCCCCCGGCTCCGCCCCCTCCCCGGCTCCACCCAGGCTCCGCCCCCTCCCTGGCTCCACCCTTCCCCGCCCCTCCCGGCTCCACCCTCTCCCCGCCTTGAGGTGTCTGTGGAGGACACCGGGGCTTTGACTTGGAGATAGAGATGAACACCAAAATCCCAGTCTCAAGTCCCAGTCCCTGCTTTGAACTGGATTATATTGCAATCTGGACTCAGGGCCCTTCACACAGCCATATAACACAGAATATCCAGGCAGAAAACCCCACAAAACCTGCTTTGAACTGGATTATATTGCAGTGTGGACTCAGGGCCCTTCACACAGCCATATAACGCAGAATATCCAGGCAGAAAACCCCACAAAACCTGCTTTGAACTGGATTATATTGCAGTGTGGATTCAGGGCCCTTCCACACAGCCATATAACCCAGAATACCTGCTTTGAACTGGATTATCGGAGTCCACACTCATATAATCTGGTTTAAAGCAAATAACATGGGATTTTATTCAGATGTGTGGAAAGGAAGGCAAATAAGAAGCCAGGGCCCTTCCACACAGGCCTATAACCCTGAATGATAAGGCATAATATTCATTCTGCCTCTGCTAATAATAATAATAATAATAATAACAACAACAACAACAACAGGTTCCTGGAGTAGGAGACCTCCAAGGGCCATCCAGGGCCATCCAGTCCAATCTCCTTCTGCCATAAGGGGAAAATACAATCAAAGCATTCCTCACAGATGACCATTCAGCCTCTGATGATGATGATGATAATAATAATAATTACAATGGGTTCCTAGAATAGGAGACCTCCAAGGGCCATCCAGTCCAATCTCCTTCTGCCATAAGGGGAAAACACAATCAAAGCATTCCTCACAGATGACCATTCAGCCTCTGATGATGATGATGATAATAATAATAATAATAATAATTACAATGGGTTCCTAGAATAGGAGACCTCCAAGGGCCATCCAGTCCAATCTCCTTCTGCCATAAGGGGAAAACACAATCAAAGCATTCGTCACAGATGGCCATTCAGCCTCTGATGATAATAATATAATAATAATAATAATTACAATGGGTTCCTAGAATAGGAGACCTCCAAGGGCCATCCAGTCCAATCTCCTTCTGCCATAAGGGGGAAAACACAATCAAAGCATTCCTCAGCCATGTTGAATCAAACCTAAACTCTCATGAGAGCAACAGAAAGTACTGAACCTTGAGTTTGGGAGTTGTAGTTCTCCTCCATCCAGAGAGCACTGTGGACTCAAATAATGATGGATCAGGACCAAACTTGGCACGAAGCCTCAGGAGAGGAGGAAGCTGGAAAGGGAATGAATGAGCACCCCCCCCCCGCTCCGAACTCGGCCCCGCCCCTTTTTCACTCTGGCCACGCCCCCTCTCACTCGTGCACTCTCTCTCTCTTTCCCTCTTTCCTTCAGGTGGTGGAAGGGGAAGAAATGAAAGCGGAAAGAGAGAAAGAAGGAGGGAGAGAGAGAGGGAGAGGGGGAGGGAGGAAGTAGTAGTAGGAGGAGAGCCTGCTCCTCCTCCCTGCCCCGCCCCTCACCCCCGCGAAAAAAAAAAATATTCGAAAAATATTCCAAAAATATTCGAAAAATATTTTTAAATTTTTTAAAAAAAATCTTAAAAGGCAGATATCTTGCAGAAGGGTAGGGGGCCGTGGGGAAGGGGCTGGGGGGCCGTATACGGCCCGGGGGCTGCCAGTTGGACAGCCCTGAGCTAGGACTTTCCTACACTCAAGTATACAGCAACACAAACCTCATTTACTTATGAGTATACCCAAGCAACCAAACACCCATTTCATTTTCTTTACTTGGATTTTTACAAATCCCAACAGAGCTTGCTCCAACTGACCCGGGCTGGCTTCGAATTCACGCCCTTTCGGTCAGTAGTGATTTTAATGCAGCTGACTCCCGGCAAGCTGCGCCACAGCCCGGTCCGAGTTTGCCCATGCCTGTTATAGAATCATGGGAGTTGCATCATCATCATTGCAGATGTCACCTTTTTTTTCAATGAGTCCCTTTTCTTTCCCAGTGCCATCATAGAGGGCCACTTCACCTAGCCACAGCCTTTGTGGTGCAAACACAGACAGACACATATATGTTGGTTTTCATATATAGAGTTTGTTGTTGTTACTATTTTATACTTTCTCTTGCAAAGTGGCACACAGCAATACAACATATAACCTACATATACAACATATAATAATTGAAATAGCATGGTATTGGGGGCGGGGGGAGAGAAGGGAGCTGCTCTTCCCCTTGACTCAGTTTCTCTCTTTGCACCTCTGTCTGCTCCTTGGTTTCTCCTTCAGGAATTCTGAGTCAGTGACCTATTTCTGGCAGAATTGGAACATCCCTGTCCACAAGTGGTGCATCCGGTAAGTGTGGCTCAGGGTGGGGTTCACAAGGGGGGGGTTGCTTGGGTTGCTTGGGTATACTCATCACAAGGGTGATGGTGCCTTGAATCAGCCTCAGGTCTCCAAGAAGGTTGGGTAGGTGCACTTCCCATAACCAGAGAGACTCTCAGCCACCTACACAGGATGGAAGGTCCCTTAAGGGGCAGCCCATATCGCATGCCGGAAGACTTGCTCCCTTTTCTGTCCTTTTGCTCTTTCCATTCTTTCCCTCCTTGTGCTTCATTCCCCTTTCTTCATTTTACTTCTTTTCCTCTTTACTTCTTTTCCTTCTTTCCTCCCCTCTTCCTTCCATCATCTATTCCCTTCCTCTCCTTTTATCTTCTGGATCCCCTTCCTTCCTTCCTTCCTTCCTTCCTTCCTTCCTTCCTTCCTTCCTTCCTTCCTTCCTTCCTTCCTTCCTTCTCTCTGTCTCTCCCTCTCCCTATATATGACTTTCACATTATTTTGCTCTTTTTTCCATTCTTCTTTCTGTTCCTTCTTTCCTTCCTTCCTCTCTCTGTCTCTCCCTCTCCCTATATATGCCTTTCGCATTCTTTTGCTCTTTTTTCATTCTTTCTGTTCCCTTCTTTCCTACTTTCCTTCTTTCCTTCCTTAATTCCTCCTTCTGTCCTTCCCCCCTCCTTTGCGTCTTTCCTTTACGAACCCTTCTGCCGGAGGGCTTCTCCACTTCTTTTATTCCTTGGTTAACCTTGCCCCCCCCCCCTTTGCGCCTGCAGACATTTCTACAAGCCCATGATGAAGAAGGGCCTCGGGAAATATCCGGCTCAGGTCGCCGTCTTCTTGGCTTCAGCCTTCTTCCACGAGGTCAGTGGCAAAGTGGGATGTCCAAAGGGGTCTCTCACAAGGACCCGCATGCCATACACATGTGTCTCCTCTTCCCTCCTCCTTGCAGTACCTGGTGAGCGTGCCCTTGAAGATGTTCCGGCTCTGGGCCTTCATGGGGATGGCAGCTCAGGTAGGGCCCTGAACAATTCTCATGCAGTGTTTGTATATTTAGACTATAACATTCCTTTATTGCACTGCTTGATAGCTTTCTGTTACGGTTCCACATGCTTTTTGGGAGAAAATAATACTAATACTTTATTTATACCCCGCCACCATCTCCCCAGGTGGACTCAGGGCGGCTTACATGAGGCCAAGCCCAATAATACAACAGTGCAAATATACAACATAAGAATACAACAGTAAAATACAAAAAGAAAATACAAGAAACAATATAAATAAGCACATTAAACAATATTAAATCACAATATTTAAACATAGAAAATCAATCACTGTGGGCAGGGCCAGTTACAAAGATTAAAAGTTTAAAAGCACTGGGTGGTATTGTATTGTTTTTGTTTTGGATCTCATTTTAGAGAGATCAAGTTGGATATAAATACATATAATAATGAATCACCTCCCCAGAGATGTCTGCCTTGGAGAGGGCCAGCTGACCCACTTCTTCGGTCATGTCCAGATCAAAGTCCCTTTCCCAATCCTCGCTGACGTCTGTGCTTGAACCTTTTTTCCCATTGTCGGAAGGAGCGGACTTTCCACTCTCTGAGTTGAGCTCAAAGAGTCGCAGGTCCATTGGCCCTTCCTCTCGGGGACCGGCCGACCGGCTTTGCCCCTTACTTTCAGCCTCCTTGGGCTGCTTCTCTGGCGAAGGCTTCCCATCCTGGGGCTTTGAGGTGGGCTGCGTGGGCTCTGCACCCAAGAGTTAATAATTACAGGAAAGGAGATTCCACCTGAACTTTAGGAAGAACTTCCTGAGGGTGACAGCTGTTCAGCAGTGGAACTTCTGCCTCAGCGTGTGGTGGGAACTCTCTTCTTGGAGGCTTTGAAACAGAGGCTGGATGGCCAGCTGTTGAGGGTGCTTGGATGGTGCTATTCTTGCATGAATGCAGAATGGGGTTGGACTAGACGGCCCATGAGGTCTCTTCCAACTCTGTGATCTATATAAATAAAAATGTAATTTTCATTTGTGGGATTAACATAACTCAAAATCCACTGGACGAATTGACACCAAATTTGGACACAAGACACCTATCAGGCCGAGTGACCATAACAATAATAATCATCATCATCTTTATGTATACGCCGCCACCATCTCCCCAATGGGGACTCGGGATGGCTAACATGAGGCCAAGCTCCTTTAAAATACAATACAACACAATAAGGTACAAAATACAAAAACAAAATACATCAGAAAGAATAATGATTGAAAAATAAATAAATAATACAATTACAAAACAAATGGAATAATACAGGAAATTCACACACAAAAACTGAATAGGATGGGCAGGCCAAGTGGACAAGATGAAATGATAAATCCCTGGGTGAGATAGGAGTAGGAGATAGCAAATGAGGGGCCCCAAAAAGATGAAATAGTGGGGACAGGCTTTCAGTTAAGAATGGGGGGGGGGGGGGAGTGCATCATAGGGGAACACTATAGATGGAGCAACACAACTGGAGGGGATGGTCACTCTTCAAAGGCCCAATGGAAAAGCCAGGTCTTCAGATTTTTCTTGAAGTCTGCTAAGGAGGGGGCTTGCCTAATCGCACCAAAGATGGGGAGCCACAGCAGAGAAGGTTCTCTCCCTTGTTCCCACTAATCTTGCCTGTGACAGTGGGAAATGAGAGAGGAGAGCCTCCCCAGAGGATCGGAGGGGTCGCGCAGGTTGGTGGTAGGAGAGGTGGTTACGAAGGCAGGAGGGTCCCAAACCATTCAGGGTTTTATAGGTGATGACCTGAACCTTGAATTGGGACCGGAAAATGAACGGCAGGCAATGGAGCTCCTTAAACAGGGGGGTTGACTGCTCCCTGTAATTCGCCCCAGTTATTAATCTGGCTGCCGCACGTTGGACCAATTGGAGTTTCCAGGCCGTCTTCAAAGGAAGCCCCATCACTCATAAAAACACTGAAAAACACAACGGAAGGGACTTAAAAGGCCAAAAAAGCAAACGACTCTACAACACATGCGCATGCTCGAAAACAACTCCCCCTGGAAAACATACCACACACACTCTTTCAGACTACAGCTCCCAGCATCCCCTAGACCAGGGATGTCCAACTGGCGGCCCCAGGGCCATATACGCCCCCCAGCCCCTTTCCTACGGCCCCCGCCTACCCTGCAAGAAATAGTAATTTTAAAAAATCGATCTCCGGGGGGGGCTGGGTGACGTTAGGTGTGGTGCCGGCGCCGAGCCTGACGTCACCCAGCCCCGCCCGCTCCCTTCCTCCTCCTCCGTCCCGCCTCTCCCCCCGGCGCACCAATCGGGAACGCCGGGGGGGGGGAGGGAGGGAGGAGGCGTGCCTAAATAGGAAGAAGGCGAGCGCTTCCCTTCTCTTTTTAGGCACTCCTCCGTTCTGCCTCTCCCACCGGCGCCCTGAACGGGGTGATTTTAAAAAATTGCTCTAGTTTTTCAATGACTATCTCACCATCAAGTCTCAACCAATTCAAACTAGTTTGTGGCAGCCACAAAAACAAAGTTTCTGGAACATAACTACTTTCAAAGTAATGAAAGCGCACACTTAAACAGGAAATCATACAATCCTAGAGTTGGAAGAGACCTCATGGGCCATCCAGTCCAACTCCATTCTGCCAAGAAGCAGGAAAATCTCATTCAAAGCCCCCCCCGACAGATGGCCATTCAGCCTCTGTTTAAAAGCCCCCAAAGAAGGAGCCTCCACCACACTCCGGGGGAGAGTTCTACCGTTGGAACAGCTCTCACAGTCAGAAAGTTCTTCCTAATGTTTAGATGGACTCTCCTTTCGTGTAGTTTGAAGCCATTGTTCCATTGCGTCCTAGTCTCCAGGGCAGCAGCAAACAAGCTTGCTCCCTCCTCCTCCCTAGGACTTCCCCTCACATATTTATACATAGCTCTCACCATGTCTCCTCTCGGCCTTCTCTTCAGGCTAAACATGCCCAGCTCTTTAAGCCACTCCTCATAGGACTTGTTCTCCAGACCCTTGATCATTTCAGGGGCCTTCCTCTGGACACATTCCAGCTTAGAGTCAACATCTCCCTTTAATTGTGGTGCCCAGAATTGGACACAGTGTGATTCCAGGTGTGGTCTAACCAAGGCAGAATACAGCATGGGCAGCATGACTTCCCTGGATCTAGATAATACCAAGAGGACAGGAACCAAAATCCAAAATTACCATTTGGAAGCAAGAAAATGAATTTTAACAGGGACACCTGGCTTGGAAACAGCACAATGTGAGAAGGATCTAGATCAGACCTGGGCAAACTTGGACCCTCCTCCAGGTGTTTTGGATTTCGACTCCTACCGGCTGTTAGGAGTCGTGGAAGTCAAAGTCCAAAACACCTGGAGGAGGGTCCAAGTTTGCCCAGGCCTGATCTGGGGTCTTTAAAGAAGTCAGTGCAATTGTAGGCTTGCCTACTTTATAATTAACTAGCTTGGGGACCCGGCCCTGCCCGGGTTTATTTGAGAAAGGCATTGTGTGCCAAGGTTGGTCCTTATCAGTTGTTTATGTGGCTCAAAGTGGTCTCAGGAACTTAGTGAAGGTACTGCAAGTCCCATCGGCCATGGTCCATCCCCCTCCAAACAGCACCAGGGTGTAGAGTGGGTCACGGGGGCTCTGTGTGTCACGTTTGGTCTTGATCATTCATTGGATGAGGGTTGCAGCGGTCTCGGAAGGTGAGTGAAGGTACTTCAAGCCCCATCATCTGTGGTCCATCCTCCTTGAAACAGCACCAGGGTGTAGAGTGGGTCAAAGGGGCTCTGTGTGTCAGTTTTGGTCTTGATCAGTCATTGGATTAGGTTTGCAGCAGTTTTGGGAAGTGAGTGAAGGTACTTCAAGTCCCATCATGCATGGTCTGCCCTCCTCCAAACTGCACCAGGATGTAAAGTGGGTCATGGAGGCTCTGTGTGCCAAGTTTGGCCTTGTTCTGTCATTGTTGGGAGCCACAAAGTGTTTTGGCCTTAAACTCCCACCATGTCTGACTGCCTCAGGCCTTTTCCTTACCCCCCTCTGCCACTTTAGAGTGTCGGAATGTTAGTGTTGGCTGGCCAATTAGAGGCATTATGCAAATACTCCCTCACTGGCAACCAATCATGTTGTCAGAATGTAGAGGCCAAGGAACCAATCAGAACGCTACCAAATACATACAAACCCACAAACATACATAGAAACATTCCGCTTTATTATATATAGAGAAGAGATAGAGATAATAATCATATTCTTTATTTGTACCCTGCCACCATCTCTCCAACGGGGACTCGGGTCGGCTTACATGAGGCCGAGCCCAATAACACAACAGCAACGTAAAATCAAACATAAAACATATAATCGATTACATAAAACCTAAGCTATAAAATACTACAACCAATAAAACAATCACAATAAAATAGAACCATTCACTTTCCCCCTTCTGCCTGACCTTTCCTTCCCCTTTCCTCCCATAGATCCCCTTGGCCTGGCTTGTGGGGCGCTTCTTCCGGGGCAACTACAGCAACGCTGCCGTCTGGATCTCCCTGATCATCGGGCAGCCCATTGCCGTCCTGATGTACGTCCACGACTACTACGTGCTGAACTACGAAGGGGCCCCGTGACCCCTCCCATCCCTCCCCGTCCTGCTGTGGGGTGTTGGTGGCGGTGCACCTTTCCACGTCCTGCCTTCTCTGGACAGCCCTTGGGGCCCCTTTTGTGGGTGGAGGCCGATCAGATACAGTTTGGCTCCTCTCCGGGAGACCCACTGAATCCCACAGCACCCAGGATCGAGCCGGCCTCTGCGTACGCCGTCTTGTCGGGTTGGAAAGCCGGATCAATGCAATAACTTCCCCTTGCGCCCAGAGTTTCCAGCAGGAACTTGGAGGCTCAGGGTATAGATGTGTATCCAAGATAGAGAATGTATGTCGGACACTTTCCCACCCACTTCCCATGTTGTGTTTGTGGGGCAGCCTTGGACCTCTCGGTGGAAGCAAGGCTTAAAACCTGTGTGTGCCTTGTTGGTTTTCCTCTTTACGGACCGGAGCGCTCTTGCTTTTGGGGGTCGATGGAGGAGACGAGGACCCTCCACCAGCCCCCTTCTTCCATACGCACAATGGACGCTGGACTTTTGGGCACTTTAAAGGGTTCGCGCCGACTCGGTTCTCTTCCGTCCAATCGGAGGGCGTGGTCCCGATCCTCTCACACTGCCATGGGCAGCTCTCCTCTTGAGAAAAAGAGATCCTTTCCCCTTGTGCTGGCCTTTGCTCTGAGGCATTATGGCCACCCATTGACCCTGCCATGTGGAAGTGTCTTCTGGGCAGGGGCTTTTGGCCTTTGGGAGCATTGGGCAGTTCCAGTTCTGCCCCAACAGCCAGTAGTCCTTGCAGAGCAGACCTCCCATTGACCCTGTCCTGTGCCTGGGAGAAAAGGGACTTTCCTCCTTCCATCTACAATAAATTTCTTCCTTTTGTTGGCCTTCTCTCTTGTGAAAGTCCTCTGCACGGTGGCATTTTGGCCTCCAATGGCCTTGCCCATCCCAGTAGAGAATAGTCCATAGAGTGAACCTCTCACTGCCCCCTTCTCTGCATTTGAGTGGCCTGTGGCACCGGTTTACTCCCAGTGGAGAGTAATCCTTGCAGAGAGGATCTCCTGTTGTCTTCTCTGTCCACTGACCATCCTTGCTGCACATTGACCCTGCCATGTCGTGACATTGGTCACCTTGGCTCTATCCCCACAGAGATTCTAGCCCAGGGGTGGGCAATTACCAGCCCTCCAGGTGTTTTGGACTTCAACTCCCAGAAATCCTAACAGCTGGTAAACTGGCTAGGATTTCTGGGAGTTGAAGTCCAAAACACCTGGAGGGCCGGTAATTGCCCACCCCTGATCTAGCCCCTGGATCTCCCTTCGCCCCCTTCTCTGACCACTGTCAATTCTTGCCACGTCCATCCATCCAGCAGCCCTTGGGGCTTCCTGCCATCCACGCCATGTCTTTGTGGCCCCCCCTTTTCCTTCCAGTGGCAACTGCTGCAGCCTGAATTCCTGGCCGGGAGAGCCCTCCGTGTGTTGTGTGGACCTGTGCCACATTGTCTGTCCATCCAGGAACTTTTTAAGAGTTTGCAGATTGTATCTACTTGACTCACAAAAAAAAAAAGATTAAAAGCATATTTTCCGAAATGGTGGCTTTGTGTGTGTATGTTGGCAAAGAGGTGAGGAAAGGGAACACCCCTTCGGATCAGTGCCCAGCCAGCATTATTTATTTATATTATGACATTTATATGTTGCCCTTCTCACCCCGAAGGGGACTCAGAGCGGCTTACAAGATATAGATACTAGGTCTGTTTGATTTAAAAAAAAAAGTTCAACACTCGTTCCGGATGTAGGCGGTGCTGGCGCTTCGAATCTGAATGATTTCTGAAATTTTTCCGGAAAATTCCAAAATTTCAGAATGGCTTTGTTAATGGCGGACACACATGTTTAACCCAGTTTGGATGGGGATGTCTTCCCTCTGCATCAGAACTAGGGTGACAGCCGTGTTTAATCCAGTTTGGATGCAGCTGTCGCCCCGGTTCTAACGCGGAGGGAAGACATCCGCTTCCAAACAGGGTTAAACAGCCAATGAGGGGAAAGCACCTTGGGAGGGGTGGGATTCTAATGTCAATTCCTTCCGAAAATGGCGGTGGTGGCTTCGAAATGGCAAATTCACTTCTGGGTTGCTTACATCGCTTCGAAACCGCTTCAAAAGTGAATTTAATCCGAATTCATTCCGATTTTATGAGCATTTCGATGAACCTGACCAGGCCTAATATATACACACACATGCACAATATATTATATTATTAGCATAGCACAATATCAGCATTATATATTACTATATTGTACTATACCATTATATTGCAATATTATTAGTAATATGACGAAATATAAAATATATAATTATAATATATTATTACACTGTGTAACAAAATTTGTATAGTGTTCTGTTTCTGGTTTGAAAGTGTTATTTCCTGTTGTGCGGTCCTTACTTTGAAAGTAGTTGTTATACCCCAGAAGCTTCGTTTTTGTGGCTGCCACAAACTACGTTCATTTTATTTATTGACAGTTACTTATCAGTATTTTTCGCACCATAAGACGCAGTTTTTTTCCTCCCAAAGTAGGAGGAAAAATCAGCTGCGTCTTATGGAGCGAAGAGGGGGGGGGAGGCGATAGAAAGCCTTTCCCTTGGCCGCCTCCTCCTCGGTCTCGCCTCCTCCTCTGCCTCCGCCACCGCCCCCGCCCCCCCGCCGCCTCCGCCGCTTACTGCCGCCTCCGCCGCTTCCGCCGCCTCCTCGCCCCTTTCCGCCGCTTTTTCGCCCCTTTCCGCCGCCTCCGCCACTTACCGCCGGTTTCCGCCGCCTCCCTCGCCCCTTTCAGCCACTTTCCGCCCGTTTCCGCCACTTTTCGCCCCTTTCCGCCGCCTCCGCCACTTAAAGCCGCCTCCCTCGCCGCCGCCGCGCATGCGCAGTAGGTCCCAAGCGCGTCTGGCGCGTCTGACGCCTGACGCAGGTGCGCCAGGCGTGCCCGCGTCAGCGCGCCAGCGTCAGACGTCAGACGCGTGAGGCGCGCTTGGGACCTACTGCGCATGCGCGGCGGCGGCGAGGGAGGCGGCGGTAAGCGGCGGGAGGCGGCGGGAGGCGGAAAGCCGCGGCCGCCCCTTTCCGCCGCCTCCCGCCGCCTCCGCTGCCATCGCCGCCTCCCTCGCCGGCCGCGCAAGATGCGCAGTAGGTCCCAAGCGCGCCCACGCGCCTCGACGCCTGACGCTGGCGCGCTGACGCAGGCACGCCTGGCGCACCTCGCGCCAGACGTCAGATGCGCCAGACGCGCTTGGGACCTACTGCGCATGCGCGGCGGCGGCGAGGGAGGCGGCTTTAAGTGGCGGAGGCGGCGGAAAGGGGCGAAAAGTGGCGGAAACGGGCGGAAAGTGGCTGAAAGGGGCGAGGAGGCGGCGGAAACCGGCGGTAAGTGGCGGAGGCGGCGGAAAGGGGCGAAAAGCGGCGGAAAGGGGCGAGGGAGGCGGCGGAGGCGGCGGTAAGCGGCGGAGGCGGCAGGGGGGCGGGCGGTGGCGGAGGCAGAGGAGGCGGAGGAGGAGGGGACCGAGGAGGAGGCGGCCAAGGGAAAGACACCGAGGAGGGTCCACCCTTCCAGAAGAAAATTGGAAAAAATATTTTGGGCCAAAAAGTGGGCCCCGGCGCTTGAAGCACTTTTTGGCCCAAAATATTTTTTTCCAATTTTCTTCTTCTAAAATCTAGGTGCGCCTTATGGTGCGAAAAATACGGTATATTCCTCCTTTCTCACCTCGAAGGGGACTCAAGATGGATCACAATGCACACATGTATTGCAAATATTGAACGCTGATTACACAATGACAAGACAGGCAACAGATAGAGGTATATTTAGGCTTTTTCTCATTCGGCATCTTTGGAGGCTGCGCTTGGTTCTGGCCACAGGAGAGTCCTGTCACTCCACCTCCTTGCCGAAGAGCTTTCTTTGTTCGTAAACTTTCCTCTGAAATGCCGTGCCTAAAATACCTCCACACTTAACGCAGTTCCTATTAATCTACTCACATTGCTGTTTTCAATCTGCTAGTTGGGTGGGGAGCTGGGCTGAAGATCAGGAGCTCACCCTGATCTGGCTTCGAACTGTCAACCTTTCGGTTGGCAAGATTTACTGCAGCTGCAGCACGTGTCTAACCTGCTGTGTTAAAGCTGCCCCCTTTTGAATTGGTTGAGACTCTATGGGACATGCATAGGGCAAAATATGCTGTAGCAGGATGATGTCTCTCCTGCAAAAAGCAGAGTTCTTGCAGCTTGAACTTTCCCCATGTTTTTGTGATAGAACCAATTTGGAAATGACATTGTTAACCCAGGAACAAGACTCTTGTTACATAGTGTTGTTGTTCCTTATCATGGCTGGGACTGATGGGAGTTGAAGTCGATCATTATTTGTTTGTTTGTTTGTTTACAGTATTTTTATTCTGCCATTCTAACCCCGCAGGGGACTCAGGGCGGATCACAATGCACATATACATGGCAAACATTCAGTGCATAGACACACAACATATATAGAGACAGAGGCTATTTAACTTCCCAGCTTCATGAGGGGATGCTTTTGAATTCCGGCCACCGGAGGAGCTGTCCCTTCACCGTCCACTTGTGACACCAATGGAGTACTTCCTCATTCTTTTGCAGACTGCTTGAGAGTTCTATGGCGTCGTAAATTAGTTAAATTAGCCTCCCCGCATAAGCGGTATCTACATTTCCTACTTGATAGATGCAACAGTCTTTTGGGCTGCAAAGGTCGACAGCAAGCTAGACAAATGGTTGGGAACTTACTTCGACCCGGGCTGGCTTCAAATGATTTTTATGCAGCTGACTTGCAACCAGCTCCGCCACAACCCGGTCACATCTGGACTCAGCCTTCCCTGAGCAAAATAAACAATTATTGGATTACCTTACGGAGTAGCTTTGGGTGTGAGTGGGGGTGCATTTACCGGCTTTTAGAAATTGTGGGATTTGAAGTCCAAAACACCTTGATCTACACTGTAGAATGAATACAGCTTGACCCCACTTTAACGGCTGTGGCTCAATATGGAATTGTGGGAGATGTAGTGCGTACAGTATATTTGAGAATATATATGTATGCTTATGTGTATATGTGTATAGATCCATACAAAGACATTATGTATATGTGTAAATATATACATATGCTTATATCTGTGTATGTCTGTATATATGTGTGTATATGTATAGATCGATACCTTCATACATATACACAGAGACATCTATATGCATGTGTGCATAGATACATACACACACTAAGACATCTATGTATATGTGTGCACATATATGTGTATATATGTATGCTTATATGTATGTATGTCTATATATGTGTGTATATGTGTGTATGTATAGATACCTACATACACAGAAAGACATCTATGCATATGTGTGCATATATATGTATGTGTATATATGGTTATATGTGTGTATTTATATATGTATATCTATATATGTGTGTATATATGTATATGTGTGTATGCAGATACCTACATACACACACAAAGAAAGACATGTATATGTATGTGTATATATGTGAATATGTATATATGGTTATATGTGTGTATGTATATCTGTGTATATATGTATATGTGTGTATGCATAGATACCTACATACATATACACAGACATCTATGTATATGTGTGCACATATATGTGTATATATGTATGATTATATGTATGTATGTCTATATATGTGTGCATGTATAGATACCTACATACATACACACACAGAAAGACATCTATGCATGTGTGCATATATACAGTATGTATGTGTATATATATGAATATGTATATATGGTTATATGTGTGTATTTATATATGTATATCTATATATGTGTGTATATATGTATATGTGTGTATGCAGATACCTACACACACACACAAAGAAAGACATGCATATGTATGTGTATATATGTGAATATGTATATATGGTTATATGTGTGTATTTATGTATATCTATATATGTGTGTATATATGTATATGTGTGTATGCAGATACCTACACACACACACAAAGAAAGACATGCGTATGTATGTGTATATATGTGAATATGTATATATGGTTATATGTGTGCATGTATCTGTGTATATATGTATATGTGTGTATGCATAGAGACCTACATACATATACACAGACATCTATGTATGTGTGCACATATGTGTATATATGTATGATTATATGTATGTATGTCTATATATGTGTGCATGTATAGGTACCTACATACATACACACACAGAAAGACATCTATGCATATGTGTGTGTATATATGAATATGTATATATGGTTATATGTGTGTATGTATATCTGTGTATGTATATATGTATGCTAGTGTGTGTGTGTGTGTGAATAGATAGTAGACATACACAGAGAGAGAGAGAGAGAGATCTGCCTGGACCCAGAAGAGCCTGGGCTGGTTCCCTCCAGCGGTGCAGAAGAGAAGGCCTCCTCCTCGCGGGCCAGAGCGCCGGAAGTGAGAGCCCGCCCCGCCCGGTGCCTCCGAGCGCGCGGCGATTGGCCGGCGCCCGGAAGGGGCGTGTCCCGGGAGGCCGCTCCCCCTCCCGCTCGCCTGCTCTGCCGCGGCGGCCGCCGCCATCTTGCCAGGCCGCCCCCCCCCCTCCCTCTTTCCCAGCGGAGCAGGGAGAGGCCTGACGCCCCGGCCCGCCCCTCCCCGCCCCGCCCTCACCAGGAGCCGGCCGAGGAGAGAGCCCGCCCTTCCTCCTTCCCTCCCTTCGGGCCTTCCTCCTTCCCCAGGTAAAGGGACCCCTTCCTGAGGGGAAGTGGGGCCTAGCCAGGGTGCCGGGGCCTGCCGGGGAGAGAGAGAGAGAGAGCGGGCACTGAAAGGCGCCTCCCCTGCCCTGGGCCTTCGGAGTGTGAGGGCTGGGCCTTTCCAGGAAGGGGAGAGGGAGAGCCTGCAGAGGGGCCTCGAGTGCAGGCAGGCCCCTCTCCCTTCTGGGGTTGTGTCTGGGCCTTTCAAGGGGGGGGGGGGATGTATTCAGAGGGGTCCCAAAGGTAGGAACTATTATTATTGTTATTTACCTTTTCAGGCCATGGAAGGCCATATCCAGAGGTGTCTCTCAATGTATAGGAATGTATATACTGTAATATTGCATTATAATGGTATGGTACAATATTGTAATGTATGATATGTTATGCTATGGCAATAATACAATATACTGTATTTATTTATTTACTAGCTTGAGAAGCGCAGCAGGATGTAGAGTGGGTCATGGGGGGGGGGGATCCTGTGTGCCAAGTTTGGTCTTGATCCATCAGTATTGGGAGTTACAGTGGTATCATGGAATTACTGAAGGTACTGGAAGTCCCATCATCTGTGGTCCAACCTCCCCCAAATTGCAGTAGGATGTAGATTGGGTCATGGGGGCTCTGTGCGCCAAGTTTGATCTGTATTGGTGAATGGATGAGGGTTGTATTGTTTTCAGGAAGTGAGTGAAGGTACTTCAAGTCCCATCATCCGTGGTCCGTCTCACACAGAACTGCATCAGGATGTTGAGTGGGTCATGAGGGCTCGGTGTGCCAGGTTTGGTGTTGATCAGTGATTGGATTAGGTTTGCAGCAGTCTTGGAAAGTGAGGGAAGGTACTGCCAGTCCCATCATCCATGGTCTACCCTCCTCCAAACTGCAGCAGGATGTAGAGTGGGTCATGGGGCCTCTGTGTGCCAAGTTTGATAATTATCGGTCTTTGTTAGGGGCCACAATGGTCTTTGGGAAGCAAAGTGCTTGGAAGTACTACAAATCCCATAATCCGTGGTCCATCTTTCTCAAACTGCACCGGGACGTAAAGGGCATCATGGGGGTTATGTGTGCCAAGTTTGGTTCAGGTCCGGCTGAGGCCTAGTCAGGAGAATCAAGTTGAGGGAGCCTTACTGTCAATTCAGGCTGGGGGCTAGTTTTTAAAATCAGCTGAAGGAAGCGTTTTTGTAAAGAACTCTGTCTGGCACCTTTGAGATTTGGGATGTTGGAATGCTTGCCTATCCATGCTCCATCCTCCCTCAAACTGCACCAAGACGTAAAGTGGGTCTTGGGGGTTCTGTGTGCCAAGTTTGACTTGATCAGTCATTGGATGAGGGTTGCAGCGGTCTCAGGAAGTGAGTGGAGGTACTTCAAGCCCCATCATCCATGCTCTGCTCTTCTCCAAACTGCACCAGGACATAGAGTGGGTCATGGGGACTCTGTGTGCCAAGTTTGATATTTATCGGTCTTTGTTGTGGGCCACAGTGGTCTATGGGAAACAAAGCGCTTTGAAGTACTTCAAATCCCATAATCCGTGGTTCATCTTTCTCAAACTGCACCAGGACGTAAAGGGCATCATGGGGGTTATGTGTGCCAAGTTTGGTCCAGGTCCATCACCCGTGCTGGTCAGAGTAAGTGAGTGAAGGTACTGCAAGTCCTTCAAACTGCACCAGGATGTAGAGTGGGTCTGGGGGGGGGGGGGGGGTCTGTGTGCCAACTGTAGTCTTGTTCTGTCATTGTTGGGGGCCTAGTCAAGAAAATAAAGTTAAGTAAGCCTTACTGTCAATTCAGGCTGAGGCCTAGTCTTGAAAATCAAGTTGAGGAAGCCTTACTTACTGTCAATTCAGGCTGAGGCCTAGTTTGTAAAATCAGCTGAAGGAAGCCTTTTTGTAAAGAACTCTGTCTGGCACCTTTGAGATTTGGGATGTTGGAATGCTGACCAATCCATGGCCCATCCTTCCCCCTCAAACTGCACCAAGGCGTAAAGTGGGTCTTGGGGGTTCTGTGTGCCAAGTTTGGTTTTGTTGTCTCATTGTTGGGGGCTGCAAAGTGTATTGGACTTAAACTCCCACCATGCCTGACTGGCTCAGGCCTTTTCCTTACTTCCCTCTGGCACTTTTGAGTCTCGGAATGTTCGCGTTGGCTGGCCAATGGGAGTTGCTTATGCAAATAACCCCACAGTGGGAGCCAATCCGAAAGCTGCCACATGTCCTTTCGCCCTTCCGCTCTCCGGACACATACAAACATTCAGCTTTATTAAGGTATACAGATACAGATTTATTTACGACATTTTACCCCGCTCTTCTCAACCCCCGAGGGGGGACTCAGAGCGGCTTCCAAAAGGCACAATTTGATGCCTACATCACAATCGCAGTATAAAAACACAACATAAAACCCTCCAGCATTCGACACTAAAATACATTAAAATACAATTATATTCACACATCCTATGCATTCACCTATGTTAAAAACAGTGTTCCGTCCATAAAAGCATTGAGCCCTATTCACCAACTTTCCATTAAACTACTAAAGTGCCGTCCTGTGCTACTATGCGAACGCCTGGTCCCACATCCAGGCTTTCACTTTCTTCCTAAATGTCAGGAGGGATGGAATTGATTGTATGTCGCTAGGGAGCGCATTCCACAGACGGGGAGCCACCACCAAGAAGGCCCTCTCCCTCGTCCCCACCAGCCGCACCTGGGAAGCCGGCGGGAGCGAGAGCAGGGCCTCCCCGGATGATAAAGTACAAGGTGGGACGTAGCGGCAGATGCGTTCAGACAAGTAAGCTGGGCCAGAACCGTATAGAGCTTTAAAAGTCAAAACCAGCACTTTGAATTGAGCTCAGAATTGGACAGGCAGCCAGTGGAGCCGACACAACAGGGGGGTGGTATGCTCCCTGTATGTAGCTCCAGTTAGTAGTCTGGCTGCCGCCCGTTGGACTAGTTGTAATTTCCGAACTGTCTTCAAAGGCAGCCCCACGTAGAGCGCGTTGCAGTAATCTATTCGGAATGTGACCAGAGCGTGGACGACCGTAGCCAGATCAGACTTCCCAAGGTACGGGCGCAGCTGGCGCACGAGTCTTAACTGTGCAAAAGCTCTCCCGCCCACCGCCGAAACCTGGGGTTCCAGGCTCAGCGATGAATCCAGGATCACTCCCAAGCTGCAAACCTGCGTCTTCAGGGGGAGTGTAACCCCATCCAACACAGGCTGTAACTCTATGCCCTGTTCGGCCTTTCGACTGACCAGGAGGACCTCTGTCTTGTCTGGATTTATATTGGGAAGTCTAATCTGGCTACGGTGGTCCATGCTCTGCTCACATCCCGAATAGATTACTGCAACACACTCTACGTGGGGCTGCCTTTGAAGACAGTTCGGAAATTACAATTAGTCCAACGGGCGGCAGCCAGATTACTAACGGGAGCTACATACAGGGAGCATACCACCCCCCTGTTGTGTCAGCTCCACTGGCTGCCTATCCACTTCCGAGCTCAATTCAAAGTGCTGGTTTTGACCTTTAAAGCTCTATACGGTTCTGGCCCAGCTTACTTGTCCGAACGTGTCTGCCTCTACGTTCCACCATATAACCTAAGATCATCCAGGGAGGCCCTGCTCTCGCTCCCGCCTACTTCTCAAATGCGGCTGGTGGGGACAAGAGAGAGGGCCTTCTCGGTGGTGGCTCCCCGTCTGTGGAATACGCTTCCAAGCGAAATACGATCGACCCCATCGCTCCTGGCATTCAGGAAAAAAGTAAAATCTTGGTTATGGGACCAGGCTTTTGCACATTAGCACAATGCTGCACTTTGGATTGGAGTTGTACTGGCAAGTTGATGGATATGGCTCAATGCTTATGTTGTGGACGGAACACTGTTTTAACTCAAGTGAATGTGTATTACGTGTTTAATGTTAACTGTATTTTAATGCTGAATGTTTATGGTTTTATAGTGTATATTGTATATTGTGTATCGGCATCAAATTGCTGCCTTTTGTCAAGCCGCTCTGAGTCCCCCTCGGGGGTTGCGAAGAGTGGGGTAGAAATAATGTAAATAATAATATACTATATTGTATTTACATTTTACTTGTAAGCCGCTCTGAGTCCCCTTCGGGGTGAGAAGGCCGGCATATAAATGTCGTAAGTAAATAAATAAATGTATATCATTATTACTAGCTGCCTCCTGCCACACGTTGCTGTGGCCCAGTCTGTGTATATGTGTTTTGTGTGTGTGTATATTTTATTTATTTATTTATTTCATGCACTTTTACCCCCTGCCCTTCTCCCCCCGAATATTATTTATGGTATTCATATCCCATCTCTTCTCTACCCCGAAAGAGGGGCTCAGGGCGGCCTCGCACAAGCACCATACAATGCTGACAATAAGTATTATTATTATTTCTGGAATTTATATCCCGTCTCTTCTCTACCCCGAAAGAGGGGCTCAGGGCGGCCTCGCACAAGCACCATACGATGCTATCAATAATATTAATGATGATAATAATTATTATTATGGTATTTATATCCCGTCTCTTCTCTACCCCGAAAGGGGGACTCAGGGCGGCCTCGCTTAAGCACCATACGATACTTTCAATAAGTATTATTATTATTTCTGGTATTTATAACCATTAAACATCACCATTAACCATTAAAATGCATAAAATACATAAGCCATTAAGAAAATAGTATAAAACCTTAATTACCAATAAAACCATATTCTCATGTAAATCATCTTTCCAGTCCATTTCAACCAAAGTGCTGTTTTATGTCTGCTGACCGAAAGCCTGGTCCCACAACCATGATTTTACTTCTTGAAAGCCAGGAGGGATAGGGTTGATTGCATCTCGTTTGGTAGCGTGTTCCATAGGCGGGGGACCACAGCCGAGAAGGCCCTGTCCCTCGTTCCCACCAGTAAACAATTCAAAGTACAATTAAAGCATTAAAAACCATTAAGACACAGTACATAATTTATTAGACAGTAGATTATACCTGCCGGTAAAACTAAATCCAAGCCTAGACTGATTCAATGTCGTAAAAATATCCTTAGTCTTCTTTCCAATTGCCGCTACCCGTTAATCAAACGCCTGGTCCCAGAGCCAAGTCTTCACTTGTCTTCTAAATGACAGGAGGAAGGTGGCCAACCTGAGGTCCCTGGGGAGAGAGTTCCACAGACGGGGAGCCACTGCCGAGAAGGCCCTGTCTCTCGTCCCCACCAACCGCGTTTGCGATAATGGTTGGTTCGAGAGCAGGGCCTCTCCTAAAGATCTTAAACTTTGTGACGGTTTGTGGCAGGAGATACGTTCAGACAGGTAGTCTAGGCCAGAACCATTTATATACAGTATGTGCGTGTATATATTTGGGTATATGTGTACATATGTGTGTTTGTGTATATATGGGGTTTTGTGCATGGGTTGTAATGTATATATTTGTTTTTTGGCTTTTCAAGTTCCTTCTGTTGCGTTTTTCAGTGTTTTTATGAGGATGGTTGCTCGTTGGCCTGAAACGTGTCTTGTGTCCAAATTTGGTGTCAATTCGTTCAGTGGTTTTTGAGTTATGTTTCTCCCACAAACGAACATTACATTATTATTTACAGTGTTCCCTCACTTATTGCTGGGGTTAGGTTCCAGGACCTCCCACAATAAGTGAAAAACCGAGATGTAGGGATACGCTATTTATTTTAATATTTATACATTATTTTAGTAGTTATACACTATTTTAAGTCTTTATAAACTTAAAATAAAGTGAAGGAAAGGAAGGAAAGTCCCTTCAAGGCTGGAGGGAGGGAGGGAGGACTGAGGAGGGAAAGCGCCTCGGAGAGCGGTGGCGTCAAAACCCCACAAAACAGCTAAAATACCACGATATATATTTTAAATTACTATTTTTTGAAATCCGCGAAACAGCAAGGCCGCAATAAGCGAACCACGAAGTAGCGAGGGAACACTGCTCTCCAAGGCGCTTTCCCTCCTCAGTCCACCCTCCCTCCCTCCAGCCTTGAAGGGCCTTTCCTTCACTTTATTTTAAGTTTATAAAGACTTAAAATAACTACTATAAAATAACTACTAATATAATGTATCAATATTAAAATAGAGTATCCCTACACCACGGTGTTTCACTTATTGCGGGAGGTCCTGGAACGTAACCCCAGCAATAAGTGAGGGAACACTGTATAGATAGAAGGTTATGTATTTATATTATGTAATAATAATAAAAATAAGCTTTCCAATGTGGAGGAAGGGAGGGAGTGTATGAATGTATATTATTATTATTATTATTATTGGGTCTTTCAATGAAGGGAAATAGTGTATTAAAAGGTGTCTCAAGTGTATGCATGTATATTATATTATTACTAGCTTGGGGACCCGGCGGTGCCCGGGTTATTTGAGAAAGGCATTGTGTGCCAAGGTTGGTCTTTGGTACTTCAAGTCCCATCATCCATGGTCCACCCTCCTGTAAACTGTAGAAGGATGGAGACTGGGTCATGGGGGCACAGGGTGCCAAGTGTAGTCTTTTTAGGTCTTTGTTCAGGGCTGCAGTGGTCTATGGGAAATGAAGGCTTTGAAAGTACTACAAATCCCATAATCCATGGAGGTACCTCAAGTCCCACTCTTCTCCATATGGCAGTAGAATGTAGTGTGGGTCATAGGGGCACTGTGTGTCAAATTTGGTATTGCATTGGGTCTCTGTGTGGCAAGTGTGGTCCTGTTCCGTCATTGGTGTGGGCAAGTGAGTTAAAGTACTGCAATTTCCGTCATCCATGGTGCATCCTACCTCAAACTTCACCAAGATTTAGAGTGCATCTTGGGGGGTCTGTGGGCCAAGTTTGGTCTTGTTCTGTCATTGTTGTGGACCTAGTCAGGAAAATGAAGTTGAGGAAGCCTTACTGTCAAATCTGGTTGTGGCCTAGTCAGGATAATCAAGTAGAGGAAGCCTTATTGTCAAATCAGGTTGTGGCCTAGTCTGGGAAATTAAGTAGAGGAAGCCTTACTGTCAAATCAGGTTGTGGCCTAGTCTGGGAAATTAAGTAGAGGAAGCCTTACTGGCAAATCAGGTTGTGGCCTAGTCTGGAAAATCAAATAGAGGAAGCCTTACTGCCAAATCAGGCTGAGGCCTAGTTTGTTAAATCAGCTGAAGGAAGCCTTTTTTTAAAGTGCACTCTCTGGCACCTTTGAGATTTTGGATGTTGGAATGTTAGCCATGCAGAGTCCGTTATGCAAATTTTCCCTCAGTGGCAACCAATCTCCTCTGTCTGGTGCCTTAGATGGTTGGACTTCTGAGGCTGGCCAGTCAGAGCCATTTATGCAAATAATCCCGGAGTGGCAGCCAATCGAAACGCTGGCACATATTCCTCCCGTCGCTCGGCCCACCCGCCCACCGCCCGCAAACACTGACTTTTATTATATGTAATAGGTTATTGGGTCTTTCTAGGAAGGGAAGAGGGAGAGTATTCAGAGAGTATTCTCTTGTGTGTGGATGTATATTGTTACAATATTATATATTAATAACACTTGACTTTTCAATGGGAAGGAATGGAAGGGAAAGAGAATGTATTAAAAAGTAACTCAGGTATATGAGTGTATATTATTATTTTTATTTGGTCTTTCAGTGAAGGGAAGGGAAAGAGAGGGTATATTAAAAGCTGTCTCAGCTGAATGAAGAGAGAGTGCCTTCAAAGGTGCCTCGAGTGTAGGCATGTATATTACTCTTCTATGATAGTGTATTATTAATAATGAGCCTTACAATGGGGAGGGAAAGAAGGGAGAAAGTGTCCTAAGTGGAGTCTCAAGGGTAGGAATGTGTATTATTATTATTTGGTTTTTCAGGAAGTGGAAGAGAGAGTGTATTCAGTGGCATCTAGTGTAGGAATGTATATCATTATATTATGTATTTATTTAATGTATTATTAATAATAATGGGCTTTTCAATGTGGAGGAAGGGAAGGAAAGAAACGTATGAATGATGATGATGACTATTGGTTCTTTCAATGAAGGGACAGAAAAGAGAGTATTAAAAAGTGTCTCAAGTGTATGTATGTATGTATATTATATTATATTTATTATTATTTGAAACCCAACAAGATAAGTCCACAGCAGACACTCTGCTGGCTGTTGTATTGGATCACATGTCAGACACTTCCCAAGTGTCTAGGACTGTGTGATGTATCTGCGAATAATGCATGCAGATACCAGTAAAGTGGCCTTCTGCAGCTGGCAGATGGTGATTTTTCAGTGCTGATTGTGTTTAAGTGCAGGCCAAGGTCTTTAGGCACTGCACCCAGTGTGCTGATCACCATAGGGACCACCTTGACTGGCTTGTGTCAGAGTCCTTGCAGTTCAATCTTTAAATCCTTGTATCGTGCCAGCTTTTCCAGGTGTTTCTATTCAATCCTGCTCCCACCTGGGATTGCGACATCGATGATCCATACTTTGTTTTTGAACACGATCGAGAGGTCAGAAGTATTATGCTCCAAAACTCTGTCTGCCTGAATTCAGAAGTCCCAGAGGAGTTTGCCATAGCTGGTACTTCCGTTTGTGGTATCCACGTTGTTGTAGTTCTGATCTATAATAGCAGTTCATGACAGTTCGGTTCTGTGGCATTGAAAATTTCTTCTGCCTCCGTAGTTGTTTTGCTTCCAGTTGCCCTACAGGCCCATGCCCTGCCTGCTCAGTGGGTCCTGGTTCCTGTAACCCACTTGCTGACGGGTGGCCAGGAGAAGCACTCGCCGCGGTCCTTATTATCCTGGGCAACGACCGAGCCAGTATAGACTTCTTTAGAGTTTGTTTCACCATATTTAAATAGGTTGGGTGCACTTAGTTCTACTTCTCAGTTGAGACCACTTTGGCTTGGTTGGACCTGCTGGTAGTTTACACTACTAGTAAAGCGCGTTAGTTCTCGGAGTAATCCAAAAGTAAGAGTCACAAGAACGCCAAACACAAAAGATGCTTTTCAAAAACCAATGATTCTATATTGTAGGTGTATTGATTTTCAGTCATAATATCAACACGGTAGCAGTGGAAACAAAATCAAGGTAATTGCAAACGTGCATCTCAAAAGTATAATCTTCACAAGGAGTCAAGGTCTCTGGGTTGTCCAAATCAAAAAAAATCCAATAATGTATCAATAATGTATAGTTCATATGGTGGTCAACCCAGATTGGTCGACGGTCTAGCCGTTTCCGCCCTCATGGCTTCGTCGGGACCTTCAGACCAATGCTCCACAAATTAAGTTTCCAATGTGATCCGGAATATGTCTATAAAAGTAAAACAATCCATCATATATCTATACATCACATTCATTATTATTATTATATAATTATTATTATTATTAGAAACACAACAAGATAAGTCCACAGCAGACACTCTGCTGGCTGTTGTATTGGCTCACACATTGGACACTTTTCCAGTTGTTTCTCTTCAATCCTGCTGTCACCTGGGATTGCGACATCGACGATCCATACTTTGTTTTTTGAACATGATCGCGAGGTCAGGAGTATTATGCTCCAAAACTCACTCTGCCTGAATCCGGAAGTCTCGGAGGAGTTTGCCGTGTTCATTCTCTGTAACTTGTTCAGGCTTGTGATTCCACTAGTTCTTTGTAGTAGGCAGTTGGTATTTGTGGCACAAGTTCCAATGGATCATCTGAGCAAATGCGTTATGCCTCTGCTTGTAGTCTGTCTGTGCAATCTTCTTGAAGCAGCTGAGAATGTGATCTATTGTTTCATCTGCTTCCTTGTAGAATCTACACTTGGGATCTGTCATCAACTTTTCAATTCTGGTTTTGATAGCATTTGTTCTAATGGCATGTTCTTGGGCTTCCAGAATCAGGCCCTCCTGTTGATACAGAATGCTGGACTAGATTTTCCAAGTTCCATCATTATTCTTATTATAGCATTTGTTCTAACTGTTCTTGGGCTGCCAGAATCAGGCCAACCTTCCCTTTTTCCAAGTTCCCATTATTATTAGTATGATTCTACTACTATTTCCTCCTTTCTTTCTCTCCTTCCTTCCTTCCTTCCCTCTTTTCTTTCATTCTCTCTATTCTTCCTTCTCTTTCCTCTCCCCTTTCTCTTTCCTCCCCCCTTTCTCACCTTTCTTCCTTCTCTACCTATTCTTGGACTACAACTCCCAGCAGTACTCCTGATCAATCTATCTACCTACCTTGACTGGCTTGTGCCAGAGTTTGTGCAATTCGATCTTGAAATCCCCGTATTGTGCCAGCTTTCCCAGTTGTTTCTCCTCAATCCTGATGTCACATGTGATTGCAACATTGACGATCCATACTTGGTTTTTTAACATGATCGTAATAATAATAATAATAATAATAATAATAATAATAATAGATCTTTCAGTGGGGAGGGGTTGTTGGAGGAGAGGGATTAAAAGGGGTCCCAAGTGTATGAATGTATATTACTATATTATTAAGTGTATGCATGTATATTAATAATATTAATAGTAATAATAAAAACAAAGGACCTTTCAATGGGGAGGAAGGGAAGGAGAAGAGTGTATTAAGAGATGTCTCAAGTGTATAATATTATGTATTAATAATAAGCATGGGGCTGTCAATAGGGAGGCGAGAAGGGAGATAGTGTATTAAGAAATGTCTTAAGTGTATGCATGCATATTACTATTATATTATTATTAATAATAATGAGCCTTTCAATGGGGAGGGAGAGAGAGGGTATATACATGTATATTATTGTTGTTATTGTTATTTGGTCTTTCAATGAAGGGAAGAGAAGAGAGAGAGACTGTATTCAGAGGTCTCTCAATTGTATGACTGTACATTTGAACAATAGTAGTAATAATAATAATAGGTGGGAAGGAAAAGGTTTTGAAGGGGATGGTGCGAGACATTATATATTGTATATGAATGTATATTACAATAATAATAATAATAAATGGCTCTTTCAGTGGGGAGGGGGGTGTTGGAGGAGAGGGATTAAAAGGGGTCCCAAGTGTATGAATGTACATAATATTCTTATGAATATTATTGTTATACATAATGACAGGTCTTTAAATGGGGAGGACAGGCTGTTGCGGGAATGGAGGGGGAGAGAGACTATTAAATGGGGGGGTCCCAAATGTATAATTGTGTTGTTGTTATGATTATCATTGCTATTATGTTAATCATAATAGTAATAATAACAATCGGTCTATAATGGGGAGAAGGGGATGTTGGGGAAGGAGGAGAGAAACTTCATGACAAGGGTGCTCCAACTGTGTGAATGTGTATTATTCTTACATTATATTATTCGATCTTTCAATGAGGAGGAGGAGGTGTTGTGGAGGAGAATTTATTTATATATTTTAAAAAAATTTACCCCGACCTTCTCACCTCTATAGAGGGACTCAGACTGGCTTATAGCAAAAATTCAATGCTATACAAATTTAAAACCCGTTACAACAACATTATTAAAAACATAAACACCAATACATACATACATACATACAAATACATTGCCATTTAAAACAAATGAAAACGTGGTCACTCATCTATATATATAAAAAGAGAGTGGTCGTACGATGGGGCAAATAGGCAGCAAAACTATAAGCCCCAGAAGCACAAAAACAACACAACACATTCCCACATACCACGAGGTACCTACAGGGCCCAAAAAACCCGCCCTAGATACCTCGCAAGACCCCCAAACATAACCCCCCAAAAATGGGCAACGGAACCTGCCGTAGCGGCGCTTAGTGAATGGCAATGACCTCCTTCCCCCATGAGGGGGAAGCCCTGATCAACAATGGCACCGGTGCACTCTCTCCCCCCAACCTCAGCCCTTCGCCTTCAGCCCTCGCTCACCGATTCCTCCTCCTTCTCCATACCGGTGGGCATCTGCGTCCTTGCCGCAGCAGATCGCCAACAATTTGTCGCCGTTTAACGCCCGGCCGCGAAAGGTGTCCCTCCCTCACAACCAGCACCCGGAGGCAGGCAGGGAGGGGGGACCGAAGGGGGGGCATCGCTACGGCAGCAGCGGCGTGCCCGCCTCCTCCACCACCTCCTCAGCCTCCAAGCCGCTCCCGGACACGACCCACACGGTCTCTCTTCCTCTCTCTTTCTTCCTCTGTGTGTGTCTCCTGCACTCGCTCTCGCGTTGCCTGCAAACATGGCGGACTTTAACCAAAGCGGCCAGTGATCCAGGCAGCTAACGCGAGAACGAGAGCGGGAGACACACACACACCGAGAGAGAGACAGGAAGACAGACCGCGCGGCCGGGTCCACGAGCCCCTGGGAGGCGACGGAAGAGGCCAACGAGGCAGCAGAGGAGGCGGGCACGGCACCGCCCACGCGGCCCGGGCCCAGGAACGGCTGGGAGGCGGCGAAGGAGGCTGCCACGGCGCCGCCCTCACGCCCTGGGTCCACAAACGACTGGGAAGCGACGGAGGGGGCGCCGGCATGGAGAAGGAGGACGAATCGGTGAGCGAGGGCTGAGGGCGAGGGGCTGGGCTTGGAGATGCCTCCAACTTCCTGTAGGCACCATGACTACATGTAACACCGTTACCTTCCCAACACGACTGTACCTATTCCTCTACTCATATTTCTATCCTTTCAAACTGATAGGTTGGCAGAAGCAGGGGCAAATACTGGGAGCTCACCCCACTCCCTAGAATGTATGAATGGATGACAGGAAGAACTCAACATGACTGCATGGACCACCGTTACCTTCTCAACACAGCTGTACCTATTGCTCTACTCATATTTCCATGGTTTAAAACTGATAGGTTGACAGAAGCTGGGGCTAATAGTGGGACCTCATCCCACTCCCTTCATTGTATGAGTGGATGGAAAGAAGAACGGAAAGAAAGGATTACAATTTCATTTTCTTCCTTTTCCTTCCTTCTATACCTCTTTCCTACCTTTCCTGTCCACCAGACTACGCCACAGCAACGCGTGGCCGGGTCAGCTAGTTTCATACTATAATCAATCTCAGCCTATTCTGGGAAAGCTTCGTTCCACATCCAAGTCTTCACCCTCATTCTGAAGGACAACAGGGAGGGGGCAGATCTAACATCCCTTGGGAAAGAGTTCCACAGCCGAGGGGCCACCACAGAGCAGGCCCTGTCCCTCGTCCCCACCAGACGTGCTTGCGAAGATGGTGGGACCGAGAGCAGGGCCTCTCCGAAGGTGAATATAAACCCCCCATAAAATATTTATTTATTTATTTATTATTGCGATTTCTGCGCCGCCGACTCCCGGGGGCTCGCGGCGGCTCACATGCTAATGGCTCAATGCCAGAGGTAGAAACATAAAACGTAGCACACAAAGGTGTAGCTCAGAATTAAAAACAAGCAATACAATTAAAAACAATTAAAACAATTAACAGCAATTAAAACAGCAGCGGACCCGATAGATCGAACCGGGCATGACTAAGGGCCTACTCCCCAAAGGCCTGCCTAAACAGATGGGTTTTGCAGGCCCGTCTGAAGGGGAGTAGGTCCTCAGGGCTCTGGCCTCAGCCGGAAGGGCGTTCCATAGCGTAGGAGCTATCACAGAGAACGCCCTCCGGCGAGTAGATGTTGCGAGCTAGCTTAGCAGATGGGACTGCCAACAGGTTAGCCTCTACAGACCGTAGTGATCTCGGTGGGCAATATAGGGGCGAGACGGTCCTCAGATACGCTGGCCCCAGGCCGTGAATGGCCTTGAAGGTAAGAACCAACACTTTGAAGGCGACCCGGTGCTCAATAGGCAGCCAGTGCAGATCCCGCAAGATTGGAGTTATTCGGCAGCCTGCTGGAACCCCAGACAGGAGCCGGGCGGCGGTGTTCTGCACCAGCTTGAGCTTCCGGATCGACGACATAGGCAGGCCAACGTAGAGCGCATTACAGTAATCTAGCCTCGAGATGACCGTGGCTTGGATCACCGTGGCCAGGTCGTTCCGGGAGAGATAGGGGCCAGCCTCCTTGCCTGACGGAGGTGAAAGAAGGCAGCCTTGCTGGCCATGGAGACCTGGGCCTCCATGGTCAGCTGGGAGTCCAGGTGGACGCCAAGGCTCTTCACTGACGGGCGCTGGATGTAGTGCCGCACCGTCCAGGGTCGGAAGCCGGGCACCCATCCCGCCCGGGCGGCCCAGCCACAAGATCTCCGTCTTCGCCGGATTCACCCTCAACCTACTGGCTCGCAGCCATCCAGTGACGGCTTCAAGGCAATGTTGGAAATTATCGGGACGGACTCCGCCTACCCCTCCATCCTCAGAATGAGCTGAGTGTCATCCGCATATTGGTGACAGGTCAGCCCATAACTCCGCACCAGCTGTGCAAGCGGCTGCATGTAGATGTTAAATAACAGAGGGGAGAGGATGGCCCCCTGAGGGACCCCACAAATCAGCGGGGAACCCTCAGAGACCACTCCGCCTCCTCACACGCTGAGACCGCTGGCGGAGGAAGGAGGCCAGCCATTTAAGGGCTGTCCCCTCACTCCAGCCATGGCCAGGCGGTGGATCAAAGATTGTGGTCGACCGTGTCAAACGCTGCCGTGAGGTCCAATAACACGAGCAGCGCAGACCCGCCTTGGTCGAGCTGGCAGCGGAGTTGATCTGTGATGGAGACCAGGACCGTCTCCGTCCCGTGCCCCGAACGGAAGCCGGACTGGAAGGGGTCAAGCCATGTTGCATCATCCAAGAAGGACTGCAACTGCTCCATTACTGCCCTCTCAACCACCTTGCCCAGGTACGAAAGATTCGACACCGGGCGGTAGTTGGAGGGAACCGCTGGGTCCAATGATGGTTTCTTCAGTAATGGAGCCACCACCGCCTCTTTCAAGCACTCTGGAAAAACTCCTTGCTCAAGGGAGCTGTTAATGATATTCAACAGAGGCCCACATTATCAACATTATGACTATTTAAACAATTCTGTTAAAAACTCATTTAAACAAATAAGGAAAAACTGGGTTGCTCTGAGTTTTCTGGGCTGCCTGGCCATGTTCCAGCAGCATGCTCTCCTGACGTTTCACTCCCATCTAGGGCATCCATCATGTGAGGTCTGCTGGAAACTAGGCAGGTGAGGGTTTATATATCTATGGAATAATGTCCAGGGTGGGAGAAAGAACTCTTCTCTGTTTGAGGCAGGTGTGAATGTTCAATGCTAATCAAGGTGGCCAATGGCAACATTCACACTTGCCTCAAACAGACAAGAGTTCTTTCTCCCACCCGGGACATTCCACAGGAACATGGCCATACATCCCAGAAAAGTCACAGCAACCCAGTGATTATGGCCATGAAAGCCTTCAACAACACAAATAAGGAAAAAAGTTGAAAACCATTTAAACATGACTAAAGTCATCATGATGATGCATGGCATTTTATTTCCTGTTGCTCGGTGTATGGCTGTGAACCCTGAACAGGGAATGTACTTACTTTATTTTTATGCTTCCTTTCTCCTGGTACATGGACTCAGTGTGGCTAACAGCAAACATGAGACATTCTAGATCAATGGTTCCCAACCTGTGGGTACCCAGATGTTTTGGTCTTCAGCTCCTAGAAATCCTAACAGCTGGTAAACTGGCCCGGGATTCCTTGGAGTCATAGGCCAAAACACCTGGGGAGGGACCTACAGGTTGAGAACCACTTCTCTAGATAATCATCTAATATTCTCAACAAATAAAACTTTGGTTTCATTGTGATCTAACTTTAACAGTTTCCTCTAGCATCATATGTATTTAAGTCCAGAATTTTGGGGCTTTTTGCAAGACCACCACTTATTTATTTATTTATTTATTTATTTACAGTATTTATATTCCGCCCTTCTCACCCCGCAGGGGACTCAGGGCGGATTACAATGTACATAAATATGGCAAACATTCAATGCCATAAACATACAACATATATAGACAGACACCCAGAGGCTATTTAACATTCCAGCTTCTGGCCACCAGGGGAGCTGTTGCTTCCTCATTCTTTTTTATTATTATTATTATTCGGGTTTCTATGCCACCGACTCCCTGAGGCTCGCGGCGGCTCACAGGAACCAAAGGTACAACTACACACAAGCAATGCGATAAACCATCTAAGACAATTAAACAGTTAAAACAGCAAAATACAAAACCCCCAGGTACAGTTCAGAAATTAGATAGCGTGACACCCCAGGACAGCGGCTAAAGCGGAACATGGGCAGGACCTACTCACCGAAGGCCTGCTTAAACAAATAAGTTTTGCAGGTGCGTCTAAACGGGAGCAGGTCCTTTATAGCCCGCGTTTCCAGCCGGGAGGCGTTCCACAGCGTAGGAGCTATAACGGAGAACGCCCTCTGGTGAGTAGATGTCAGTTTAGCCGATTTCGCCGAGGGTATCTCTAACAAATTAGCATCCTCGGAGCGTAGTGATCTCGGGGGACAGTGTGGGGTGAGTCGGTCCCTCAAGTACGCTGGCCCCAGGCCATGCAAGGCCTTAAAGGTAAGAACCAACACCTTGAAGGAGATCCGGTGCTCGATTGGGAGCCAGTGCAGATCCTGCAAAACAGGTGTGATGTGGCATACTTCCTGGAGATTATTATGGCCTCGTAAATCAGTTAAATTAGCCTCCCCACAAAGTGGTACCTAAATTTCCTACTTGACAGATGCAGCTGTGTTTCGGGCTGCAAAGGTCGACAACAAGCTACACAGTTTTGGTCGGGAGCTCACTCCGACCCAGGCTGGCTTCAAAGTCATGACCTTTTGGTCAGTAGTGATCTTAATGCAGCTGACACCCAGCCAGCTGTGCCACAGTCCCAGATAAAGCGTCTCGGCATTTTCCTCCCATTTCCTCGAACTCTCTTTATACACCTTGGAAAGTCTCCCTGGCGTCAAGTACCACCTACACATCAGCTTAAAAAAATATGATTTCAAAGTAAACTTAAAACTCTTGTCCAAGACCTTATGCCTTTGTTCCAACAGAACTTGTGTACCGATATTATCAGCCCATTTTAACCGTAACAGTTTCTTCTGGCATCCTATATATATTTGAACCCATTATTTCTGGATCTTTTTGCAAGAGCTTTTTGCATATGATAAAATATCCCAACTTTTTAAAAATCACATTTCCAACATTTACTAAAACTGCTGTATTTTATTTATTTTAAGACACACTTTTTCCTCATATACACATGTTGTAAAGTGGAGTGACTCTTAATATTGCAGGTGATATATAGATATTAGGCCTGGGCAATCCATGGTTCTAAATGGTTCTAAAGTACTTACAAAACTAAAGTTCTGGTGGTGAACACTAGGTGGCGCTGGTGCTTTGCTTCTACAGTGTTGCTAAAGTTCTGGTGGTGAACATTTCAGAACTCTAACAAAACTTTCAAAATTTCATTACTATTTCATTATTGGCAATTTTTAAGACAGAACCAATTAGGAACTGCCATTTATAACGGCATTTTGAAAGTTTTGTTAGAGTTCTGAAATGTTCACCACCAGGACTTTAGCAACACTGTAGAAGCAAAGCACCATCGCCACCTAGTTTTCACCACCAGAACTTTAGTTTTGTAAGTACTTTAGAACCATTTAGAACCATGGATTGCCCAGGCCTAATAGATATAGATATATAAAAAGATATACCTTTATACTTCTAGGTAGAGGCGCAAAGCATGCCACATTTTTAGACCTGCATCATTTCACGACACAGTAATTCAGTTTGGCTAGCAAACCAGAGGTTAAACCAACCCCTTGTAAGAAATACAGATACATACATCGTAATAATGAAGCATATGTGAATACAACATACCTTATGAAAACCTATTATACACACACACACACACCAATGCTTTATCACTCATTACACATAGGCTCAGGTTTCTCGTTATATTTGTAGGACGCATATACATACATAGGTGACACACAAATGCGGCACACAGTCTGGAACACTCTGATCTAGAGTTTAAACTTGTTAAAGCTCTAGATCGGAGTTTTCCAAGAAGGCCAAGAGCTCGAACACTACTCCCACCCTAACTATATTGGCGTCACCTTAGATCGAACACTAACATTTAGGAAACACTGTGCGAACACCAAGCACGAAGTAGCTGCACGCAGTAACATCCTGTGGAAACTTACTGGCAGCACATGGGGTGCAGACCCAAAATTAATAAGGACATCAGCCCTGGGCTTGTCTTACTCATCTGCCGAGTATGCCTGCCCTGTTTGGCACAAGCCTGCCCACGCGAAGCAGGTGCACATAGTACTGAACGAAACATGCTAATAACAACAGGATGTCTCAAACCTACATCCGTTGAAAGACTCTACAACCTAACTGGCATTGCCCCCCCCCCCCCCGATGTGCTAACTGTAAGAGAAAAATGGTTGAACACTGTGAAAGCCACCCACTGCATGGCTATCTGCCATCTCCCAGTAGATTCAAATCAAGGGAAAGCTTCATGAGAACCACCACTCCTCTTTATTTATTTATTTCAGATATTATACCCCGCCCTTCTCTATCCCCGGGAGCGGGGGGCCTCAGGGCGGCTAATAAGCGGCAACGATTCGATGCCCCACATATACAGTACATTCAATAAAAACAACAATTACACAATAAATAATACATTAATCAGATTAAAAAACCAGTTAAAAGGACACATAGTCCACGTTCTGCAATCACAATAAACTCCGAAGCCAGTCCATAGTCTGTTTTCATAGCACTGTCATCATTGTATTGTCCGCCTGCTTCCAGAATACCTAACCAAATGCCTGGTCCCATAGCCACGTGTTCAACTTTTTCCTAAAGGAAAGGAAGGAAGAAGTTGACCTAATTTCTGGGGAGCGAGTTCCATAGGTGAGGGGCCACCACCTAGAAGGCCCTGTCTCTCATCCCCACCAGACGTATTTGCGCTGAAGGTGGGATCAAGAGCAGGGCCTCCCCGGAAGATCGTAAATTTCGAGGTGGGACATAAGGGGAGATATGTTCGGACAAGTAAGCTGGGCCAGAACCGTATAGGGCTCTATAGGTCAAAACCAGCACTTTGAATTAACGTTCCTCCAGCAACAGCAAGAGTATCCCTCTGTGCAGCTAAACCAGGAAATCCCAACTGGATGGCCCCCCAGGGGCAAACTAAGAATGGGCAACTTGGAAGCCCTTTCTTTTCCGACCGCCGCCATGGGAGTCGACATTCGTCACAACAAGGACCGGAAGGTTTGTCGTAAGGAACCCATGAGCCAAGATATTTACTTTCGTCTCCTGGTCAAGCTCTATAGATTTCTTGCTCGATGGACCAATGCCAAGTTCAACAAGGTGATACTCAAGCGACTGTTCATGAGTCGCACCAACCGGCCTCCACTATCAGTGTCCCGTTTGATCCGGAAGATGAAGCTCCCAGGGCGGGAAAACAAAACCGCTGTTGTGGTGGGTACAGTGACAGATGACGTCCGCATCCAGGAGATCCCCAAACTGAAGATTTGCGCCCTTAGAGTGACAAAGGGTGCTCGCAACCGTATCCTGAAATCTGGAGACCAGATCATGACTTTTGACCAGTTAGCTATGGCTGCCCCTAAAGGCCAGGGAACAGTATTGCTTTCTGGGCCCAGGAAAGCCCGGGAAGTGTACCAGCATTTTAGCAAGGCTCCTGGCACCCCACGCAGCCATACCAAGCCATACGTCCGATCCAAGGGCTGTAAGTTTGAATGGGCTCGAGGTTGCCGTGCCAGTCGAGGCTACAAAAACTAGATTGGTTACAAAATATTTGAGAACTCAGATGTATGGAATTAAAGTTACCATCTGTATCTGTATACCTTTATAAAGCGGAATGTTTGTATGTATGTATGTGTGCGGAGGGCAGATATGTGGCAGCTATTTGCATAAAGTCCTTTGATTGGCCAGCCTTGCCACTCCAAAATTCTAAGGCACCAGACAGAGGGCATTGATAGCCACTGATTAGCCAGCATCCCAGAATCCAGGCCTCTACATTCAAACAACAGGATTTCTCCAATGTGGGATTATTTGCATAAAAAACCTTGATTGGCCAGCCTCATAACACCAACATTCTAAGGCCCCAGACAGAGCCCCATTACCCACTCTACATGCTGCAGTAGTTTGAAGGAGGAGGAACCATGGAAGATGGAGTTGCAGTACCTCACATACTGAAACCACTGTGCCCCTCATCCAACGACTGGTCAAAACCACACACATAACTCCCATTACCCCCTTCACATAATGCCTCTGATTGGCCAGTCTCCCAATATTCTAACACAGTGTTTCTCAACCAGTGTGCCGTGAGCGATCATCAGGTGTGCCGTGGGAAATTGGAACCTCCAATACCACCCCCCCCCCGCTGAACACTTTTTTTCCCAAGCAAACCCTTTCAGTACTTTCTGTTGGTAATGAGAGTTCAATATGCCAAGTTTGGTTCAATTCCATTGTTGCAAGAGTTCAGGATGCTCTTTGATTGTGTGTTAAGTATAAATCCCAGAAACTGTAACTCCCAAATGTCAAGGTCTATTTTCCCCAAACTCCATCTGTGTTCAGATTTGGGCATATTGAGTATTCATGCCAAATTTGGTCCTGATCCAACATTGTTTGAGTCCACAGTGCTCTCTGGATATAGGTGAACTACAACTCCAAAACTCAAGGTCAATGCCCACCAAACTCTTATAGTATTTTCTCTTGGTGATGGGAGTTCTGTGTGGGAAGTTTGTGGGTCTTTCTGCCATTCCTGCCAGGATATCTATGTTGTGTTCATCGAAACAGGCCCAGGTTTCGCACTGAGTGTATAAATACATTTAAAAACATATTAACTATATGTATTACTGTGTTAGAGTGTCATTTTGCGTCATTTTGGTCAGTGGTGTGCCCCAGGATTTTGTAAATGTAAAAAGTGTGCCGCGGCTCAAAAAAGGTTGAAAAACACTGTTCTAACATTCCTAGCCAGCAGAGAGAGAAAAGAAATTGGCAACCGAAAGGGAAAAGAAAGGGCCTGACTGAATTAACAGGGCCTCAGATACTACATAAAGGGCCTGAAAGGGCCTGGCTGAATTAACAGTCAGGCTTCCTAAACTTGCTTTTCTGGACTAGGCCTCAGTTACTACATAAAGGGCCTGACTGAATTAAAAGTCAGGCTTCCTAAACTTGATTTTCTGGACTAGGCCTCAGTTACTACATAAAGGGCCTGAAAGGGCCTGACTGAATTAACAGTCAGGCTTCCTAAACTTTATTTCCTACTATGTAAGGACTGAGTAAACAGTAAGGCTTCCTTAACTTGAAACTCCAGATCAGGCCGCAGATAAAGGGATCCTGTGTATGGCCTGAATTGACAGTAACACTTCCTCAACTAGATTATCATGACTATGCCAAAGTTACTGAGATACTGTGTAAGGACTGAAATTAACTTGATTTTCCTGACTCAGCTCTGAGATATTGTGTAAGGCCTGAATTCACATTACCTACCCTTTTCAAATAACCCGGGCACCACCGGGTCCCCAAGCTAGTTCTGAATATAAATAAAACACCATGACACTGAAAACTTGGAAGTCCTGAATGGACTCGGAAGTGGAGTGGGCACACCAAAAAACAAGCTGGCAAAATGGTATCACCTAGAAGACTCCTCTACCTTGTGCGACTGTGGAGCAGAACAGACAACTCCGCATCTATATGCTTGTCCACAATGTCCTGCCTCATTTACAGAGGAAGAATTATTTAAAGCTACAGACAGTGAGGTCACTGTTGCCCATTTTTGGTTTAACATTATTTAACCGCTTGTGTTCCCTCTATTTTTATCAGTTTTATACTTATTTACGCAATGTTTTTGAAACGAAATAATAACAAACCGCTTTGAGTCCCCTCAGGGGTAAGAAAGGCGGTATATAAATACTGTAAATAAATAAATAAATAAATAAATAAAGTATTTAAATAGCCTAAATGTTCTTTTTTGGTAATCAGTAACTTTTATTTTATTTTTAAAAGACCCCCCCCCCCAAAAAACCCCTCAAACAAACAGTACAAAAAGGGGTGGGGGGAAGAAGGGAAAAATAAGGACCATAAAAGGATATAATATGTGAATTGTGGAGCCATGTTAGTTAATTAGTTCTATACATAAGTCTGTTGTATCATCAGAGACAGAGGGGTAGGGGCGAATTATCATTATACATATTCTTTAATAACGGAAGGAAGTGAAGTAAAAGGAGAAGAAAAGAAAATCCCAACTTTAATATCTTTTCTGGTTATGCATGAGTTTTCTCTTCTTTTATTCTCACCTCTTCTCTTCCAACTCTGCGTAATATTCCTTCTCCTTATTTTATCAGTTAACAAATTCAAACTCTTTTTTTCTATTCTTAATAGCAGTCAACTATATACAGATCTTCAAGTTAGTTTCATTTGTTAATAGATTAGTAAAATGCATGTAAATATTTGTTATAATTTGTAAATATTTGTTATAATTATCATTCACATAGGATGTATAGATAGTAAATCTTATATAAGTGTATATATCTATAGCAATGTTTCTCAACCTTCCTAATGCCGCGACCCCTTAAAACAGTTCCTCATGTGGTGGTGACCCCCGACTATAACGTTACTTTCATCGCTATTTCATAACTAATTTTGCTACTGTTATGACTTGTAGTGTAAATATCCGATATGCAGGATGTATTTTCATTCATTGGACCAAATTTGGCACAAATACCCGATACACTCAAATTTGAATATTAGTGTGGTCAGGGGAGGGGATTGATTTTGTCACCTGGGAGTTGTAGTTGCTGGGATTTGTAGTTCACCTATAATCAAAGAGCATTCTGAACTCCAGCAATGATGGAATTGAACTACTCTTGGCACACAGAAATCCCATGACTAACAGAATATACTGGAAGGGTTTGGTGGGCATTGACCTTGAGTTTGGGAGTTGTAGTTCACCTACATCCAGAGAGCACTGTGGACTCAAGCAATGATGGATCTGGAACAAACTTGGCACAAATACTCAATATGGCCAAATGTGAACACTGGTGGAGTTTGGGGAAAATAGACCTTGACATTTGGGAGTTGTAGTTGCTGGGATTTATAGTTCACCTACAATCTAAGAGCATTCTGAACCCCACCGGCGATAGAATTGGGCCAAACTTCCCACAGGACCAACAGAAATTGTGTATTACCTTGTGGTAGAATTAAAGTTGATTTGTCCATTTCAGTAGGCTAAATTTACTTGATCGTGGTATATTAGGGGGTATTCTGTCCCTGTGGTGCTTCTGTAAGATTAGGATGCCAGATGAAGCTCTTGGCCACTGAATGGTGCCCTTGTTCCATCCAACTTTCGAGTTTTAAAGGCTTTAAATAGGAAATGGAACAAATTCCTGGAAAATAAGCTTGTCAGCCATGGCTAGTCTCCCTGAGGATGGCTCTGTGTGCCACCTGTAGAGAGCTTGCCCTAAATACCGCTTGCTGGAAAGCCCTAAACACAGAAGGGCATTGTTTTCGCCTTCCTCTGAGATTTCCTTGGGCAACTGTTGGACTATTGTGGGTGAAATTTCCATTCAATGTTTTTCCTATGGCAGATTTGTCAAGGTGTGTCTAATGCAGGCTTGAGCAAACTTGGGCCCTCCAGGTGCTTTGGACTTCAACTCCCACAGCCTCAGGCCCCTTCCTTTCCCCCCTCAGCCCTAACAGCTTAGGTCAGGCCTGGGCAAAGTTGGGCCTACTAGGAGTTTTGGACTCCAACTCTCAGCATTCCTAGCAGCCTCAGGCCCCTTCCTTTTCCCCCTCAGCCACTTACGGAAAGGGCCTGAGGCTGCTAGGAATGCTGGGAGTTGGAGTCCAAAACTCCTAGTAGGCCCAATTTGCCCAGGCCTGGGTTAGGTAATGTTTGGCACAGATTGGTGTAACGAGAGGCAGCTCATCACAATACATTTTTGACTGACTGAAAGACTGGCCATTGTGAAGGAAGCAGGATATGTTGCGCTGTGCAGGCCTTTGCACAGACCCAGCTTCATCCATTTAAACAGTGTTGGTTTTATTTATCGTGTCAGAATTGAATTGAGGGTACAGTTATAATTTATTTAAAAGAACACTAAGTTAAAAACTTGGCATTATACTAGATTTTCTTTGACCAGAAGCTGGTCGCTTCAGAAGTTGGTGTGCCTCTGATGTCACTGTGAGAAGGTCCTCCATTGTGCATGTGGCAGGGCTCAGGCTGCATTGTAGTAGGTGGTCTGTGGTTTGCTCTTCTCCTCACAGGCTCCGGCCATTGATGGTTCAACACATCGTATCTGTGATGGTTACACTGAGCGATATAAAGTGTTGGATTCTAACCATTTGATGGATGACGACTAAGATGTTGCCTACATGCCTAAAATTTAACTGCAACCTTGAAAAAGGTCTGCCATGACCGAAACGAGAGGATCCAAAATTCTCGTCGGCTGGGAGAGACATGCATCGTAGCATGCCTATTTTTTGTTGCATGAGGCTTGAGTTTGTTTACATCTCGGAGGGACGAGCCATTGTGGCGATATAGTGAATACAGTCCCCTTTAAGGATCTTTGCAATCATCCCACGATTACACATGTGGCGTGCCTGCATCCCGGGAGCTGTTCTGTTATTGGCTGGATATACCTGCGAGATTTGGAATGCTAACGCTATCGCTTCTGGGTAATGTAGTTCCGCAGCGTTTCCTGGTTTACAGGTTCCCGTCCGTGGCTTGTCTTGGGATTTCCGTGAGTACGTTGTGGATGCATTCATCCAATACTTCATATATGAACTATTGAACTATTTCTGGACTACCAGTGTGTGCCTTTTGTGTGTAGGAGCACACTTTTGGACACACGGAAGGACTGCTTGTGCTGAACGATTGTTATTTGTATTGTACTGTGACTCATATTGTAACTTATATTGGTGGATTTATGTCTATTATATTGAGATGACCAACACAGGGGACCACAGAGGCACTCCGCATGTGTCTAGATATTCAAATAGAATGTTTTGATATATGGTTTTGATGTTATTATTTACACAGGATTCCTGGTCTGTTGTTGTTGTTTAGTTGTTGCATAGCACTTCCCTCAGTTTTTTTCCCTGCATTTTGTGATGCCAGAGCGCAGTCTGTTCAGTGCCTTCCAAGTCACCCAAACTTCTGTGTGTCTAGGAGGGTGTCTCTCATTCAGTATTAGCCATGGCTTGAGTTTCCGGGTTTGAGCCTGCCACTTTTAAACTCTGACTTGCTAAGGTGTTCCTGTGTGTATCTCTGTAGATCTTAGAAAGCTGTTTCTTGATTTAAAGTGTTGGCATGCTGGCTGACATCCAAACAGAGGATGGGCTGGACAGGTCACTGCCTTGGTCCTATATTATTGGCTGCTACTTCCTGACAGATGTCAGGTGGTTCAATACCGGCTAAACAGTATAATTTCTCCACTGGTGTAGGGCGTATGCATTCTGTGATAATGCGGCATGTCTCATTAAGAGCCACATCCACTGTTTTAGCATGGGGAAATGTATTCCACATCTCACAATGGGCAGAGTATCAAAGTGCAAGGGTAGATGTCTTCACTGTGTCTGGTTGTGATCCCCAGGTTCTGCCAGTCAGTTTTCATATGATATTGTTTATAGTGTCCAGTTTTTGTTTGATAGTAAAGCGGTGCTTCTTGCCATTTTGGAGAACCAGAGTGGGCGGGGCCAACCGAGGTGGCCCAGTGAGCCAGATGTAATCCTCAAAAGAGCCACATATGGCTCGCGAGCCATAGGTTCCCGACCCCTGGCTTAGAGTCTGCTTTGGGATAGATAAAGTGGGGTATAAAAATATTATAATAATACAACATACCAGGAAGTTAAGTCAAAAGCAAATAGACTAAGAAAACACATACATACATTAACATGCATGTAAAATCTATATTAACCTACAAACACATTTCTGTGAACCTCATACTCTCTGTTGATTTTTTATCCTCTGTTATTCTCCTCCCTTTCTCTAGAACTATCTAACCACACTTCTGCTTTGTGTAACCTTCGTGTAATTTTGTCATTTGCTCTCGGTGTTATTGTGAAAAGGTAATAATAATTAAACAAACCCCAGTCTTAAAGTTGGTCAGCCTTCGTGTAGGAGTTGTAGTTTTACAAGGTCTTGGGATTGCCTCCCCAAACAACGCCTCCAGGGTCTCATAATATTGAGCTGTGGCAGTTAAAGTGGAGTCAAACATCATTCATTCTATGGTGTAGTGTTCTCTTAGTGTCATATATGTATAAGTGCAACTGAAGCAGTGGGGCATTGCAGATATAGAAAGTGCGGCTTCTCTGAATATAGTTCATTCAGGACGGACTTGTGCTTCTGGGTCCTCCTATGAGGCTTTTTTTGTCCTCTTTTAGTTTCCTCCCCTTTGGCCACAAAGCATGGGTTGAACTCTGCAGTGGCTTTATTTATTGTTGGGGAAGTTGATAATCTTCCGGGAGACTGGTGTGCTGAGCCTTTAAGAGAGGCATCAGAAATGAATTTCAGAGGCAGGATGGGCATGTGAGATGGACTGCTGAAACATAGAATTACTAGCCGTGCCCTGCCACGCGTTGCTGTGGTCCAGTCTGTGTAAATATGTTTTATGTATGTATATACACTTATATGTGTATGTGTGCTTATTTGTGTATATGTGTATATATGTGTGTTTGTGTATACAGTGTTCCCTCAATTATTGCTGGGACTAGGGTCCAGGACCACCCGCAATAAGTGAAAAACCGTGATGTAGGGATGGTCTATTTATTTTAATATTTATACATTATTTAAATAGTTATACACTATTTTAAGTCTTTATAAACTTAAAATAACGTGAAGGAAAGGCCCTTCAAGGCTGGAGAGAGGGAGGGAGGACTGAGGAGGGAAAGCACCTTGGAGAGCGGCGACGGCCCAACCCCACAAAACAGTAAATTTAGGATCTTACCAAGTTTTCCACTTTCTTTGTATTCTCAATTCGCTTCTGACGCGATATATAAATACATTATTGTGTAGCCTTTATCCCAGGCTTTTTAAGGATTTGTACATTGTTTTTAGTTCTTTTTTGGTTTTTTATTTTTGTTGGTCACACCTGGCATTGTGAGACGTTTTGTTGCCAAATTTGGTGTGATTTCCTTCAGCGGTTTTGTTGTTTTTAAGGTACTCACGACGACAGCTCTCTTTTTATATATATAGATTGAGATGGAATGGACCCTCAGGGCCATCTAGACTAACCCACTTCTGTCAGGCAGGAAGACACAATCCTTCCTTTTTCCAAACGTAATATACCCATATCCTTCAGTTTCAGGACCTTTTAAACCATTCTGGCCTCTTTCGTTCTGGCCATCTCCCTGTCTTGAATTGTGGTGCCCAGAACTGGACATGCTGTTACTCCATGTGAGGTCAGACCTATGCCTGACCTCACATGGAGTTGAGAGACAGTGCCTTCTCATTGGTGGCACTCGGCTGTGGAACGCCCTTCTTAGAGACATTAGATGGGCCCCTTCCTTGTTAGCATTTCGGAGGAAAGTTAAAACCTGGTTGTTCGAGCAGGCGTTCAAATAGGCAATGTAGTAATGGGTTATTATTTTACTCTATTATTACATTTATTATTTTACTCTATTATTACATTTATTATTTTACTCTATTAGTGTTATTACATTTCCATTATTTTACTTTATTATTATTTTGCTCTCTTTACTATTATTGCAAGGATACATAAGCACATTTACATAGAAGAAAATTAGACTAAGGGTTTAATCAGAGTTGGACAATTTTATCTTAAATTATAGTTTTATGTAAATATTCAAAAACATTTAACCTACGGATGCCTTAATTATTGTAATTTTATTGGTATCTATTTTGAAATTTGCCACCCTTGGCTTATACTCAAGTCAATATCTTTTCCTAGATTTTTGTGGTAAAATTAGCTGCCTCGGCTTATATTCGGGTTGGCTTATACTTAAATATATAGGGTACTTAACTCCTTAAGTCACTCCACATAGTGTTTGGCTTCCAACCCTTTGACCCTTTTGGTGGCTCTTCTCTGAAACCTCGGCTTATGTTCGGATGGGCTTATACTCGAGTATGTACGGTACATCCATTACTTAAAATATTAAAAATTCCATACATCCTCTAAAACAAAGAGAAGAGTGTTATTGTCAACTAATTTGGATAAAAATAGGAATATTTTAAGTAATGAATGTACCATATATACGCGAGTATAAGCCGATCCATTATTACCCTCCTCTCCTCATGGCTTAAGACGGGGCACAACACAGTTAAAACACATCAGCATAAAACACCATCACAAAATACATATGTTAAAATGCATAGTGCGAGGATTAAAATACATATAGAATGTGAATTTAAAATTCACTGGCTAGGTAGGTCTGGCAGAAGAGATATAACTTCCCTTACCATTAGGCATTGGCTTTTTTCATTCCTGCATTTTTCATTTCACTGTCGGCTCATGTTCAGCTTGGGGTCCACTTAAGACTCCTTGGTCCCTTTGACATGGGCTGTTTTCAAGCCAGGTCCCATCCCTTTCTCTATCGCTGAATTTTATTTTTATTGCCTGTAGGCAGACATGAGAATTCAATGTCAGGGGTGGAGGAAAAGGCCCTACTAAAACGTTTGCTCTTCTTCCAGGGACAGGGCAATGCTGTGAAGAAACGGCTGCTCCTCTCACACTGGATGGACACCTGCTGACCTCGTGGAGCCCCTCCTGATCCTTGCCTACACGCTGTCCACCCGGCGACGTCCTCCTCTTTGCCTGGGATGCTGTTCGTGCCTTGCGCTACCTGGTGGGGGACGACTCCCAGCTGCTTTGGGGCGACCGAGTAACCAAGGCTCGAGGTAAGAATCCTGAGATAACCCTCAGTTGGAGTGATTCCACCATAAATATAGCAGAGTACCAGAAGCAAACTTCACAACCAGCAGAAACTTACATCAGATTGCAGAGTCAGAACTTTAGGTTCAAAACTTTTGTTTTATTGTTTTATTTTTATTTTGTATTTATGTTTATCTATATATATAAAAATCGACTGGGCGTGGCTTGACGATTATGCACGGCCACACTATAACCCCCAGAACCACAAAACACACAACACACATTTCACCAGACCCCGAGGTAAAAACATGGCACAACACCCCCCCTTACAACTTCCGCAGACCCCTAAACGACCCCCCAAAATAGCCCATTCAAACCTATGGGAGGAGGATCCGGCGGCGCCCGCGCCTGCGCCCTATCCCCAGCACAGCGCATTCACCTGCTCTCCACTGGGAGAGCGGAACCTCCTCCCCGCCTGAATGCCCTCCGGAGGTTAGGGACAGGCCTGGAAGCGGAGGAGGAGAGGGCCAGAAGCCCAAGGAGCCCAAGGCAGCGCCCGCGCCACCGGGCTCCATGCGGCGGAGGACGCCTGCTCTGGTGAGACGGAGGAGGAGGCGGGTAAGGCCATGGCACTACACCTCCCAGAAGGCTCCGTGATGCTCCCTGGAAAGCAGGGGCGGAGCTTTCTGGATAGTCCCATGCCTTGACCCGCCTCCTCCTCCATCTCCCAGCCTCCCAAACGTTCCCGGACCCAACTCACGCAACCCGAGTCCACGAACATGAGGAAGGCAGCGGAGGAAGCCAAGGAGGTGACAGTGGCGAGGAAGAGCGCTGAGGCGGTGGCACACCAGCTCCCTGCCACTCCCGAAGGAGGACACCGCAGGAAGAGACACAGGACACCAGCCATCCTCCTAACTAAGGTCCCCACCGCCCCCCCGGCACACAATACATACACAAACATACACACATATACACACGCAAACACACACATACATACAAAACAACATATAAACACCAACATAAAAACACATATAAAAACACAACCACATACAAACACATATATCTACACACCTAAACATACACATCCACACTAATACATACACATATATACACACACATATCACCACCTCACCATATATACACATACATACATATACATATACAAACACACACATATATATACACGTACACAAACACAAAACACCCACAGAAAACTACACACAAATATATACACACATACCAAGAACTATAAACACACACATACACACACACACACATATACACACACACAAATAGCCACAAACCAATACCTGCACACACACATACACACAAACCCCCCAAAAACCAAACACACATACAACTATAAACACACATACACACAAATACATATACACACAACAAACATACTCACATCACTACCACAACATACATACCCTGACATTCTCACATCACCAACATAGGGCACAGCAACGCGTGCCGGGTTCAGCTAGTTTTATTTATTTTTTATATTTTTACATGTTTTATTTTTTTATTTTCAATAAAAAGTAAAAGAAATACATTCTTGATAGAAAAGGTCTTGGACCTGACTAGCTTACTAAATCTCATCTTCTAAAAAGGTATAAGGTAAAGGTTGTCTGAATGTATCTCCCTCTACAATCCACCTCGGAGTTTACAATCATCAGGGGAGGCCCTGCTCTCAATCCCGCCACCCTTGCAAGTGTGGTTGGCGGTGACGAGGAACAGGGCCTTCTTGGTGGTGGCCCCCTGCCCATGGAACACACTCCCCAGCGAAATTACAGCAACTCCCTCACTCCTCTCCTTTAGAAAAAAGGTCAAAACATGGTTCAGGACCAAACGTTTGGGCAGCTGACCGAGCAGTAACCGCAATCGACTAATGAGAGTCAACCATGAATAGACATCGGACTGGAACTCTGGACTTTGATTTGGATTTGTGATTTGGGCCTGGTGCTGTTTTAATTTGTTAACGTTTTATTTTTAACATTTTAATGTACTGTATATAAGCCTAGTTTTTCAGCCCCTTTTTTAGGCTAGAAAATCCCCCCTCGTCTTATACTCGAGTCAAGGTTATTTACTATTTTACTTTGTTATTAGCATTACTTTTATTGCATTTATTATTTTACTCTATTATTACATGTTATTACATTTCCATTATTTACTCAGAGTTGGGCAGCTTTATCTTAAATTACAATACAATTTTATGTAAATATTTTTGAATATTTACTCTACTGTTGCCTCAATTCATGTAATCGTATTGGTACCTATTTCTATTTTGAAACTTACCCTTGGCTTCTACATAAAATCTACTCAAGTCAATACGTTTTCCCAGTTATTTGTGATAAAATTTGATGCCTCGGCTTATATTTGGGCCGGCTTATACTCAGGTATATACGGTATATTTGTCATCCTGTTGTTCTACGAATTGTCACTTTGTTTTGTAATGAGATTGATGTTATTGCTGCCATTTGTAAGCTGCCCTGTGTCGTCGTCGCCCCCCGGGAAGGATAGGATCTAACTGCTTTAAATAAATAAATTAAGGTTTCCAGTTGACATTAAGTTCAGTCGAGTCCAACTCTAGGGTGTGGTGTTCATCTTCATTTCTAAGCCGAAGAGCCGTCGTTGTCCGTAGATGCCTCCAAGATCATGTGGATGGCATGGAGCACTGTTTACCTTCTCACTGGAGCAGTACCTATTGATCTACCAACATTTGCATGTTTTCAACCTGCTAGGTTGGCAGAAGCTGGGGCTAACTGCGGGAGCTCACCCCTTTCCCCAGACTTGAACCTTTGACCTTTCGGTCAGCAAGTTCAGCAGCTCAGCAGTTTAACCCGCTGTGTCACCAGAGGCTTTCTCTACAGAGGAACAAGGGTTAAAAATCCATGCAGCTACATTTTTCCTGGGAAGAGGTGAAATGTGTATCCTCATAGGTAGGAAGAAAAGCAGAAAAGACTGGAAAATGGCAAATTGTCACATGGCCCAGCCCAGGGCAATAAAAATACCTTTAAAAAGGAAGTTCCCTAACAGAATCCCAATGCTACGTCATCAAAAGAGAACAGACAGTGGCAAGGAGAAAGAGTAAAGGCAACCCCATTTTGGGAATCATACATAGGAATGTGGGAGGGGAGGAATCCCCCAGTCGGGAACCTTGACTCAGAGAGCCAGAAAAGCAAAATATTTGGACATTTATTTCCGGGAGAGCCATATAATATATATAATATATTTTAACACTGAATTCAACTAAATGTGAGTATATACGTACATACTATGAGAAAAGGATTCCCCCGTGCCCATCGGCAGGGACCTTTACCTGCATGGTCTCCTATGAGGACTCACCCATGCAGGCATGTAGCCCCAAATTCTCAGGGTGGTCCGCGAGAAGGCCTTACTGGTACATTATTTAAACTGTTATGTTTATTCATATCATGATCTGATCACCATGCTCATTATATCCCACATTAATGGGGTTATTGGGATAACAATACAAAAGGTTTGCTAGGGTAGACCCTCTTCCACCCAGTCTCAGCCCCCCCCCCCCCCCCCCGAATCAAAATCCTGGCTACGGCCCTGCACCCATTGTAATGCTGGGCCGAGACCAGCATAGCAGTTTGGCATCCAGGAAATGGGAAAGCCAGGAAAAGGGGGAGTGGCTTGGAGCCTTCTCTGGGAGGGAGTTAAAGAGAGAGCTGCCTGGGAGGAGCCCAGAGCTGAGGGGAGGAGCCGAGCTACTTGAGTGGGAAAGAGTGTCGCTTATTAGTCAGTCTCTGGTTCACACTCAAAGAGAGAAGTCAGTCTTTTGCCAGAGCTCTGAGAGAGAACGCAGTCTGTGGTCAGAGCTGTGAGTTTAAAGCAGTCTCTTGACACAGCTGTGTGTGGGCTAGCAGTGAAAGCTCTGTGTGATAGCTGGCAGGTAGTCAGTCACAGGCTTTCAGAAATTCCTAGGGTTTAGGGCAGGGGTGTCCACACTTTTTCAGCATGTGAGCAACTTATACTTAGACCAAGTCAGAAAGATCTACCAAGAGAGAAGCAGGGCGGAGCTGGGGGAAGGGGGCGGGGCTTGGCAGGGCTTGGCTCCACCCCCTCCCCCTCTGGCTTCAGCATTTCCACAGCTTCTCCAGGGTACAGAAAGGTTATGCCAAGCCAGTGGTGGCATATATAGCCACCTCTGGCTTGGTATTACCATCTTCTACCCTGGAGAAGCTGTGGAAATGCTGGAGGGGGCGGGGCTTGGCAGGGCTTAGCTCCGCCCCCTTCCCCTTCTGGCTCCAGCATTTCCACAGCTTCTCAAGAGTAGAAGGGGGTAATGCCAAGCCAGTAGTAGCTATCTATGCCACCACTGGCTTGGCATTACCCCCTTCTATGCTGAAACTGGGGGAGGGGGCGGAGCTTGGCGGGGCTTAGCTCCGCCTCCTCCTTCTCTGGCTTGAGCATTTCCACAGCTTCTCCAGGGTACAGAAAGGTTATGCCAAGCCAGTGGCGGCATAGATAGCCACCTCTGGCTTGGTATTACCATCTTCTACCCTGGAGAAGCTGTGGAAATGCTGGAGGGGGGGGCTTGGTGGGGCTTAGCCCGCCCCTTCCCCTTCTGGCTCCAGCATTTCCACAGCTTCTCAAGAGTAGAAGGGGGTAATGCCAAGCCAGTAGTGGCTATCTATGCCACCACTGGCTTGGCATTACCCTCTTCTATGCTGAAGCTGGGGGAGGGGGCGGAGCTTGGCGGGGCTTAGCTCCGCCTCCACCTTCTCTGGCTTGAGCATTTCCACAGCTTCTCCAAGGTACAGAAAGGTTATGCCAAGCCAGTGGCGGCATAGATAGCCACCTCTGGCTTGGCATAACCTTTCTCTACCTTGAGAAGATGTGGAAATGCTGGAGCTGGCGGAGGGGGCGGGGCTTAGCGTGGCATGGCTCCGCCCCCTCAGAAGCGCCCAATCCAGCTGGGAATCGACCTCCCTTGGGCCCAGAATCGACCAGTCGATCGCGATCGACTTCCTGAGCACCCCTGGTTCAGGGATTAGCTCGTCTCTCTGAAGAAGCCAGCTATAGGAACACTCTAAGAGATAGAGTTATAGCTAGGTGGGCTTCTGGTAGACTGAGAGTTAGCTCAGTGAACTAACTAGGATAGTTAGTTGGTAGACTGCTCACCACTAGTTTAAATATTAGGGTGAGGGAGTTCTAGTGAGACAAGTTTTCACACTGTCTGTTTTTAAGATCTAAGATTTAAGTAATTCCTCTGAAGTAACCAACACGCTAGTGAACCTTAATTGATAACCAGTACGCTATTGTGCCTCACTTGATAACCGTAACGCATTAGTGCCTCTCAAAGCTGCTTGTTAGTTTAATAAATAAATAAATAAATATTCATAACACTAGCTGAAGTGTTATTTTTAAAAGAAATCCTAGAATTAATATTTTAGGTTGGTGACAGCAATCAAAGCGTCCAAGAGATTTAAAATCCTCCAAAGTTCTTTAGCCAAGTCGTCACACCTCCGCTCTTTCCTTTGTTTGGGGAAGCTCTCCTCCCGCATACACCGGGTTCGGTGGAGGGCCCGCCATGCATCCGGCCTCTCTGTTTTAGGCTGTCTTTTCTCTCTGTTAGGGGGGAGGGCTCGTGGAGGGGCTGCGCCTGCCCCCTTCCCCCCCTTCTCGCCGCTGGCCCTGACTTGGTTTCCGGTTGGGCAGGTCGGGCCCGCCACATGGCGTTTTCCATGGCCCAGGGCTGCTTTCCAGCAATTCCTTGGGCGGGGTGGGGCCTGCGGCCCGGCATCCAGCCCCTCCCCGTCCAAGGAGTTGCCGAAAACGCAGCATGGTGGGCCTGACCTTTCCTGGTCCTCCCCGCCTCCCTTGCTGCACGTTTTGGCCCATGCAGTGTTTTCCGTGGCCCAGAGTCGCTTTCCGGCAACTCCGGGGGGGGGGGGGGGATGCAGTCCAGGGATGAAACCCAACAGTTGGTACTGAAATTAGAATGGGCTTTATAATTGTCTTGTAATGATGATGATGATGATTTCTTCCTTTTTTTGTTTTGCAGAGCAGTTGCGGTGCTGAGCACCACGCTGGGACAGCATGTCGGGCCCAGTGCCAAGTCGAGCGAGAGTCTACGCAGACGTCAACACGCAGAGGCCCCGCGAGTATTGGGACTACGAGTCACACATTGTGGAATGGGGGTAAGGCTCCTGTAGGTCCCGAGTCGGGCACTGCGGGGTTTTAAAAATCCTAAGTTATAGAATTATGGAATCATAGGGTTGGAAGGGACCCCAAGGGCCATCCAGCCCAGCTGACTGCCATTAGGAAAGGCACAATCCAAGCCTTCCCAACAGATGGCCACCCAGCCTCTGCTGAAAAACCTCCAGAGAAGGAGATTAAGGAATTCCCGGCAGCAGCAAATTCCACTGTAGTACAGCTCTTACCATCAGGAAGTTGTTCTTAATGTTTAGATGGAATCTCTCTACCTGCAGTTTGAATCCATGACTAGTGGACAGTGGCAATTGGAAAGGAAATTTAGAACATCAGCGACATTGGATTTACCCGACTTGGTCTTGGTTTTAATCGGCATGTTTATTGTTCAATGAACTGTGAATGAATTTGTATAATGTTTTTAATGATTTTTACTGTTCTAACTGTAATCTTTGTTGTTATATGGTGACAACATCACATGATGCTTATGTGAGATCGCCCTGAGTCTCCCTTCGGGGGGAGAAGGGCGGGGTAGAAATGCATTAAATAAATAAATAAATAAATAAATGGCTCCCATGTGCCCTAGTCTCCAGAGTAGCAGAAAACAAGCTTTCCCTCTTTCCCAATAGGACATCCTCTCACATGGTTCTCTCAGCCTTCTCTTCTCTGAGCTAAACATACTGTATATACCTGAGTATAAGCCAAGTTTTTCAGCCCTTTTTTTGGCTGAAAGAGCCCCCCTCGGCTTATACTCGAGTCAAGGTTATTTATTATTTTACTCTGCTATTATTATTATTATTACATGTATTTTATGCTATTTATTATTATGATTACATATATTATTTTATACTATTTTTATTATTATTACATTTACATTATTTTCTCTATTATTTTTATTACATTTATTATTTTACGCTATTATGATTACATATATTATTTTACTCCTATTATTACATTTACATTATTTTACTTTATTATTAATATTACATTTATTACTTTACTCTATATTGTTATTATTACATTTACGTTATTTTACTCTATTATTTTTATTACATTTATTATTTTACGCTATTATGATTACATATATTATTTTACTCCTGTTATTATTACATTTACATTATTTTACATTATTATTACTATTACATTTATTATTTTACTCTATATTGTTATTATTACATTTACATTATTTTACTCTATTACTGTTATTACATTTACATTATTTTACTCTATTATTATTATTGCAGTTATTATTGTACTCTATTATTATTGGAAGGATACGTAAGCACATTTACATTGAAGAAGGTAAGAATAATGGTTTGATCAGAGTTGGACAGTCTTATCTTAAATTACAGTTTTATGTAAATGTTCAAAAACATTTAACCTATAGATGCCTCAATTATAATTTTATTGGTATCTGTTTTTATTTTGAAATTGACTAGTAGCTGCGCCCCTCCCCCCTCCCCAGCTTATACTCAAGTCAATACGTCATCCCAATTTTTTGTGGTAAAATTAGGTATTTTGGCTTATATTTGGGTCAACTTATACTCGAGTATATACGGTACCTAACTCCTTAAGTCATTCCACATAAGGCTTGCCTGCCAACCCTTTGACTGTTTTGGTGACTCTTCTCTGGAACCTCCTGTGCTGTCCATCTCCTTGAATTGTTTTGCCTAGAACTGGACACATGGTTGTAATTCCAGGTTAATAGGTCAGATCAAAGCAGAGGAGAGGGTGGCTATGACTTCTCTTGATCCAGACACCAGAGCCCTTGTGTTGCAGCTTAGAATTGCAATGGCCTTTTTAGCTGCTGCGTGTGAAGACTATTGCTGAGCCTGGAACCCCAGGTTTTGGCGGTGACCAGGGGAGCTTTCGCACAATTAAAACTTGTGCTCCAGCTGCGCCCGTACCTTGGGAAGCCTGACGTGGCCACGATAGTCCACGCTCTGGTTACATCCCGTATAGATTACTGCAACGCTCTCTACGTGGGGCTGCCTTTGAAGACTGTTCGGAAGCTTCAAATGGTCCAACAGACGGCAGCCAGGTTACTAACAGGAGCGGTGCTCAGGGAGCACACAACTCCTCTGTCGCGCCAGCTCCACTGGCTGCCAGTTTGCTACCGGGCACAATTCAAAGTGCTGGTTTCGGCCTTTAAGTCCCTAAACGGCTCTGACCCAGCTTACCTGTAAGGAACACATCTCTCCCTATGAACCATCGAGATGTTTAAGATCATCCGGGGAGGCTCTGCTTTCGGTCCCGCTTGCTTTGCAGGTGCGACCGGCGGGGACGAGAGACAGGGCCTTCTCAGTGGTGTCCCCTCGGCTATGGAACACCCTCCCTAAGGACATCAGATAGGCCTTCTCCCTCCTAACATTTCAAAAGAAAGTTAAGACCTGGCTGTTCGAGCAGGCTTTCGCGGATGCAGTATAACTGTTTAATTGTGATTATGGAATGATATAACGATACAACGGAAAATGGTTTTCCGATGTGACGCTGAGAATTGTATTTTATGGTTTTAGTTGCTAATTTGTTTACTGTTTTTTATATAGTTATGGCTTTAATTGTATTTTATCTTGTGGCCATTGACTGCCATATGTAAACTGCCTCGAGTAGCCTTCGAGCTGAGAGGGGCGGTATAGAAATATAGTACACTAGCTGTACCTGGCACGCGTTGCTGTGCCCTATTTAGGAGATGTGAGAAAGTCTGAGTATGTAAGGGTTGGAATTGATGTTACTCCTCTGAACTGCAGTCGGATGCAGTGTGGGTCATGGGGGGCATTGTGTGCCAAGTTTGGTCTTTATTGGTCTTGGTTCTGGGCCACAGTGGTCTGTGGGGAATGATGGGTTTTGAAGTAGTACAAATCCCATTATCCATGGAGGTACTTCAAGTCCCATAATCCATAGTCCACCCTCCTCCAAACTGTAGTAGAATGTAGCGTGGGTCATAGGGGCTCTGTGTGCCAAGGTAGGTTACTGTAAATTCAGGCCATACACAATGTCCCATGAGCTGAGGCCTAGTCAGGAACAGCAAGTTAATGAAGCCTTACTGTCAATTCAGGCCATACACAATGTCCAATGAGCTGAGGCGTAGTGGGGAGAATCAAGTTAATGAAGCCTTACTGTCAATTCAGAGTGTAAACAGCATTCCATTAAGTGAGGCCTAGTCAGGGAAATTAAGTTAATGAAGCCTTACTGTCAATTTTGGGCGTGGTCTGTGATTTGTAGGGGTGTAAATTTTCTGTGGGAAGTGAATTGGGTGTTTGTGTTTGTGCCTCAGCCCTTTGCCTTATCCTCCTCTGACAGTTTATTATGGGTCGGAATGTTCATGTTGGCTGGCCAGTACAGGAGTTATGCAAATCCGCCCTTATTGGCAGCCAATCATGTTGTCAGAATGTAGATGCTGGGAGAGGTTTTTTTTACTCCTTGTTTTGGGGGCCTTTTAGGTTTTGGGGGGGGGGAGTTTCTTTGCTACAAACATACCTTGCTTGAGGCCTATTTCTGTTGGCAAGTTTGGTGTTTCTGCGTTGTAAGGTTTCTCTGTTTGGGACGGTCGGTCCATGACGGGAACCCCTTTATATAATAGATAAGTAAATAAGTAAATAAGTAAATAAGAGTATAGAATCCTAAAGTTAAGAGAGATCCCCATGGCCAGCCAGTCCAACCCTCTTCTGCTGGGTAGGAAGACACAATCCAAGCCCTCTGGACAGATGGATACCCAACCTCTGCTTAGGAATCTCCAGAGGTGACTCCACTGAAGGGAGGGGCTGCAGATCACATGATCAGCTCTGAGCATGCTCAGAGCTCAGACTCCATTAGGCTCTGAGACAGCTCAGACCAACAAACGCGTGTCTTCTGTTGTTGTAAGAGACATGGCCTGTACCATCTGTGGACAGAAACTAACTCTAATATATCTGTAAGTGGACTGATAAGTTGTGTATCTGTGTATTTATTTACCACATTTATATGCCGCCCTTTTCACCCCGAAGGAGACTCAGAGCGGCTTACAAGTAAAATGCAAATACAATGTATTATATTATTGTCATAGCACAGTATTAATATAACATTATACTGTAATATTATTAGTGATATTACATGTAATATAAAATATATTATTATTAGTATTATATTGTATTATGGAATGTGTATGATGAACATACGAAGTTGTGAGTAAAACAAAATGTTATTTTTTTTATACCAAAGTCTACTTCATTTTGTCTCTTGAGTGCATAATATAAAACAAGTTGTTTTCTGGGAGAGTAGATGCATTTTGGGCAACTGAAAAACGCTTCTGAAGCACTGCTATTATTATTATTCCCTGGCATATTCTTTCTTTTCCTAACAGATCAGAGACAACAAGCCAAATGGCCTTGCAATACTTAAATAATTTTATTTATATGTTTGTATTTTTATTGGGTTGTTGTTGATGTTTTTGATTTTTATTTTATTGTAATTTGTTGTTTGGGCCTGGCCTCATGTGAGCCGCCCCGAGTCCCCATTGGGGAGATGGTGGCAGGGTATAAATAAAGATTATTATTATTATTACTACTACTACTACTACATCTGGTTGTGTATACCAGTTGATAAATTCTACTCAAATGGCTCTTCTCTGAAAGGTCACGCTTTGCCAAAAGGTTGTTATGATCTCCAAGTGGTTCTGAATGCCATTTCCCAAAAAGTTATGGGTCTCCTTCAGCAATGTTAGCCTGTGAAGATATTTGCAAGTTAAGTTTTGCAAGTTCAAGGGGTGCTTTTGCAGCCAGCAACCGACTTTACTGCTAAGCTGAGCTGAGAAGGGATGCAAAGTATCAAAGTTTGCAGCTTTGAAGCTCATTTTGCAGCAGAGCTAACATTTCCCTCCTTTTGGGGTGTTTTGCAAAGCAAGAACATTAAAGAGAAGGTGAATTTCCAGTTAAGTTTTTGCCCTCCCTCCCTCCCTTCTAGTGCAAACTGCACTGATTTGCCTCAGAGACTAAGAGACTGCTGTTTGCAAAGCTGGCAAAGGAATTTAAGAGGCCAATTTAAAAGACTCAATCTGCAGCTGACAGATCATATTTTTTCAGTCTGGAAAGATGCAAGGAAGTTGTCTAAATCAGTGTTTTTCAATCTTTGGCACATTTTTTACGTTTGCAAAATCCTGGGGCACACCACCAACCAAAATAACACAAAATGACACTCTTAACACAGTAATACATATAGTTAATATGTTTTTAAATGTATTTATACACTCAGTGTGAAACCTAGGCTTGTTTCGATGAACACAACATAGATATCCTGGCAGGAATGGCAGAGGGAATACACAAGTATAGACTTCACAATAGCAAAGATAACAAAAAATAATGTGTATTGAATGACAAAGCACAAGGTACAAAACTGTGAGGGGCAGTGACATAAGTGCCCTCGCTCCGCAGTAACAATATAGAGGGTGAAAATACCAATGAATGGAGCGCAGGTGTAGTCACCGGGCGGAGTTCCAGGAGCTGAGGTGAAGCGGCTCAATGGGGAAACACAGTTCGCCGCTTCACCTCAGCTCCTGAACTCCGCCCGGTGACTACACTGCGCTCCATTCATTGGTATTTTTTCACTCTATATTGTTACTGAGCCTGGGGCACTTATGTCACTGCCCTCACAGTTTGTACCTTGTGCTTTGTCATTTAATACACATTATATTTTTGTTATCTTTGCTATTGTGAAGTCTATACTTGTGTATTCCAGTTACCTGTGTGGTAAATTTATTGCTTGTGTATCACAGGAATGGCAGAAAGACACAAACTTCCCACACAGAACTCCCATAACCAAGAGAAAATACTATAAGAGTTTGGTGGGCATTGACCTTGAGTTTTGGAGTTGTAGTTCGCCTATATCCAGAGAGCACTGTGGACTCAAACAATGTTATGTTATGTTGTTTGTTTTCTATCCAGAATCACAACGTTGGAAGAAGCCTCACCACTTTAAGGTCCCTAAAACAGGCATGGGAAAAGTTCGGCCCTCTGGGTGCTTTGGACTTCAACTCCCACCATTCCTAACAGCCTGAGGCCCTTTCCTGCTTAAGTGGCTGAGGGGGGGGGGGAGGAAAAAGGCCTGAGGCTGCTAGGAATGGTGTTTGAGATTCGCGCCCTTTTTCCCCCCTCCTGCCCAACACTTACTTTTTCTTCTACACTGCCGCTTCTGCCGCCATTTTGATCTGAGGGGGCAGCGTGTTCAGGAGGGGATGGGGGAGGGAGGAAGACATGACCCATGTGGGCGCTACTGCGCAGACCCGCCCCAGAGCAAAGCGAGCAGAGCGAGGCTGGGAAGGAGGGAGCCTGAGTGGAGAAGAAAGTGTTCGGCAGGAGGGGGAAGAAAGGGGATTGGAGATTCCAATTTCCCACGGCACACCTGATGATCGCTCACGGCACACTGGTGTGCCACGGCACACTGGTCTAAATAAGTGTTTCTCAACTGGAGGTGGGGTTGGGACCCCTAGGGGGGTCACAAGTGGGTTTCATTGGGGTGGCCAAAGACCACCAGATAACACATATTTCTGATGGTCTTAGGAACCCCCTTAGAAACAAGACGGCCCCCCCTCCGCTGTAATTGGCCGGCCTTTCAGCCAAGGAGAGGGCTGTTTCTGAGACCCCAAGCAGGGAGAGGAGAGCAGGCGTGCTCGGCGCATGTTAGCATTTTGCGCATGTGTGGGCAAGGGAGAGTGTGCGAGGCTGGAGGGAGGCTCGCTCCCACGAGTCCCTTCAAGGCAGGGGGGCTCTGTAAAGGAAGTTTGACCCAATTTTACCTGTTGGTGAGATTTATTTATTTAATTATTTACAGCATCTTTACCCCGCCCTTCTCAACCCATGCCGGGGGGGGACGACGACGACGACTCAGAGCAGCTAACAAAGGCAACTATTCGATGCCACAATCAATGTACAATATAAAACCATAAATACAAACAGAATTAAAACAATAACAGTTAAATTAAAAATAAATAATCAAACATTTAATTAAATTAAAAACAATGCTCCACAAACCGAATTTAGAATTCTCCCTGATTGTAGATGAACTATAAATCCCAGCAACTACAACTCCCAAATGTCAATGTCTATTTTCCCCAAACCCCATCAGTTTTCACATTTGGGCATAATGAGTATTCATACCAAGTTTGGTTCAGATCCATCGTTTGAGTCCACAGTGTTCTCTGGATGTAGGTGAACTACAACTCCAAAACTCAAGGTCAATGCCCACCAAACCCCTCCAGTTTCTGTTGGTCCTATGTGTCCTATGTGCCAAGTTTGGTTCAATTCCATCGGTAGAGCTCAGAATGCTCTTTGACTGTAGGTGAACTATAAATTCCAGCAACTACAACTCCCAGATGACAAAATCAAACTCCCTCAACTCCACCAGCATTCATATTTGGGCATATTGGGTATTTGTGCCAAATTTGGTCCAGTGAATTAAAATACATCAGATATTTACATGACGATTCATAACAGGAGCAATGAAGTAGCAACAAAAATAATGTTATGGCTGTGGGTCACCACAACAGGAGGAACTGTATTAAGGGCATTTGTGTAAATAAATACCTTCCCTTTCTGGAGCTGTGAATGGAAGGCAAGTGATCTCCTGACCTTTTCCTCTCTTTTCTCCTTCCTTCAAAAGCAACCAAGATGACTACCAGCTTGTGCGGAAACTCGGCCGTGGCAAGTACAGCGAGGTCTTCGAAGCCATCAATATCACCAACAACGAGAAGGTTGTGGTGAAAATCCTCAAGGTGTGTATGTGGAGGGCGGAGGGAAGGCCTGGATTCCTGGCCCTCTCTCCTGACTAAGGCATCTCAGATAAAAGAGTCAATAGACAAAATATAGTTTCCGAACTTTGGTAGCAAAGTCTCTGAGGCTGATTGTTGCGCCTGCTGGGGCATAGAGATGCCTCGTGATGCTCCCTTCTCAAACAAAGGCGCACTTAAGACTTCTTCATGCAATACTTCTTCATGCAGACAGGAAACAAAGCACCTGAGTTCCAAGGTCTAAGAAACAGAAGTGAAAACTGCGCTGTGTGCTTTGAGGTCTCTCTCTGCTTGAGAGAGATGTACCGTGTTTCCCCGAAAGTAAGACAGTGTCTTACTTTCTTTTTATCCCCAAAAGCCCCACTATGTCTTACTTTCGGGGGCAGCGATTTCCCGCTTCCGAGGCTGGCGTGTCCCTTTAGCTGGAAGGGCTTAAGCTGAGGAGAGCCTCTCGGCTTTGCCCTTCCTCTTACAGCCTCAGTCGGGCAGCAGAACCGGGAGAAATCGCCGCTTCTGCCGCCCTGGCTGTCACTGTAGGAGGGAGGGGGGCCAAGGGGAGCCCTCCTCGGCTTCGCCCTCCCTCTTACAGCCTCAGCCGGGAGGGAGGCGGGGGGCGGGGCCGCTCCTGACAGCGTGCAATACGTCTTATTTTCGGGCACGGCTTATATTAGCCGGCCCACTGAAACCCCCGATACGTCTTACAATCGGGGGTGTCTTACTATCGGGGAAACACGGTCGTGATTGAGTTTTTCCCTCTCTTGAAACCTTAGGAGAGATGGGTGTCAGAGTAGCTCAGGCCCAGTATTTGATTATTTAGAAATGCACTTATTTCTTACTATTGTAACGAAACCTTTTGTGATTGTTTAAGATTGGACTCTGCATTTATTTATTTATTATTTCGATGTATATACCACCCTTCCCAAAGAGGCTCAGGGTGGTTCACACCAGTGAACAACATAATCACAACATAGTTAAAGACATAATAAAACAGATTGAGGCAAGAGTGGAATTTAACAGCCTTAAAGGTTAAACGCCTGTCTGAAGGGATGGGTCTTGCATGACCCCCCGCAAGGCCTGTAGATCAGTTATTGCTTGAGGCTCCTCTGGGAGGGTGTTCCAAAGGGTAGGCGCTACTACAGAGAAAGTACGCTGCCGCATCGAGGACAGGCGGCAGATCTTAAGTGATGGAACCTCCAATAGGTTTTGATCCAAGGACTGTAGTGGCCTCTGGGGAATGTGCAGGGAGAGGCGGTCCTTCAGGTACACTGGCCCCAGGCCTTGCAAGGCCTTAACACCAGCACTTTGAAGGCAATCCGGTACTCGATGGGGAGCCAGTGCAATCGCTGTAGGACTGGAGTCATGTGGCACGATAGTGCCGCACCAACCAGTAGTCGAGCCGCAGCGTTTTGCACCAGCTTAAATTTCCGGATTACCGATAGAGGAGGGCCAATGTAAAGAGCGTTACAGTAGTCCAGTCTCGAAATGGCCTGGATTACCGTGGCTAGGTCACCACCGGAAAGGTAGGGCGCCAGCCACCTTGCCTGCCGCAGATGGAAAAACGGCGCTCTGCTCACGGTGGAGACCTGAGCCTCCATCGCCAGCAGAGGGTCCAGTTTTTGCCTCTTAAGCTCTGAATTCTTTACAGCCACATCACACAGCACTTCACGCTCGGCTAGTTGTGAGCTGATGCTCAACTTTTTGTATCCTGTTTATATTTTTGGATGCTCTGCTGTTTATTTTAGGGTAGCTTTCCCTAACAAAAAACAAGGCAATCGGCCTGCACTACAAGGTTCTCTCTGTCCCTCATTGCTCTACATATAATAATAATAATAATCTTTATTTATACCCCGCCACCATCTCCCCGAAGGGGACCCGGGGGGGGGGGGGGGGCTTACATGAGGCCAAGCCCAACAATACCCTGCCACGTGCACAATGGAGGACCTTACAGCAACACCAGAGGCACAACAAGTGGCCAGCTACTGGTCTAAACTTTGTGGTTTAAAAAAAATTAAATACATTACAACTGTACCCTTGGTTTGCTCCTGGTACAATAAATAAATAAATTGCATTACAGACAGTGCCTGGCCGATGTGCTGGCCTTGTGGGTTGTGGCTGGGTTAGAACTTACTGTGCCATTCCCTCGCAATGTTTTGACAGCACACCCAAACGCGTCCCCAAATGCTTTCCCTCCCGTTGTGCTTTCTGCACCCCAAGGCCAATTCAGTTCCTTCAGAAGTCACCAATGGGTAGTGTTGCTGGCTGCTTCGAATCCTAGAGTTGGAAAGGCCATGCAGTTTAACCTTCCAACAACCACCAGACAGAGAATGTAAAACCCTTCAATTAGATAACGTAGATTGTAATTTGTGATTATTGGGTTTTTTTAATGTTTAGGATGTAGTAGTATCTATTATATAAAGGAGGACCCGTCATCGAACGACTGACAGAGACAGAGAAACCTTCCAAGGCAGAGACACCAAACCTGCCAACAAAAATAGGCCTCAGGCAAGAAAGGTTTTTAGCAAATAAACTTTCCCCCCCAAAACCTAGAAGGCCCCCAAAACAACGATTTAAAAAAACTACATTTCCCAGCATCTTCTGCGGCAGCCAGCGAAACCCATTGGCCAACATCGGCCCACACAAAATGCAGGGAGGCTGAGTAAACAGAAACCTACACAGTACAACCAACTAACACAGGAGACCATAACAACTCCCAGGAGGACATAACACTAACACAAATAGGGCACCAGGGACATAGGCACCACTGACAAACACATACCGCCGGAATAAGGCAAACTTGCAAAACCCACAAAAAAAAATAATACTGCAACACAAAAACCCACCCCAACCAAAATTCACAATAATCACCACTGGCAAGAGCCACACCCTCTCCACATCACCAACTATGACACCACAACACAAACAAAATAAACCCCACAAATACCTGATAACTTCCCCAACACAAAACCCAGGACTGCACTCACTACTCACCACCACGCACACCTCCAAATATATACATGTCCCAGGCACAATACTCCAGCAATTCCTACCCACATAACACAACTTCCTATCACAACCCATCCCCCCAACCTTACGGGACCCCGCACACACAACACCTACCACCACCACAAACAAAAACCAACTCCACCTATACTCCAACCACAACACAACACTGTACTGATACTCTACAAACACACGCAAACACCCAAAACACCCCACCCACACAAGCATTCCACAACATACTACCACCCACAATGCCACCACACACCCACTAACTCACCAAAAATGTAATACCTACACACAACACAATACTCACATGACCCCACTAAGACCATAAGTAACATCAATTCCAACCCTTACATACTCAGACTTTCTTGCATCTCCTAAATAGGGCACAGCAACGCGTTCCGGGTACAGGTAGTTATTCTTAAAAAGGTATTTTTTAATTTTTTGTTGATGATGGTGATGTTTTGGGGTTTTTTTGTTTTGTATGTTTGTATGTAGGTTTTGTTTTTATCTGTCTTAGCTTAAAATGTAATCATACAAAAACACCCCAACCTCTAGAGAAAGAGATTCCACTGGACCTCCATGGCAGCAGATCCCATTATCAAACAGCTCTGGCCACCAGGAAGTGCTTCCTAATGTTTAGTTGGAATCTCTTTTCCAGCCATTTGAATCCATTACATTGAATTCCAGTCCACTGTCAGATATACTGTACTTTCAGATATTTAATCAAATATCTAAGCCTTCTCTTTTCTAGTCCAAACATCTCCAGCTCCCTCAGACATTCTTCAGAGGAGTAATAGTTCCCAGACCATTGATCCTTTTGGTCTTCCTCCTCTGGACACATACAGTCTTGCAGGTGGGATTGCTGGTACACATGAAATAAGGTTGTCTTGTGTGATTTCCAAAAGGGGGCCTTGCCTAAGAGTAAGCCTGGAGGGAAATGAGGGGAGTTAGGATTGGCTGGTAGAGAAGGGGCGGAGCCTAACTTAGGAAAAATAAAAAAATGAAAGGGGGTGTTTTGAAAAACCCTGTCAGAGAGAATCTGGTCAGTTCAGTGAAGCAGTCTGTTGGAGTATTGGAGAGGAGTTCTGAGAGTTAGTGTTAGAGAGAAGAAGCCTGAACATTGGTCAGGTATCTAGAAGAGTAAGCTAGTGAGTAGATTCTGCAGCTATCAATTGGTAGAGGAGTGGAGATAGATCCAGGAAAGGACTATCTGTAGTGGAGTTAAGGTTTGCTAGGCAGAGAGGAAATCCTGTCAGAAAATTCTTGGAGGGAGAAAGGAGTGGTGTTTTGTGACTAAGATTTGAACTGCTTAAAAGGAGCCATACACTTTTGTGCCAATATTTCTGAACCACTAAGCTTAATTTTGTAAGTTCTCTTAAATAAACTTCATTGTTTTGTTGTTCTACACATTTATTTATTTATATTTCAAATTTATATACCGCCACTCCCCGAAGGCTCGGAGTGATTTACAAAATGCAACACACAAAATAACAAATACTCATGATACAACAATAACAGTTAATGGACCTAATCCGCAACACAGAATTCTACCATGGGAAGACCGGCGGCCTATAGTTCACAGTAAGGCCGGCACAAGGCCGTGGGGCCAGGGTGTAACTCAAGTCCCGTGGTGGCAGACGTAGTTTACCATCAGGAAGAGAGGACCTAAACCCTCTAACTGATTCCAAGGGCTCAAGAGCACATCTTTTCTCCATCCCGACCACCTGTGTCCGGGGCCGGGGTTTAGCCCGAGATCTTGCCTAGCTCGTGAAGCCAACATTCCAGAATGTCCTGGAGCGGAATTTACTCCGCTTCTTGGGTAGGCCAAAATTCCTTTTTTCGGTTGGAAGTAGGTAGGGAGACCCTTAACAGGTCCCCGCCAGCAGCGGTGGTGCTGACTCCCATATTTCCTCCTTGTCGAGGCAATAGAGCCAGCCCCACGGACCTTGTTCCAGCTTCAGAGGAAGTTGCATCACCCTGGTCCGAAGCCGGAATGGCGTCATCTGCGAGATCTCGTAGAGAATGCAGAGACTTCCTGCGTCTTTGTCCACGTCTCCTCCTGCGCCTGCGTTACGAATCCGGCGATGTGATGTGACTGGGGCGTCCCCAAGGTCATCCGCCATATTCTCTCTTGGCTTGTCTCCCAGTGCCCCAGTCTCTAGGAGGTCCTTACAAGCCTCCCTCTCGGCCAGGCCCAAACATCGGCGGCGATGGCAGACCCCCTCGCGCCACGAGCCAGGTCCCTCTTCAGGAGACCCCGAAAGAGACGCCACGGCACTGGGAGAAACCTCGGCAGCAGCCCCAGGGGCATCCATGCCCCGCCGTGCCGACCAGGGGCAGGCCATGACCTGGTCCAGGGGACAGCAGCTCCCAAACAGGCAACGCTGATGGCTCACCCGGTCCAGGGAATCCGTCGGGGTCCCAGACTGCGGTGGTGACAGAGGCCCAACATTTGGCGGCCCTCTCCACTGACAATCCGTGGTCTCCATCTCTATCCCAAAAAGCCCTGCTCACAACAGTCGACGTCACCACACATCCTTCTTCCCCATCTCCTGGAGCCCCCCAGTGTCTGTTTTAAAGCAGTTTCCTGAAGCAATCACAAAAGTCTAATGGTGGCTGCGTACATCTAGAAGAAATAACTTCTTCAGTATTACCTCAGTGCACAGGCCTGAATGCCAGTCCAGAGCATTCTTGTCTAAGATACCTCTAGTAAGCCAAAGGCTTACTATTACTTATGAGTCTGGTGGTGACCAGTGGTCTTTTAAGAGGTTTTCTGTCCAGAAGATCATTACAGCTTTATCACGGCTTTGATTTTGTTTGGGGGTTTGCTGGAAGCAGTGAGATAGATGAGGAAAGGTCCACCCTGCCCGAATTAACAACGTCCATCTTTTATACCTTGCTTGCGGAGAAGGCTGCTCTGGGGGTGCGCTTTTAGAGAGGTGGGTCTCAGCAGATTCAGTTGTGATCTCCGGCTTGTCTGTCCTTCCGCAGCCAGTAAAAAAGAAGAAAATCAAGCGTGAGATTAAGATCCTGGAGAACCTCCGAGGAGGACCCAACATCATTAGCCTTCTAGACATCGTCAAGGACCCAGTGGTAAGGAGCCTGGTGCCTGCCTTCAACACTTCTTTGTGTATGGGAGATGAGGAGGAGGATGATAATAATAATAATAATTTTATTTGTGCATGCCTTTCCTCACAGCCCAAGGCAGAGTACGACATAGTTAAAATGTCATCAGCACATCTTTGTGCTGATGACATGGATGATGATCATGATATTTGTTACCCACCTTTCCTCACATCTCAAAACATGATGCACATAAATACATACACAGTAGACACTCAGTTGGGGGGCCCCTGGTGGCACAGCGGATTAAACCACTGAGCTGCAGAATTTCCTGACCAAAATATTGGCAGTTCGAATCTGGGGAAGCGGGGTGAGCTCCTGCTGTTAGCCCCAGCTTCTGCCAAACTAGCAGTTCGAAAACATGCAAATGTGAGTAGATCAATAGGTACCGCTCCAGCGGGAAGGTAACAGCTCTCCATGCAGTCATGCCGGCCACATGACCTTGGAGGTGGCTCCCGTTGTTAGCCCCAGCTTCTGCCAAACTAGCAGTTCGAAAACATGCCAATGTGAGTAGATCAATCTGTACCGCTTCTCTGGGAAGGTAATGGCGCTCCATGCAGTTATGCCAGTGGCCACATGATCTTGGAGGCATCTAAGGACAACGCTGGCTTTGGCTTAAAAATGGAGATGAGCACCACCCCACAGAGTCGGGCACGACTAGACCTAATGTCAAGGGGAAGGCTTTATCTTTACCTCGTAGTTAACTAGAACTCAAGCAACCAGAACTCTAAAGCAATGGCATGCTTCTTTTCCAATACTGCAAAACAGTGTTACTTCTAAATTTCTCTTCATTTGACTGTATTGGTTTTTAATCCCGTATTTCAATACTAATATCGAGTCAACACAGAGTCTATAGTATGGTATAGTATGGGGTGTAGTATGTGTTAGGTCTATTTTGAATAGTAGCTCTCAAGCAACCAGAAACTACATTTATCTGGCATTGACCAGTGCCAAAGTTTAATATAACTGTTTAAAATAAAGCACCAATACTAATGAAATATAAATAAAAAATTACTTGTTTAATTCAACTCTCATGAGAGACTGGAGTCCCTGAGAAGAAGCGGGGTTGGACTAGATGGGCTTTGGAGGTCTCTTCCATATCTATGACTTCCCGTGCTGTGAAATTAACCCCCTGCCCTTTCCTGTTTCCTTTCTCCTGCCCCGGAATGTGTGCCGCTGCTGTTGCCCCGCAGTCCCGGACACCCGCCCTGGTCTTTGAGCATGTCAACAACACAGATTTCAAGGTGAGCAGATGGCCGTTGCACTTGACTACAACCTTGAGCCGGAGCAGGGAATGTGATGTGAATCCGCCTCAGGCTTCCTCTTGCTTTAGTTGTTGCCTGAGGCGGTATAGGTCGACTTGCCACATATGTGCAAGTCTTGCAGGTGGCTGGGCTGTGGAGAAGGGAAGGGCCTTAGAAAGACACGTTCCAGCCCAGAGGCCAGCTCAACCACTTTCCTTCTTTCTTTTTCATCCTTTCCTTATTGGCATTTCCATATTAAGGCTGCAGCTTGCTTTCGAAACCGGCTATGTGCAATACTGCCTTCCTTGGGCTGCATGGGCCATTGGAGACAGAGACTGCTTGACCTCTCATTCATCATTTTTGTTTCCTTCCTTCTTCCCGTTTTCCTTTGCCGAGGGTTAGGAAAGCAACTCTCTTGGCTGAGCATGGCTTCAGCAGGAGGAGAGCAAAACACTCAGGCTTGACCTTGTACCTTTAAGACAGGATTGGTGTAGCACAAGAATGGGCCAACCTGAGCCCTCCCTCAATTCCTAACTGGCTGTTAGGAGATCTGTGGGTTGTTGTACTGTACTTTGTTTCTTCAAAACACCTGGAGGGAGGGCCAAGAATGGGTTGGCCCTCCCTCATAACTGGCTGTTGGTGTGGGAGTGAAGTCCAAAACACCACTAACTCCTTCCTTTCTCCCTTCTCTCAGCAATTGTACCAGACGCTCTCAGACTTCGACATCCGATTCTACATGTATGAAATCCTTAAGGTAAGCAGCCGAGGGGGGAATGGGGCGATGGGGGGGACTTTGCATTTGTTGTAACGCTGCTGCTTTCCCTCCTCAGGCGCTGGACTATTGCCACAGCATGGGGGTCATGCACCGGGACGTTAAACCACACAATGTCATGATCGACCACGAGCACCGGAAGGTGAGGCCGCCTACAGACAAATACCCTATTTACTTTAATATAATGCTCACATTTTTGGGCTAAACAACCTCACCAAAATTATGGCGCATTAGATTCGCGCCATACGGTGATCTTCGCGTTGGGCCAAAGCCAAAGGGGAAGCTGTTTCAGGAGCTCCTCTTTGAGGGACCTCATCTTAAATTTAATGGCCACGGCTCAATGCTGTGCAATCCTGGGATTTGTAGTTTGTTGTGGCATCAGCATTCTTTAGCAGAGAAGGCTCAGGACCTTGTCAAGCTACAGCTTCCATGAACCCATAGCATTGAACCAAGGCAATATACGTGGATTCATTCTGCAGCATCAATGCAACCCAAGGTTTTCTTTTCCATTGCTGGAAGATAATAATAATAATAATAATAATAATAATAATTTTTATTTGCTTTGCTGTCCTAACGCTTTTGTTTTTAAAGAAGGCTTTCGCAAGTGTTGTGCACACCTTTTTACGGCCAAATTATAAAGACGGCACTTTTTATGCATTACATTCGGCAGCAAATCCTCTTGTTGGTTTCAGGGTTTTGAAAATTGAGATGCGCGTTAGATTCAATGGCACATGGGACTCAAGTAAATACGGTAGTTGCCTGGATGGCATAAATGAAAGAAGCAGGAAGCGTGCTTTCAGATATTTATACAATGCTCTGGTATCACCTCTCAACTTTCCCTTCTCAGTGTTGTAGCTCAGTCAGCTGATGATGATGATGGTGAGGGATTTGGGGTGCAGGGCCTGATGCTTTTGGAGGTGCTCAGAGAGAGGGGATGTTGGAACAATATGGAATATGTGCAATCGACATTTGGAATGGCATGAGTTGGCTCATGTGATTTTAATTGCTTTTATTAGATGTTTTAATTCTTATATTTCATGTTTTACATGCCCTTTATCTTACCTTATGGTGAATTGTCCTATTGATTTTATGCCTAGTTATATGCTGTTGATTTGTGTTTTGGTTTATTTATTATTTACTTATTTACAGTATTTATATTCCGCCCTTCTCACCCCACAGGGGACTCAGGGCGGATCACAATGTACACATACATGGCAAACATTCAATGTCATAGACACACAACACATATAGACAGACAATCAGAGGCTATTTAACGTTTTTCTTGCCACCAGGGGAGCTGTCGCTTCACCGTCCATCTGCGACACTGATGAAGTACTTCCCGCATTCCCCACATGCTTTTTGCTGAAGATTTTTTTAAGGCCTCGTAAATTTGTTAAGTTAGCCTCTCCAAACATAGGTGGTACCTACATTTCCTACTTGACAGATGCAACTGTCTTTCGGGTTGCAAAGGTCAACAATAAGCTACACAAAATTGGCCGGAAGCTCACTCTGACCCAGGCTGGCTTCGAACTCATGACCTTTTGTTCAGTAGTGATCTTAATGCAGCTGACACCCAGCCAGCTGCGCCACAGTCCCAGTGCAGTCATTGTATGTAAGTCATTGAATTCTGCCATTATGTTTGTGTAAACCGCTTTGAGTCCCCCCTGGGGGGAGAAAAGTAGTATATAAATACTGTAAATAAATAAGCAAACAGGATGGTGATTCCACGGTTGGGAGAACGGAGGGGGGTTTGGAATAAGACGTTGCTCCTATGTGTGAAAATGGAACTGTTTTAGAAGCTGACAGGCAGAGAAGGGAGGAGGACATGAGTTCACCCAATGAAGGAGGGTTAGACAGAATCAAGGCTGCTCCTGCGGGGGAAGAAACCCAGGTGCAAGCAGAGCCATGGGGAAGAGAAGCAGAGGCAGGCTTCTCAAGGCCAACGGAATGCCTTCATGCATTGCTGTCCTTAATTGGGGAAAGGAAGCTGTTTGGTTTCAGATCAATGGAGAGGGAAGCTCCTGCTTTGTTCCCGGTTATGTTTTAGCTTCAGGCCAAGTTTCTTAGTCAAATTTTGCTGCCAGTGTTGGTGATTTTACCTATGGATTCAAGCTCTTGTTTTGTTCCTGTGTTTTGGATTAATGTTCAAGCTTTAACCTTTGTATTTTATTATTGTTTATTCAAATTTATTCATTGCCACTCCCAGTTGGCTCGGGACGATTTACAAGATAAAACAGGGATTAACAACGAGTAGGACCAACAGGTCTCTGTAGTTAAAATAATGATAATCACTTCCCCAGTGGGGTTACTGTATCCTAGAATGCAAAATCCAATCTTAATGTCCATAAATCAAATGTCTTTTATAATCCACGTGCCAGGATCATCCAGTCCATATAATCCAAATGAAAATTCACAAGGTTGGCAATTCCGTGGTGTACAAGTAAATAATAGTTCATATAACATTCCAGTAAGCCGTATAAGGGAACACAAATAGTCACTTCCCTGGCAGTCAATATCCAAATCCCAGCGACATACGCAATAATGGACAGCAGGGGTGATGCAATTACACAGTTGGGTGTACACAGCCGACGAGGCACATTAGCTGAGAGCTCCAATCACTCGTTTCGACCCAGTAAACAGGTCTTTATCAAGGCTCGATGTCGTCCCACAACTGGTTCCCACAGCGTACCCAAACGGCAGTCAATACTCTGTAACATAATGTCAACATATTAGCTTAAACCCCTACGCTGTGGGAACCAGTTGTGAGACGACATCGAGCCTTGATAAAGACCTGTTTACTGGGTCGAAACGAGTGATTGGAGCTCTCAGCTAATGTGCCTCGTCGGCTGTGTACACCCAACTGTGTAATTGCATCACCCCTGCTGTCCATTGTGCGTATGTCGGCTGGGATTTGGATATTGACTGCCAGGAAGTGACTATTTGTGTTCCCTTATACGGCTTACTGAATGTTATATGAACTATTATTTACTTGTACACCACGGAATTGCCAACCTTGTGAATTTTCATTTGATTATATGGACTGGATGATCCTGGCACGTGGATTATAAAAGACATTTGATTTATGGACATTAAGATTGGATTTTGCATTCTAGGATACAGTAACCCCACTGGGGAAGTGATTATCATTATTTTAACTACAGAGACCTGTTGGTCCTACTCGTTGTTTATGTACTGGCGCTCCCCTGTTTTTGTTACGTAAAACAGGGATTAAAACAGACATTTTAAAACCATGTACATGATTAAGAACAATAACAATAAATTACGCATAGTATCAGGAGAAGCCGAACAATTTAAGACCCAAAGGCCTGTTGGAACAGTAGGGTCTTGCAGGCCTTCCGAAAAGCTAACAGACTCGGAAGGGCCCGGACTTCGAAGGGCAACGCATTCCAGAGGATTGGAGCTATGATCGAGAAAGCCCTTCTCCTTGTTGCGGTCAGATGGTAAACTCTAGAACTTGGGACCATGAGGAGATTTTGCATCTCCGAGCATAGGGATCTGTTGGGACAGTATGGGATAAGACGGTCCCTTAAGTACACTGGCCCCAGACCATTCAAGGCCTTGAAGGTCAAAACCAGCACTTTGAAGGTAATTCGGCATTCCACAGGGAGCCAGTGCAGTTCACGCAGGATGGGTGTGATATGGCAGCTCATTGGGACACCCGCGAGCAACCGAGCTGCAGTGTTCTGCACCAGCTTAAGTTTCCGGATTACCAACAGAGGAAGGCCAATGTAAAGAGTGTTACAGTAGTCTAGCCTTGAGATGACCGTAGCTTGGACCACTGTGGCCAGGTCGCGGCGGGACAGATAGGGGGCCAGCTTCCTCACCTGGCATAGATGAAAAAACGCCACTCTGCTGACGGTGGAGATGTGAGTCTCCATCGACAGCTGAGGGTCAAAAGTAACACCAAGGCTCTTAACTGACAACGACGGACATAATGTCACTCCGTCCAGGGTCGGAAGCTGAACCTCCGTACCGCCCAGGCGACCAAGCCACAGGATCTCTGTCTTTGCCGGATTCACCTTCAACCTACTGGCTCGCAGCCATCCAGTAACGGCTTCAAGGCAGCGATGGAAATTATCGGGTACGGATTCGGGCCAGCCTTCCATCCCCGGAATGAGCTGGGTGTCATCAGCATATTGGTGACACTCCAGCCCAAAGCTACGAACCAATCGAGCAAGTGTTCGCACATAGATGTTAAATAACAGAGGGGAGAGGATTGCCCCCTGGGGACCCACAAAGTAAGGGGGAACCCCCGGAGACAACCTCACCCCTCCTCACTTGCTGAGACCGGTTCCGGAGGAAGGAAGACAGCCATTTCAGGACTGTCCCCCTCTCCCCGGCCCCGGCAAGGCGGCGGGTCAAAAGATCATAATCGATTTGAGATTTATCTTTTGCTTTTTGGGACTTATTCTTTCTTCATATACTGTATATACTCAAGTATAAGCCTAGTTTTTCAGCCCTTTTTAAGGCTGAAAAAGTCCCCCTCGGCTTATACTCGAGTCAAGGTTGTTATTTTACTGTGTTATTATATTATTTTATTACATTTATTATTTTACTCTATTATTACATTTCCATTATTTTACTCTTTTATTATTACTTTTATTACAATTATTATTTTTCTCTATTATTATTGGAAGGATACGTAACACATTTACATTGAAGAAGGTTAGAATAATGGTTTAATCAGAGTTGCACAGTCTTATAATAAAAATTACAGTTTTATGTACATACTCAAAAACATTTAACGAATTGATGCCTCAATTAATGTAATTGCATTGGTATCTATTTTTATTTTGAAATTTACCTGTAGCTGCTGCATTTCTCACCCTCGGCTTATACTTGAGTCAATCAATTTTCCCAGTTTTTTGTGGTAAAATTAAGTGCCTCGGCTTATATTTGGGTAAGCTTATACTCAAGTATATACAGTATTTGGATTTTTGCTCGTTTACTGTGTGTTTTATCAATAAACTGTTTATTACCACGTTTGGCTTCCTGGTGAGCACGTAGAGCAAGGTGAACTCTGGCTGAGGTGCCACACTCCAAGCCTTAGAGGGATTCATAGTTTCCAGGCCTATAGCCATTTTGGCAGCCCTTCTCTGGTCACTTTCCATTTGTCCGTACCTTTTCCTGAATTGCTTTGCCCAGAACTGGGCACAGCGTTAGTATTCCAGGTCAGAAAGTCTACACAAAGGAGAGTAGAATAATATTATGATGGAGGCACTAGATCCGGATGCTCAGGGCTTCCCTTTGCCTTCCAGCTGCGCCTGATCGACTGGGGCCTGGCGGAGTTCTACCATCCGGGGCAGGAATACAACGTCCGGGTGGCTTCCCGGTACTTCAAGGGCCCAGAGCTCTTGGTGGACTATCAGGTACGTTGAGCAGCTGGATCGCAGCTGGGATGCTCTCTTGGGGAAGAAGGCAAGGTCATGCTGGATGTGGACTAGGCCAGGCATGGGCAAACTTGGGCCCTCCAGATGTTTGGACTTCAACTCCCACAATTCCTAATTTAAATAGAACTAACACAAGTAACTAAAAATCCATAAAGTGAAAAAAAGGAACCAAACATAAGAAATTAACATCCTTTAAAACCAGAATTATATAATAATAATAATAATAATAATAATAATAATTTTATTTGTACCCCGCCACCATCTGCCCAACGGGGACTTGGGGGGGCTTACATGAGGCCACGCCCAACCACACAACAGCAAAATTAAATCAGTCAAAAAACAACATAGTCAATTACATAGAACATAAACTGAAAATACTTCAATCAATATAAAATTACAGTAAAATAAAACCATTTATGACACAGGACAATGAGCGGGCCGCATGTGCAGAATTAAAATAGAAGGATAAATGGTAAAATTGATAATTTTAATAAATAATAATAATAATGCTCTGGGACTTCCGAACTCAGACTGACTGAGTTTTGGAGCACAAGACTCCTGACCTCCCGCTTATGTTATAAAACAAAGAATGGGTTGTCGATGTCGCAATCCCAGGCGACAGTAGGATTGAAGAGAAACACCTGGAAAAGCTGACGCAATATGACGATTGCACAAGCCTGCAAAGGTGGTCCCAGTGGTGATCAGCACACTGGGTGCAGCGCCTAAAGACCTTGGCCTGCACTTAAACACAATCGGCACTGACAAAATTACCATCTGCTGGCTGCAAAAGGCCACCCTACTGGGATCTACATGCATTATTTGCCGATACATCACACAGTCCTGGGCACTTGGGAAGTATCCGATGTGTGCTCCCAATACAACAGCCAGCAGAGTGATCTTGTTTGCTTTGGACTCTCCTTGTTGTGTTTCTAATAATAATAATAATAATAATAGTGATAGGTATGGTATAGTACGAATCAGGCCTGTTTTTAATAGTTATTCTCAAGCAACCAGATAAAACTACATGTATCCGGTAGGCCTGGGCAATCCTTGGTTCTAAAGTCCTTACAAAAGTTCTGATGATGAACACCAGGTGGCGCTGGTGCATTGCTTCTACAGTGTTGCTAAAGTTCTGGTGGTGAATATTTCAGAACTTTAACAAAACTTATAAAATTATAAATGGCAGTTCCTAATTGGTTCTGTCTTAAAAATCGCCAATAATGAAATAATAATGAAAATGTGAAAGTTTTGTTACAGTTCTGAAATGTTCACCACCAGAACTTGAGCAACACTGTAGAAGCAAAGCACCAGCGCCACCTAGTGTTCACCACCAGAACTTTAGTTTTGTAAGTACTTTAGAACCATTTAGAACCATGGATTGCCCAGGCCTCTAGTATCTACCAATCCCTTGATTGCCATGGGTTAACTTGGAGTCAGCCATATTATTATATTCACTATATCCCATGTTCATCTTTTGATTGAACAGCGTATACGTATTAAAGTGGAATTAAACATAAATATTAGCCAAAATCCCTTAAAATAATCAAAGCACTCTACATCTCTCCTCCTGGCTTGTTCTTAAAACGTTTTATTCTTTAACAGTTGGCCTGAATGAAAAGGCTTTAGGCTGCTGTTGGGAGGCTGATAGGGAGAGGGCCAATTGGTAGCCTTTGGCTCAGGGAATGTCTGCTGATGGAGATTGCCCTCCCCTTTCACCGCTTTCTCCCCGATTCCTCCGCCAGATGTACGACTACAGCCTGGACATGTGGAGCCTGGGCTGCATGCTAGCCAGTATGATCTTCCGCAAGGAGCCGTTCTTCCATGGGCACGACAACTATGACCAGGTGAGGCCCTAACTGAGGGCAGGGACATTTGGCCTCTCTGGCAGAGGAGACAATAGCGGAGCCAGTTCTGTCGATGAGCTCATGGGAAACAGAGAAAACATGCGAGATGATGCTCTTGGAAGGTTTAAAAGAGAAGGTAAAAACTTAGACATCTCAGGTAAAAAAAAAAAAGACCAGGCATGGGCAAACTTTGGCCCTCCTCCAGGTGTTTTGGACTTCAACTCCCACAATTGTGGGGGTTTGTTCAGCAGTATTCATTTTTTGAGAAGGTTTGCCTTTGCCTCCTCTGTGGCTGAGAGACTGTGACCTGCCCATGTTCACTCGGGGGGTGTCTTGAGCCTGAGTGGGGGTTCAAACCTGGATCTTCTAGCACGCTAGTCCAAAGCACTACACAATGCCGTCTCTTACGTGTTCTTACATAATGAATGCCAAATGGCACCTGGATCCTGTTCCCAAATGCTCTGCCGTGACTTCCTGCTGCCTCTTTCCAGCTGGTGCGGATCGCCAAAGTGCTGGGCACGGAGGACCTCTACGACTACATTGACAAGTACAATATTGAACTGGACCCCCGCTTCAACGACATCCTCGGCAGGTGCGTCCAGAGCCAACCTTTTTGGGGGGGGGGGGAGGCATATTTGTGGCCACTGGCCTCATAATATTTGACTTACAGGGGTTTTGAGACACCAAAGGCTTTATAGCAGTGGTTCCCAACCTGTGGTCCGTGGACCACCAGTACTCTTCAAGAACTAAAATATGAAATTTAGGAACCACCTATGTGTGGGGAGGCTCTCATTTATTACTCCAGCAAAAACAAGGTTCCCTGGTGACCAGAAGCTGGAATGTTAAATAGCCTCTGACTGTCTGTCTATATGTGTTGCGTATCTATGGCATTGAATGTTTGCCATACTGTAAATAATAAATAAATAAATTGAGACACCAAAGACTTTATAGCAGTGGTTCCCAACCTGTGGTCCGTAGACCACCAGTAGTCTTCAAGAACTAAAATATGTACTACGGTCTCACTATTACTACAAGGTTGCAACGAGAGCAACTACTGGATGGCATGTGTTCTGTACCAGAAACTAGAGCTGATCTGGTCTATCCAAAGCAATTTTCTGAATCAGCACCTCAAATAACCAAACCAAATCTAAGGTTGACCAAAAACCAATTTGTAACCCTTTTGGTACTAATGATGGAGAGTGATCCTTGGTCAAAGTAGCCCTGGTCAAGGGGTTCCTGGTCAAAAAAAGGGCTGGGAACCACTTCTTTCAACAGGGAGAAATGTATGGTACTACTCTTTGGCAATAAGAATGAAATGCAGAGGTATTGGATAGGGGACTCCTTTCTTGAGGAAGTCCTGATGACTCTTAGAGGATGGAGCGACGGCACCCCCCTGTGGCTGGATTTGGCCACAACCTCCAAGGTGCCAAAAAGCTGGACGTTGAGACGACATACCTCCTTTCTGTTTTCTCTGTCATGTCTATCCAAAATGGCATTGAATATTTGCTGTGTACGTATACTGTGATCCGCTCCGAGTCCCCTTGGGGAGATAAGGCGGAATATAAATAAAATGTTATGCATTGTGATGCATAAGAGTGTGATGCAGCAGCTAAAAAAGCCAATGGTATTGGTGTGCATCAGTAGGAGTATAGTGTCCAGAAGAGGGAAGTCATTGTCCGGCTCTATTCCGCTTTGGCCGGGCCTCATCTGGAATACTGTGTCCAGTTCTGGGCAAAACAATTCAAGTTATTGATAATAATAATAAACATTATTTATTTAAATATTATTATATTTTAATTTAAATATTATATTATTTAAATATTATTATTTTATTTCTTAACTGTCTCCTCAAAGTGAGTTACAGAATAATTAAAATACATAAGCATTGTAAAAAAAATACTACAAATAAACTTATTAAAATGTATTTCTGTAAAATACGTGTTAAAATACACAGAGCAGACATTAAGCAAAGGACACATTTAAAATCCATGCTTCAAGGCTGTCTGGGTTTTGGGAAGATGTAAGGTGGCCAGAGAAGGGAGACCAAAATGGTCAGAGGTCTAGACACCATGAATCCCTCTGAGGAGCTGGATATGTTTAGATTGGAGAAATGAAGGTCAAGAGAGGACAGAAGAGCCATGCTCAAATATTGGAAAGGACGCCACATTGAGGAGGAAGGGGTAAGCTTGGTTTCTGTTATGGCAGAGATTGAGACACTAATGGGAATTCAAACCTAAATATTACGAAGGGCTTCCTGATAGTAGGAGCTTGTTCAGCAATGTGTTGCCTGGGAGTCAGAAGCACGTCTGCCATGAGGGCTTGCATTCTGCCATCTGGTGGAAGTGTTGGGTTAGACTGGGTCTCTTTCCACGGTGTGATCCCTCCTTCCTTTTCCTGGCAGACATTCCCGCAAGCGGTGGGAGCGCTTTGTGCACAGCGAGAACCAGCACCTGGTCAGCACGGAGGCCCTGGATTTCCTGGACAAGCTGCTGCGCTACGATCACCAGACGCGACTCACGGCCCGCGAAGCCATGGAGCACCCTTACTTCTGTAAGCCACTGGAATCGCCCTCAGGCTTCCCCACCATTCGCTGGTTGCAGTGCACTCACCCCTTTGTGCCTGAATGTGCATGCATTCCCTCACAGGCACTAGGCCAAACATGGACCAACTTTAGCCCTCCCTCCAGGTGTTTTAAACTTCAACTCCCACTATTCCTAACAGCTGGTAGGAGTCGAAGTCCAAAACACCTGGAGGGAGGGCCAGCGTTTGCCCATACCTGAGATAGTCAGCCCTGCCTTCAAGTCACCATATTTACGTCCAAAGTTTTGAGCTTTGTCTTCCAAAGAGAAGTGATACCTCACCAAACTGAAGCTCCCATGATCCCATAGCATTGGGCTCATGGCAGTTCCAAGTGGGGTGAAAGTGCACTAATTCTACACCCCCTCTTCAGTGCGTTGTCTCCATTATGTGCCTTCAAGTCTGCTCTGACTTAGAGTTTACTCAGCAAGACTAGTTCAGTAGACTAAGTATATTGGATTTTAATGTTTTTATGCTGTTAACTATTGTAATTATTGGTGTTTTGTATTAATTATGTAGCATCTAATTGTGCCAATTGGAAGCCGCACTGAGTCCCCCCAGGGGTTGAGAAGGGCAGGGCAAAAGTGTTCTAAATAAATAACTAATTAAAATAGGCAAATTTACTGCTGCCACGGCCTCCCCCTGAGGCTGAGAGGGTATAAAGGGATTAAGGATGATGCCCGGTTAGGATTACAACCGATTGAGGATTATGCATGGTGACCTGTTAGGATCATAACCTATTGGGTAGCAGAGTTTTTTATTTTATTTTATTTACGACATTTATATGCCGCCCTTCTCACCCCAAAGGGGACTTCAGAGCAGCTTACAAGTAAAATGTAAATACAATATATTATTGCCATAGCACAATATTAATATTCTTTATTTATTTATTTATTTACTTTGCTTCTAGACCGCCTCTCTCAGCCCGAAGGCGACTCAAGGCGGTGTACAAATGGCAAGAACTGCCCAAGACAAACACATCAACAACTATCAACACAATTCCATCATATACAAATTAGCACTTAACATTAAAAACACAATATCAGCGTCTCATTATTAAATCGGTTTCCAATTTAGCACTTAACATTAAAAACACAATATCAGCGTCTCATTATTAAATCGGTTTCCAATTGGTCGCCGTAGGTCGCAATTTGATAATCATACTACATCTGCAAATGCTCGGTCAAATAGCCAGGTCTTGATTCTCTTGCGAAATGTCAGGAGGGAGGGGGCTGATCTGATGTCATAAGGAAGGGCGTTCCAAAGCTGAGGAGCCACCACTGAAAAGGCCCTGTCTCGTCCTCACCAATCACGCCAGCAATGCAGGCGGGATCGAGAGCAGGGCCTCTCCAGATGATCTTAAGCATCTTGAAGGTTTGTAGAGAGAGATAGTTTATTACATTGTACTATAATATTAAACTGTAATATTATTAGTAATATTACATGTAATATAAAATATATAATGATAACATATTATTAGTAATATATTGCATTACATTATAATATCAATATTATATGTATATATATATATATATATAACATATTATAAGCACAGTGCAGGATGCAAGATGGAATGGCCTTCCTGGCCCCTCTCTTCACTCTGATCTCAGAGCAGAGGTGTTCCTTTAGTTTATTGAGTAATGGATGAACGAACCAGACTTCTGTTCTCAAGCTGACTCAAGACTTAACTGCCTTGTAACTTCTAACTGCTTACACTGGCTTCTGTATTCCAACTCAGTGTTTCCAACACAAGTGTGCCGCGGCCGATCATCAGGTGTGCCTTGAGAGAAGGAGGCTGCTGCTGTTGTTACTGTTGTCTCTCTCCCTGCTGTTGTTCCCGCGCCTCCTCCCGTCTTCACCCGAGCCGTCCGCACCATCCTTATTCCGAAGGAAAAGCGGCGGCGATGGCAGAGGCCGTTTCCTCCTCACCCCGGCCCACTCTTTCCCTCGCGCTCGCTCAAGTGTGAGGTGAGGGGGCGGCTCCTCTGCGCAGCCGCACCTTCCCCTCGCTCTCTCTCTCTCTCTACCCCACTGGGAGTTGTAGGACAAAACATCCTGGAGGAGGGGAAAGGGCAGGGACTGTTTTGAGCGCTGTCGTCCCGCCCTTCCCCCTCCTCCATGATGTTTTGGCCTACAACTCCCAGCGGGGTAGAGAGAGAGCACACGAGCGAGGAGAAGGTGCGGCTGCGCAGAGGAGCTGCCCCCTCGCCTCACACTTGAGCGAGTGCGAGGGAAAGAGCGGGCCGGGGCGAGGAGGAAGTGGTCTCCGCTGCTGCTTTTCCTTCCGAAGAAGGAGGGCGCGGACGGCTCGGGAGGAGGCGTGGGAACAACAGCAGGGAGAGGGACAGCAAGCGAGTGGAAGGTGCGGCTGTGCACCGCAGAGGTGTTGGCCCCTCCAATATACTCTTTCTTCCCCCTCCTGCCAAATCCTGCTGCTGCTGCTTGCGGGGGGAGGAGGAGCAAGGGCTGGCAGAGAGGCTGAGGTGAGCGGGGGGAGGGTCGGAAAGGGGTGGAGTGTCCCCCTCCCCATGAGGCCCGCCCATCATTATTTGAGTTCACAGTGCTCTCTGGATGTAGGTGAACTACAACTCCCAAACATCAAGGTCTATTTCCCCCAAACTCCATGTGTGTTCATAGTTGGACATATTGAGTATTCATACCAAGTGTGGTCCAGATCCAACATTGTTTGAGTCCACAGTGCTCTCTGGATATTAGTGAACTACAACTCCAAAACTCAAGGTCAATGCCCTCCAAACTCTTATAGCATTTTCTCTTGGTTATGGGAGTTCTGTGTGGGAAGTTTGTGTCTTTCTGCCATTCCTGCCAGGGCATCTATGTTGTGTTCATCGAAACAGGCCCAGGTTTCACACTGAGTGTATAAATACATTAAAAAACATATTAACTATATGTATTATTGTGTTAGAGTGTCATTTTGTGTCATTTTGGTTGGTGGTGTGCCCCAGGATTTTGTCAATGTAAAAAAAGGTTGGGAAACACTGTTCTAACTGACCCAACCCTCAACTGACATTCTAAACAGTCACGTGATCTGCAGCCCCTCCCACTGCCTCAAGTATATAGAGCTAAGGAAACTCCAAACCAAAGAAGACATACACTTCAGGAAATAAAATGGCACATTATAAACAGACATAATATTAAACAGAGGAGGCTTGAGAAGGTTGCTCTCTCCTACAGAGTGCCTTGCCCACCAGTTTCCAAGACAGGGTGGGGACTCGAGCCCTGGAGTCCCAGAATCCACAGTCAGCCCTCTAGCCAACATTTGCTTTTATGCAATTCACGAGAAGTTAAACCAATTACTCCTGTGATGGTGGAGGGGTTTGATACTCTGAAGGAACGCATCTCCCTATGAACCATCTAGGTTTAAGATTGTCTGGAGAGGCCCTGCTCTCGGTCCCGCCTTCTTTGCAGGCCTGATTGGCAGGGACGAGAGACAGGGCCTTCTCAGTGGTGGCCCCTCAGCTATGGGACGCCTTCCCTAGGGACATTAGATCGGCCTTGTCCCTCCTAACATCTTGAAAGAAAGTTAAGACCTGGCTGTTCGAGCAGGCATTTGCAGATGCAGTATAACTGTTTAATTGTAATTTATGGAATGATACGACGATGCGACGGAAAATTATTTTAATGATGAGACACTGAGAATTATATTTTATGGGTTTAATTGCTAATTGATTACTGTTTTAAAGGGTTATTGCATTAATTGTTTTTGATTGTATTTTATCTTTGGGCATTGATTGCTATATGGAAACCGCCTCGAGTCTCCTTCGGGCTGAGAGGGGCGGTATAGAAATATAGTAAATAAATAAATATAATAAGGAGGCTGGATGGCCATATATGGAGAGAGCTTGGCTTATGTCTTCCTGCCTGACCGGATGGCCTTTGGGGTTCTTTTTCAGCTCTGGGATTCTAGGATTTTATAGCCCTGTTTCTCTCCTTGAACCGTCTAATGCCTGTGAGGCTGGATGGCCATCTTCGGTGGTGCTTTGATCGTGCTTTTCCTGCATGAAAGCAGAAGGGGGTTGGACTGAATGTCCTTGGAGGGATCCCTTCCAACCAGGATTCTGTGATTCTGTAAAAGGTGGAGGGTAGGCAACTTTGGCAGGTACTTCTTTGCACCAAGTCCCCAGACCTTGAACCGGTGCCTGGCCGCTGTGTCGGACTGGATGAGGGCTAGCAAATTGAAACTAAATCCAGACAAGACAGAGGTCCTCCTGGTCAGTCGCAAGGCCGAACAGGGCATAGGGTTACAGCCTGTGTTGGATGGGGTTACACTCCCCCTGAAGACGCAGGTTCGCAGCTTGGGAGTGATCCTGGATTCATCGCTGAGCCTGGAACCCCAGGTCTCCGCGGTGGCCGGGGGAGCTTTTGCGCAGTTAAGACTCGTGCGCCAGCTGCACCCGTACCTTGGGAAGTCTGATCTGGCTACGGTCGTCCACGCTCTGGTCACATCCCGAATAGATTACTGCAACGCACTCTACGTGGGGCTGCCTTTGAAGACAGTTCGGAAATTGCAATTAGTCCAGCGGGCGGCAGCCAGATTGCTAACGGGAGCTACATACAGGGAGCATACCACCCCCCTGTTGTGTCAGCTCCACTGGCTGCCTGTCCAATTCCGGGCTCAATTCAAAGAGCTGGTTTTGACCTTTAAAGCTCTATACGGTTCTGGTCCAGCTTACTTGTCCGAACGCATCAGCCGCTATGTCCCACCTCGTAATCTAAGATCATCCGGGGAGGCCCTGCTCTCGCTCCCGCCTACGTCTCAGATGAGGCTGGTGGGGACGAGGGATAGGGCCTTCTCGGTGGTGGCTCCCCGCCTGTGGAATGCGCTTCCTATTGATGGGGGGTTGAAAAGAGCGGGGTAAAATCCCTAAATAAATAAATAAATAAATAAAAGCATTTAGATTGGAATCATCCCTGGTCACTCAGCACTATCCAGTACTGAGCCAAGGCCGGTCAAAACGCCCCAACCCCCTCTTTCTGTCAGTTTGCTCACCAGGCCCTACTCCCCTTCTCTTTTGCAGATCCAATAGTGAAAGACCCGGCCAGAATGGGATCCTCCACTGTGCTTTCGTCAGCCAACACGCCTGTCAGCTCCTCCAGCATGTTGGCAGGTAGGTTTTAGGGAAAGGCGCAAGTGGGGTGGGCAGATAGGACTCCAAAGGGTTCTTTTTGGATTCAGAGACCATAAGCACACCGGTGAGTCAGGAGCATAAGATTTTATTAAAACGCAAACAGGGAAAGCCTCGAAGGGAAAGCATACAGACTTAGCAAGTCTAGCCATCAATAAGTTTACCAGGAACTTCCTGTTGTTGGAACGGTGGGTGACGGATGGCCCAAATGGACAAGTTTACAGCAGTCTCAGTCTGTGGTGAAGGTCAATGCAGCAACAATAACAATAATTTCAGTGACTTATATAGACACCTCAATTAACTTAACCACTTTATCTTACTGAAGTGTCTTCTCAACCAGGTATATGAAAAGTATGTAAACAAAGGACCGGGTTATGGTGCAGCCAGCTGGGGACCCAGCTGCATTTAATCATTATTGACAGAAAGGTCATGAGTCTGAAGCCAACCTGGGTCGGAGTGAGCCTCCAGCCATTCGTATAGCTTTCTGTTGACCTATTTAATTATTATTTATCTACAGAGCGGCTTACAAGTTAGTGACAGACATTAACTTTATTCGGAAAAAATCTGAAATTTCGGAATGGCTTCGTTAGTGACAGACACGCATGCGCAGTAAGAAAGATGTACATACAAGTTATATGTACATACAATATATTATCTTATTATAATAGCACAATATTAGTATTATATATTACTATATTATAGTATACCACTATATTGTAATATTATTAGTATTTATTTTATTTCAGGATTTTACCCCGCTCTTCTCAACCCCCGAGGGGGGACTCAGAGCGGCTATTACATGTAATATTACATGTAATATGAAATATACAATTATTGTATTACATTATAATATTATCAATATTATGTGTGTACAATATATTATGTTAGCACAGCACAATATTATTATATATTATTGTATTGTACTATAGCACTATACTCTATTATTAGTAATATTACATGTAATATGAAATATAAAATTATTATATTGTATTATTAGTATATCATATTACATTATATTAGCAATATTATCTGTATGCAATATATTATTAACACAGCACAATATTAGTATTGTATATTACTACATTGTACTATACCATTATACTGTAATAATATTAGTAATATTACATCTTATATATATAAAAGCCTTCATGTGGTGGTTCCTGTCTTATAGACAAAGAAACCACACAAGGCAGACACAAAAACAGCCCACATACCCAGAAAACCCTATGAGATATGCATACCACAACCCCCCAAAAACGCTTATGAGCGTGCTGTCAAGGCGGCCAAAAATGTGTTCTTCTCCGCCTCGATAGCGTCTGCTAACTCACGCCCGGGTCAACTATTCAAAATAATTCGGTCTTTGACGATGGTCCCTACTGTCCCAAAAAATAGTGATCAGGTCCTTACCGCCGGTGCTTTCCAGAGTTTTTTCACAGACAAGATACTGAGCCTCCACCGGGACCTTCCTGCCACGGTTGATACAGTAAGGGAGCTTGAGACCCCGTGGCCCTCCGCCGGGCCCACCCTCAACTGGTTTCGGCCACTGGACGCAGATGCTGTTGATAAGATTGTGGCTGCAACTAGGCCTACCACCTGCTCCCTCGACCCGTGCCCCTCCTGGCTTGTTAGATCTTGCCTGGAGGGGTTACGTGGGCCTCTGTTGAACATCGTAAATAGCTCCCTTGAGCAAGGAGTTTTTCCAGAGTGCTTAAAAGAGGTGGTGGTAGCTCCATTGCTGAAAAAACCGTCATTAGACCCTGCGGTTCCCTCCAACTACCGACCAGTGTTGAATCTTCCGTACCTGGGGAAGGTAGTTGAGAGGGCAGCAATGGAGCAGCTGCAGTCCTTCTTAGATGATGCAACATGGCTAGACCCCTTCCAGTCCGACTTCCGTTCAGGGCATGGGACAGAGACGGTCCTGGTCTCCATCACAGATCAACTCCGCTGCCAGCTCGACCAAGGCGGGTCTGCGCTGCTCGTGTTATTGGACCTCACGGCAGCGTTTGACACGGTCGACCACAATCTCTTGATCCACCGCCTGGCCATGGCTGGAGTGAGGGGGACAGTCCTGAAATGGCTGATCTCCTTCCTCCGCCAGCGGTCTCAGCGTGTGAGGAGGGGCGAGGTGGTCTCTGAGGCCTCCCCATTAGTTTGTGGAGTGCCGCAGGGGGCCATTCTTTCCCCTCTGTTATTTAACATCTACATGCAGCCGCTTGCACAGCTGGTGCGGAGTTATGGGCTTGAGTGTCACCAGTATGCGGATGACACCCAGCTCATTCTGAGGATGGAGGGCAGGCCTGAATCTGTTCCCGATAATTTCCAACGTTGCCTCGAAGCCGTTACTGGATGGCTGCGAGCCAGTAGGTTGAGGGTGAATCCGGCGAAGAGGGAGATCTTGTGGCTAGGCCGCCCGGGTGGTGGGGATGTCCAGCTTCCAACCCTGGACGGTGTGGCGTTATCCCCATCGCCTTTCGTAAAGAGCCTGGGGTCCATTTGGACTCCCAGCTGACCATGGAGACCCAGGTCTCTGCGGTCAGCAAGCTTGCGTTTTACCATCTTAGACAGGCAAGGAGGCTGGCCCCCTACCTATCCCGGAACGACCTGGCCACGGTGATCCAAGCCACGGTCATCTCGAGACTGGATTACTGTAACACGCTCTACGTTGGCCTTCCCCTGTCGGTGACCCGGAAGCTCAAGCTGGTGCAGAACACTGCCGCCCGGCTCCTGACTGGCACCCCAGCAGGTTGCCACATAACACCTATTTTGCAGGATCTGCACTGGCTGCCAATTGAGCACCGGATCACCTTCAAGGTGTTGGTTCTTACCTTTAAGGCCTTACACGGCCTGGGGCCAGCGTATCTGAGGGACCGTCTCTCCCCATACTGCTCTATGAGATCACTTCGCTCCGAGGATACCAACCTTCTGGCTGTCCCCTCCGCAAAGGCTGCCAAACTCACCTCCACCCACCGAAGGGCATTCTTGGTGATTGCACCAACGCTCTGGAATGCCCTTCCGGCAGATACGCGTGCCATCCACGATCTGCTCCCCTTCAGGCGGGCGTGCAAGACCCACCTGTTCCAGCTCACCTTCCAGGTGTAGGTCCTAGTGCTATGCACCCCCCTGTTGAAGAGACTCATACTCCAGGTCGTTGTTTTTACTGCTGTGTTTTATTATGTTATTTTTTAGTGATATTTTAATGATGTTTTATGCCCTGTTTTTACTCTGTGCTGTTTTTTTGTTGTGTTTCTCGGTGTTGTGAGCCGCCCCGAGCCCGCCGGGAGTGGCGGCATAGAAGCCGAACGAAATAAATAAATAAATAAATAAAAAAGAACCAACAACCACAAATCCAAAAAAACCCCACATTATGGACTACAACTCCCATGATCCCACACACCACCTCCCTCTGGCAGTTTACAGTGTTGGAATGTTGGTGGAGCTGGCCAATTAGAGGCATTTATGCAAATACTCCCTCAGTTAGAATGTAGAAGCTGGGAGCCCCCCCCACGGCAGTTTAGAATGTCGGAATGTTGGTGGTGCTGGCCACTCAGAGCCGTTATGCAAAACAGGCAATCCAAAAGGTAGACACTGGTGAAGGGACTAGCAAAAGGTAGGGAGGGAATGGAGGGAGGGAGACAAGGGGAGCAAGAACGGAAACAAAGGGAACGGATGGCAGGAAGGAGGGAAAGGAAAGAAGAAAGGGAAAGAGAAGAGGCAGGAGGACAGAGAGAAGAGAAAAGCTGAGGGATGAGGGGGAGAGGGAAGAAAGGAAGTATAAAAGGCAGGAAGGGATGTTACTGTTGGTCTTCGCCACATGCACACACATATGTACGTATAGACATGTACATATACACATATACATGCACTGAAATATACACATGCACACATACACGCATCTGTACTTATACACATATACACATATACACGCATATACGTATACAAAAACACACATATACATAAGTGCACGCATATACATATACACATACATACACACACACATATGTACACATAGACACAAATCCATATATATACATACATACACACACAAAACACATATATATATAGACTGGGACACAGGAAAGAGAAAAAGCCGCAGCAGCACGTGCCCGGGTACAGCTAGTGTAATATAAAATATATATATAGGACAGACTATAAAGTATATTATTATTATCCATTAATTTGTGACCAAATGGACTTCTCCAAGGAACAGATAAGATAAAAATCCTATTACTTCGGGTTGCAAACAGGGAGGAAACCGCATCAAAGCAAGTCCGAAAGACAGTTGCATCTCTCAAGTCGGAAATTTAGGTACTGCTTTATGCGGGGAGGCTAATTTAGCTAATTTACGATGCCATAAAACCTTCCAGCAGCATGCAGAAGAATGAGGAAATACTCCATCAAAGGACTCAGTGTCACAATGGATGGTGAAGCAGCAGCTCCCCCTGTGGCCGGAATCGAGCCGGAAAGCTTGGGCACAGCTGGAATGTTAAATTGCTTCTTTGTCTATATATGTTTCATGTCTAACTGGTCATTGACTGTTTGCAAAGTATACACATTGTAATCCGCCCGGAGTCCCCTGCAAGATGAGAAGGGCAGAGTATAAATACGGTAAATAAATAAATGATTGTACTGTCTAGCCCAGGCATGGGCCAACTTTGGCCCTCCTCCAGGTGTTTTGGACTTCAACTCCCACAATTCCTAACAGCCGGTAGGCTGTTAGGAATTGTGGGAGTTGAAGTCCAAAACACCTGGAGGAGGGCCAAAGTTGGCCCATGCCTGGGCTAGAGCCATCAAGAGAAGTGCGAACGATCAGAGAACGGCTCAAAGAGAAGACCTGGCTCAAGCCTGTCTCTTTCTCCTCTTTCCCCTCCTGCAGGGATCGCCTCCATGTCTGCCTCTCAGCCCCTGGGCAGCCTGGCCGCCTCCTCTCCGGTCATCTCCTCTCCCAACGCTCTGGGCTCACCAGTCCCGGCCGCCGCAGGGGCACAGCCTTGACCTCAGCGCCTCCAACGCCGCCGCCGCCGTTGCCGGCTTCTCCGGAGCCCCGCCAAGGCTGCCTGCCGCACAGGGGCCCGTTCCTTCCCTTCCCCCTTGCCCCCCACTGGCCTCGCAGGATCCCAAAACGGCCGCAGAGCCCAGGCCGGGGAGGGAGGGGAACGTCGTCTCTGGAATCTGATCATATATTTTTTTTCCGTTCTGTTTCTCTGTCCAAGAGCCAAGCCTAGGCTGCTGCTGTTGCTGCTGCTGCTCCTCCTTCCTCTTCCTCTTCCTCCTCCTCTTCCTTTCTGTGCGGCAGAAACAAAGGCGGACTCTGGCTGCTACGGACAGAGGCTTCTCTGTTGTCTGTGTGTCGAGTAAACGTCAGCTGCATTCTTCCCATGAGAGGGTCGTGGTTAGTGATGCAACTACACATGTAGACACCGGAAACTGAGAATAAAATTTATTTTCTATGTCCCTAACACAGCGCGGTCGCCCGGCGTTTCCTTCCTTCCTTCCTTGGTGGGGAGCAGAAGGGTCTGCGTGTTTAGTCACTCCGCTTTGGGTCTCATCTTTCAGAGAGGAAGGCGAGATATAGTATGAAGATTGTTCAGAAAGTTTCAGCACGCTTTTTTTCCTGTATCACAAGGTTTTTTTAATTTTATTTATTTTTATATCATAAAAGGAAAGTGGGGGGAGTATGATATATAGCAGGGGTGCTCAGGAAGTCGATCGCGATCGACTGGTCGATCCTGGGTCCGTGGGAGGTCGATCCCAGCTGGATTGGGCGCTTCTGAGGTGGCGGAGCCATGCCGGGCTAAGTCCCGCCCCCTCTGGCTCCAGCATTTCCACAGCTTCTCCAGGGTAGAGAAAGATTATGCCAAGCCAGAGGTGGCTATCTATGCCAGTGTTTCCCAACCTTTTTTGAGCCGTGGCACACTTTTAACATTAAAAAAATCCGGGGGCACACCACCAACCAAAATGACACAAAATGACACTCTAACACAGTAAAGAACGGCTGGGGATGGTGACCTACTGGGAGTGCCGAAGCCGGGGAGAGCGAGGAGCCAGGCCACGCCATGCGCCGCCCCTCCCCCGGCTTGAGTTCGCGCATCACTTCTCCAGCCTTGAGGGGGCAGTGCCAAGCCGGCATTGTGCTGTCTCTGCCACTGCTGGCTTGGCACTGCCCCCTCAAGGCTGGCAAAGCTGTAGGAGCGCCGAAGCCGGGGGAGGGGGCGGACCCAGGCCGCGCCATGCCCTGAACCCCCCCCGGCTTCAGTTCTCCCACAGCTTCGCCAGCTTTGAGAGGGCAGTGCCAAGCCAGCATTGTGCTGTCTCTGCCATCGCTGGCTTGGCACTGCCCCCTCAAGGATGGCAAAGCTGTGGGAGTGCTGAAGCCGGGGGGAAGGGGAGGAGCCAGGCTGCGTCATGCCTCCCCTCCCCCCCGGCTTCAGCTCTCCCACAGAGGAGCATGAGCGGTGGACGGGCTTCAGTGGGCGGGGCTCCTCCGCGCAGCTTCAACAAGCAAGGGGCGAGAGTCATGGCGAAAGTCATGGGGGATTGGAGGCTGGTTGGGGAAACGGCCGAAGGAGGCGGCACCCCAGTCCCTTCTTTTCTTCGCCGCCACCTGGCCCTTCCTCCTCCCCCAAGCAGCAGGAGTTTGGCAGGAGGAGGGGGGAAGGAAGGGGGGCAGAGAGCTTTTCTCGCGGCACACCTGATGATTGCTCACGGCACACTAGTGTGCCACAGCACACTGGTTGAGAAACACTGATCTATGCCACCAGTGGCTTGGCATAACCTTTCTGTACCCTGGAGAAGCTGTGGAAATGCTCAAGCCAGAGGAGGCGGAGCTAAGCCCCGCCCTAGTCCGCCCCCTCCTCTGGCTTGAGCATTTCCACAGCTTCTCCAGGGTAGAAAAGGGTAATGCCAAGCCAGAGGTGGCTATCTATGCCACCACTGGCTTGGCATAACCTTTCTGTACCCTGGAGAAGCTGTGGAAATGCTGGAGCCAGAGTGGGATGGGGGCGGAGCTAAGCCCCGCCAAGCCCCGGCCCCTCCGCCAGCTTCAGCATTTCCACAGCTTCTCAAGGGTAGAAGGGTAATGCCAAGCCAGTGGTGGCTATCTATGCCACCACTGGCTTGGCATTACCCTCTTCTACCTTGGAGAAGCTGTGGAAATGCTGAAGCCAGAGGAGGGAGGGGGCGGAGCCAAGCCCTGCCAAGCCCCGCCCCCTTCCCCCAGCTCCGCCCTGCTTCTCTCTTGGTAGATCTTTCTGACTTGGTCTTAGTATAAGTAGCTCCCATGCTGCAAAAGTGTGGGCACCCCTGATATATAGGTTGCAGTGTTTTGTTAGTAAATTAAACCTGCACAGGCATTTATTGTATTGCCGGAAATGAGGAAACAGAGTATTGTCATACCAATTAGGCCTGGTTTATCAAAAAAAAAAAGAAGTTCTAACATGTTTCGGATGTAGGGGTGCTGGCGCTTCAAATCTCAATGCCTTCTGAAATTTTCCGGAAAAATTCTGAAATTTCGGAATGGCTTCGTTAGTGACAGACACGCATGCACAGTAAGAAAGAGACACCCAGTTTGGACACTGATGTCTTTCCCTCCCTCTGAGTTAAGTCTTACACGGAGGAAAAGACACCCAATTTGGACGTGGAGGTCCTTCCCTCCGCTACAGAACTGGGGCAAGAGCCACACATGGAACGGAAGGCCAGGGAAGGGAAACCCGCCAATTCCTTTCCAAAAATGGTGGCTTCGAAATGGCAAATTCACTTCCGGGTTGCTTACATCACTTCAAAACCGCTTCAAAAGTGAATTTAATCCAAATTCATTCCGATTTTAAGAGCATTCCGACGGACCTAACCAGGCCTAATACCTATTCTCTAGCACAGTGTTTCCCAGCCTTTTTTGAGCCGCGGCACACTTTTAACATTAAAAAAATCCAGTGGCACACCACCAACCAAAATGACACTCTAACACAGTAAAGAACGGCTGGGGGATGGTGGCCTGCTGGGAGCAGCTGCTGGGAGTGCCAAAGCCGGGGAGGGGGTGGAGCTGGGCTGCACCATGCCCCGCCCCCTCCTCCCAGCTTCAGCTCTCCCACAGCTGAAGCCACACGGAGGAGAAGCATGAGCGGTGGGCGGGCTTCAGTGGGTGGGGCTCCGCACGGCTTCAGCGAGCAAGGGGCGAGAGTCATGGCGGATTGGAGGCTGGCTGGGGAAACGGCCAAAGGAAGCGGCGCCCGGCCCCTTCTTTTTCTTTGCCACCACCCGGCCCTTCCTCCTCACCCAAGCAGCAGGAGTTCAGCAGGAGGAGGGGGGAAGGAAGGGGGGCAGAGAGCTTTTCTCGCGGCACAGCAGGAGGTCCGTCATGGCACACTAGTGTGCCGCGTCACAGTGGTTGGGAAACAGTGCTCTAGCATATAAAGAAATTCAATCAACAGTATCTTCTATACCAGAAAGTTTCTGAACTCTTGAAACCTCATTAAGAACTAGCTTAGTTACCCGCCGTTGCCTGGGTTAGGTATTTGGTAAGAATAAATATTAGAAGTAGTAATCGTTTGGTTTTGGATGTTATGAATGGATCCATTAGAAAATATATGAAGATATGGATGAACTACCACGCCCATCTTGTCATTGCACCCAAACCCCAGTAGTATGTATAGGTAGGTAGTACATATTAACACACTGGCAACAAAGGTCCACATAGTTAAAGCAATGGTATTTCCCGTAGTAACCTATGAATGTGAGAGCTAGACCATAAGGAAGGCTGAGCGAAGGAAGAGAGGCGCTTTTGAACTGTGGTGTTGGAGGAAAATTCTGAGAGTGCCTTGGATCGCGAGAAGATCCAACCAGTCCATCCTCCAGGAAATAAAGCCCGACTGCTCATTGGAGGGAAGGAGATTAGAGGCAAAGATGAAGTCCTTTGGCCACATCATGAGAAGACAGGGAAGCTTGGAGAAGACAGTGATGCTGGAGGAAATGGAAGGAAAAAGGAAGAGGACATAAGTGGGTCCAACACTCACATCCAGCTTTTTGACTGTGTGTTGCACACCAGAACAGGAAACTGCCCTCTGACTTAAACACACCACACGTTAAGTGAAAAATCCAATCCTTTTATTGAAGCTTCATAAAATAGCCAGTAGAAATAGACGCTTATAAAAAGTAAGTTTCAAAAAGTATAAAGTCAGTAAAAATGCAGTAACACAAAGCAATGCCCACAAAAGATAAAAAGCAATCCAAGGCAGTAGAAAACCAGACGGGAATTAACAGGATGCAAAGACAATCCAGGCAATACAAGTCAATACTCACAAGGCTAGAAATCCACAGGAACGAGACCCCTTTGAACAGGAATACCATGACTCATGAACTTGATTTCCAAACAGTGCCTGATCTAACAGGTTTTCCCTTGAAGCAAACCTTATATCTCAAAACACAGAAACTGGTTTCGTTCTCTCCCACTTTTGGCTCTTATCTGACAAAGTCTTTCAGAGTGATGTAACCCTTGAGTTTGTTGTCTATCCTGGCTAAACTCCAGCCGCCTTTTTTTTTTTAAACTCCTTATCTGGCTGCTGCCCATTAAAATTCCCATGTGGCAGATTGTTGCCCAAACCCAAATCTTGAGAGCTCACAGAAAGAGGGAGTAAACCACCATCTCTCTGCCCAGCAGGAATATTCTCATGAGAAACTGCCCTTTGCACTGGGGCCTCTCTGTCCTTGTCTGCATGAACATCATTGACCAAACCATCTCCATCTTGCACCTCAACCTCCGCACCATCATTTCCCTCATCAGAAGCATCATGATCCTGAAATACAAACACAGGCTGATTCCTGAGCTTCCCCTGTTGGCCACTGTGAGGCAGCTTGTGACACCTTTCTATTGTCTACTAAGTACTTTTTCCTCACCCCCGCAGTTCCGCCAAAAGAAAAGGGGGGGAAAAGCGTAAGACGAGGGACGCCAAGATGGCCGCCAAGTCTCTTGTCGGATGTTAAGCCCTGATAAAAGGGCAGGAAGCTTTTTCCGTGGCTTGGAGGATATGCCACTGATCTCTGTTGGAGCTCTCAGGGGATGGTGGTGGCCTCTGGAAACAGAGCACTTTGCCAGGCCACCAAGCCCCGAGTCTGCCTCTTAAGGCAGGGAGCACTCAAAGCGGCAATCTGGCCGAGTCCGAGTCTGCCTCTGAAGGCAGGGAGCGTGCAAGGCTCCGATTCATCCACTGAGCCCAAGTCTGCCTGTTAAGGCAGGGAGCGCGCATGGCTCCGATTCAGCCAAGCCCGAGTCTGCCTGTTAAGGCAGGAAGCGCGCATGGCTCCGATTCGACCAAGCCCGAGTCTGCCTCTGAAGGCAGGGAGTGCACAAGGCTCCAATTCAGCTGAGCCCGAGTCTGCCTGTCAAGGCAGGGAGCATGCATGGCTCCCGATTCGGCCGAGTCCAAGTCTGCCTCTGAAGTCAGGGCGCGCGCATGGCTCCGATTCGGCGGAGCCCGAGTCTGCCTGTCAAGGCAGGGCGCGCGCATGGCTCCGATTTGGCCGAGCCCGAGTCTGCCTTTGAAGGCAGAGAGCGCGCATGGCTCCGATTCGGCCGAGCCCGAGTCTGCCTGTTGTGTGTTAACTATAAATCCCAGAAACTGTAACTCCCAAATTCCAAGGTCTATTTTCCAAAACTCCATCTGTGTTCACATTTGAGCATATTCAGTATTCATGCCAAGTTTGGTCCTGATCCAACATTGTTTGAGTCCAGAGTGCTCTCTGGGTGTAGGTGAACTACAACTTCCAAACTCAAGATCAGTTCCCAAGCACCCCACCAAGACCTTAAGTAACATCATTTCCAACCCTTACATAATCAGACTTTCTCGCATCTCCTAAATAGGGCACAGCAACGCGTGCCGGGTACAGCTAGTATATATATGTGTGTGTGTGTGTGTGTGTTCATTTGTGGGATTAACATAACTCAAAACCACTGGACAAATTGCTGCCGTAAATGTTAATCGGCACTAAAGGGCAGTGTTCCACAATAGGTGATGATGTGGACCAATCCCCTCTGGGTGGACCCGTGCAACTGGAACTCACAACATCACCGCTGTAGCTGTGCCTATGAGCGTCACGTCACTTCCAGGTACGGCGGTGCATCAATCAAACCGGCCCTCTGGGATGCTAACTAATCGCTCTATAAGTCAATAAGGAATGTAATGTCGTTTGCCTCACGGGCAGTGTAGTGCAGCACTGAAAACAGCCCTCCGTAGCGCACAACCTCAGTTCTAAAAAAAACAAAAGTGGTGCGTCGCGTCACTTCCGGAAAGGGTGGTGCAGCAATGAATTCAACTCTCCAGGGCGCAAAATGAACGCCACGTAGTTCAAGGAGAGGTGGTGCAGCTGCAAATCCTGTCCTCCGGGAAAGGTGGTGTAGCACTGAAGTAAGGCCTCTGGGGCGTGAATAAACACCACATTAATTCAGGGAGAGGTGGTGCCTTGGTAAATCCAGTCCTCCAGGATTCCAACGGTAGAGATATGCACTCCCGATAGTGAAAAGGAATTCCTCTATGAGACCAGTTGGGGAGCTGTTGAAAATTAAGTGATGTATAGCCCGCAGTGGTCCAATCCACATAGGTATCAAGCAGATTTATTTATTTACTTATTATTTCGGCTTCTAGACTGCTCCTCAAAGCTCGGAGCGGTTTAAAATATAGAAACACAGCCCAGCAATAAAACAACACATTAAATCTAAAAACTATACTTTCTCTATCATGGAGTTAGGACTAACAGCAGAAAGGTGTTACAGTTTTACTCAAGTGAGAACGCTTGGCGGAAGAGGACCGTCTTACATGCCTTTCGGAAGGAGGACAACTCTCTAATTCCTCAAACTTCGTCAGGCAGAGCGTTCCACAATGTCGGCGCTACCACCGAAAAAGCTTTTTGCCTGGTTGCAGACCGATTATCGCCCTCTGAGGCCTTGGCAACCTGACCCCCCTGGATAAACCACACAGCAGCTAAGGTACAACGGGTTTTATTGAGAATAGGTAGGTATAGGAAAGAGGTTGGAGGCAATCTTTATAGTGTCTCCAACTAGCAACCAAAACAGGATTCAGCAGGGGTGTGAGTGCTCTGCAGCAAAAGGAGCACGAGCAGGAAAACTGGAACACAAGCCGGATGCAAAAGAGTCTTCGAATCCTAGCCGAATTGAGTCAGGCAAGGACAAGCTGTTTGAAGGCAAAAGAGTTCAAAAGGTAACAGAGTCTTTTCAGGATCAATCACTGAGTCTCGACGACGAGCAGGAACAAGGACAATACAGGAACAAGTCAGCCCGAAGCAGGCTGGCTGGCAAGGCTTGGTGAAAGGCCCAACTGGCGTAACCCGCAAGATCTTCTCCCAAATGCGTTGTTGGTACAAGACACCGACATAGGGGCGCACAGGGCAGTTATAGTGTTCCTTGGTTGCGTCGCACGTCAAAAGCTAAGATTGATGATCTTCTATATGTTTTGTGAACTCAGTAGTCTTGGAATGTGGTGCTCGTTAGCGACTAACATCTGGGCCGAAGGGAGGCAAGCTCTCTGCACCTTTAGCCCGCTTGCACTATCAGGAAGGCGAGATGGTACAGCCTTGAGAGGCCTTTGTTATGCTTTCATCCCCTGCCTTCACACGGGAAAGGCAGGGAGGCCCTGGCCAGGGCTTGAGAGCGAAGCAAGCTGGCTTGGGAAGTATTTTCTGATTCTCCTGGCTGGGACTCTGTTCAAGCAAAAGTGATGCCTGAGGCCTTTGAGGTGTGACACAGATGGAACACTGAGGAGGTTTTGATCTTCAGATCGCAACGATCTCTGACGAACATGCGGGGAGAGGCGGTCCCTCAAGTACACAGGCCCTACACCAGGGGTGCCCACACTTTTTCAGCATGTGAGCTACTTATAATAAAACCAAGTCAATAAAACCAAGTCAAGGCTGGAGGGGGAGGGGCTTGGTGCAGCCTGGCTCCGCCCCCCTCTGGCTTCCGCTCTACCAGCAGCTTCTCCAGGCTTGAGGATGGCAGTGCCAAGCCAGTGGTGGCATAGCTAGCACAAGGCTGTCTTGGCCCTGCTCTCCTCAAGGCTGGAGCAGCTGCTGGGAGTGCCGAAGCCGGGGAGGGGGTGGGGCTTGGTACTGCCTGGCTCTGCTCCCTCTGAGAAGCGCCCCATCCAGCTGCGATCGACCTCCTTCGGTCCCGCGATCGACTTCCTGGGCAGCCCTGCCCTAGACCATACAAGGCCTTAAAGGTTAAAACCAGATGAGGTCAAAGTTGCCACATTTATCCAATAAAGTAATCAACAACGCTGGGTTGCTTCAACAAATATCTATATTAAGTACACACAAACGCTGGGTCAACGGGAAGTACTCCAAGGATGGAATTATATCCTAAATAGTCATAGGCCTATCCCGTTCGTGGCCTTCTTCAGGACCCCGTTTGTGCATACAACATCTCTTCACTGTATTTCAACAACACAAATTAATGGAAGCTGGAGGAACAGTCATACGTGCTTTCAAAAGGTAAGTGTGAGGCACTACTACTTAGAAAGTAGTGGTGCCTCCTGGCAGACCTAAATAACACATGGACTATGAAGCTGGTCTCCAAATAGATATCTTTTCAAGCCACCTTGCATCTCCGTCGGGAGAGATAAAGCAGGGTATACATACATATATTAATAGTTATAATAATAAGGACTGCAGAAGACAAGACTGAGAGGAGACATGATGAGGGCCATGGATAAATATGTCACAGGGAGGAGGCAGCAAGCTTGTTTTCTGCTGCCCTGGAGACCAGGACGCAATGGAACAATGGCTTCAAAGAACAGGGAAGAAAGGAGGTTCCACCTGAATATTAGGAAGAACTTGCTAACGGTGAGAGCTGTTTGGAAGTGGAACTCTCTGCCCTAGAGTGTGGTGGAGGCTCCTACTTTGGAGGCTTTTAAACAGAGGGTGAATGGCCATCTGTCGGGTGTGCTTTGAGTGCTATTGTCCTTGGAAGAATGGGGTTGGACTGGATGATGGCCCATCAGGTCTCTTCCAACTCTAGGATTCTAGGATTCTGTGACTCTTGAAACCAGCTTGAGAAATCCATTTTCTTTACAGCCTATTAAACTTCTGGACCCTTTTCTGGGGAGATACTCTTTTGGATTTAGGTGTCCTACACTCTTACTGGGAGGGGAACTCTAAAGGCCATCTTGCTCCACCCCCCACTGTGAAGAGTCTCGGTGTTATTCTGGATTCCAAAATGACGATGGAAGCCCAGATTGCCTCCACTAGTCAAAGGGCCTTCTTTCATCTACGTACACCAAGCGAGGCAGTTGGCACCTTATTTACCAACAGAGGCGCTGGCTACGGTAATCCATGCCACGGTTACGTTGAGGCTGGATTACTGCAATGCATTGTATGTGGGCTTACCTCGAGCAGCAATTCACAAGATCCAAATTGTGCAAACTGCAGCTGCTAAACTCACAAAAACATCAATGAGGTGCCATATAACGCCGTCCCTGCAGCGCTTGCATTGGCTGCCGGTTGATCACAGAGTCTTCCATAAGACCCTGGTCCTAGCATTCAAGGCCTTTCGAGGTCAGGGTCCTTCATATCTAAGAGACCGTTTAATGCCACTCCTCCACCAGAGACTGCCATGGTCAGCTCACGAGAATCTCCTCTATGTCCCTGGCCCTAGAGAGGTCCGTTTGGAGTCCACAAGACAGAGATCCTTCTCAACCGCAGCCCCAATTTTGTGGAACTCCCTACCTTCAGACCAAAGAGCCACTCCCGATCTACATGCATTTTTATGGGCACTGAAGACATGATGTAGCCCAGGGGTGCTCATTAGGTAGATCGTGTTCTACTGGTAGATCGCGTAGGGTGTCCTGGTAGATCGCAGGCAGGGTGGGAGGAAGGCTCAGTCCTGCCCCGCAGGCTCCCGACGCCGCCCAGGTGCAGAAGGAGGTTGGACTGGATGGCCCTTGGAGGTCTCCTATTCTTAGGAACCCATTGTTGTTATTATCAGAGGCTGAATGGTCATTTGTGAGGAATGTTTTGATTGTATTTTTCCCTTATGGCAGAAGGAGGTTTGACTGGATGGCCCTTGGAGGTCTCCTTCTACTCTAGGAACCTGTTGTTGTTGTTGTTACTACTATTAGTAGTAGTAGTAGCAGAGGCTGAATGAATATTATCCTCATTATTATGAATAAATTCAGGGGCTTATTATACTCACATTTAGTTGAATTCAGTCTTAAAATATATTATACGGCTCTCACTGAAGGCAGTCAGGCATGGTGGGAGTTTTAGACCAAAACACTTTGCGACCCCTTTGTGACCCCAAACAATGAGAGAACAAGACCAAACTTGGCACACAGAACCCTCAAGACCCACTCTACATCCTGGTGCAGTTTGAGGGAGGATGGACCATGGATGACGGGACTTGTAGTACTTTAACTCACTTGCTTAGAGCACTGTGGTCCACACCATAGAAGGAACAGGACCACACTTGGCACACAGATGCCCACTGGCCCACTTTACAACCTGGTGCAGTGTAGGGCAGGATGGGCCACAAATGATGGGATTTGCAGTACCTTCACCCAATTCATTTCCCACAGAACATTGAAGCCCCTACAAATCACAGACCAGGCCCAAACTTGGCACACAGAGTACCCATGACCCACTCTACATCCTGCTGCAGTTTTGAGTGGGACGGACCACGGATGATAGGACTTGATGTACCTTCACTCACTTTCTGAGACCACTGCGACCCTCATTCAATTACCAAAAAAGAACAAACTAGGCACACAGAGCCTCCATGACCCACTTTACATCCTGGTGCAGCTTGGAGGAGGGCAGACCATGCATGATGGGACTTGAAGTACCTTCACTCACTTCCCAAAACTGCTGCCAACCTAATCCAATGACTGATCAAGACCAAACCTGACACACAGAACCCTCATGACCCACTCTACATCCTGGTGCCATTTGAAGGAGGATGGACCATGGATGATGGGACTTGAAGTACCTTCACTAACTTCCTGAGACCACTGCAAGCCACCTAAACATCTCATAAGGACCACCCTTGGCACACAATGCCTTTCTCAAATAACCCGGGCAGGGCCGGGTCCCCAAGCTAGTAAGAAATAAAGTTGAGTTGAGTTGAATAGTCCAACCTCCTTCTGCCATGCAGAGAAGATGCAAATGAAAGAGCCCCATCATGGGGAAAGATGCCCATTGTGCCAGTGTTGGTGGGATGAATTGTCAAGTCTTGTAATAATTGTTGTCCTGAAGAGATCGACTCTGAAACTCACCTGTGTTTACACAGTCAAAAGCAGGGCCGTAGCCAGGAGTTTGATTCGGGGGGGGGGGGGCTGAGTTTGGCTCGGGGGGGCTGAGACTGGGTGGAAGAGGGTCTACCCTAGCAAACCTTTTGTATTGTTATCCCAATAACCCCATTAATGTGGGATATAATGAGCATGGTGATCAGATCATGATATGAATAAACATAACAGTTTAAATAATGTACCAGTAAGGCCTTTTCGCGGACCACCCTGAGAATTTCGGGGGGCTGAAGCCCCCTTTTGGCTACATGCCTGCACAGAAGTGTTGGTGGCCCTTCTCGATGAATTGTCAAGTCTTGTCGTTAAACTATGTTGGTGGAGAAGAGATCAGACCCGGTGTTGTTTTCGCTATTCACCTGTGTTTACTTGTTTTGGTCAAAAGGGTCAGACCCCCTGCTCTGTTTGCACAGTCTGAGAGCAAGTCCAGCAGGTTTCTCTTCCTTACCCACAAAACCTATTCCCTTTCAGAAACAGTGGGAAGAAACCCCATAAAACCCAGTTATGCCAGCTCATCTCTACCACCCAGAAAGCTTGGCCAACTCATCTGTATACCGTCATGAACCAGTCTGAGCCATTGGGCTGCCTATGTTTTACGTGAAAATTTCATAAAAACGACACAATCCAGAGGAAATGGCTTCAAAGCAGCCATCACGGCCTCACTCTGGTTCAGTTCTCCAAGTGCCCAATGCTATGATCAGAGAGCTTGCAGTTTCTCTGGTTGGATTCCTCCATTCTAGGAAACACCTACCTGGTGTATGGGCGCAACTGGCACACGAGTTTGAGTTGTACAAATGCTCTCCTGGCCACTGCTAAGGCCTGGGGTTCCAGGCTCAGCGATGAGTCCAGGATCACTCCCAGACTGTGAACCTGTGTCTTCAGAAGGAGTGTGACCCCATCCAGCACAGGCTGTAACCCTGTGCCCTGTTTGGCCTTGTGACTGATTAGGGGGACATCATTTGTTCATCCCTAATTTGGAGAGGCAATCCATAACCCGCATTTCAGGATACTCCGGATTAATTGCTATACTACAATTGGGTTTGAATTTTTCACCCTCAGGTGGGACTACAGGTTAATTAAAGGGTTTCTTTAAGTTTGTTGCTAGTACCTTGCTCTATTATATGTATACTATCGTGATATGAATACTATTATTCAACGTTTATATGCGCCCCCTGGCCCAGCACGCGACTTTGGTCTGGAGTGTTATCAGTACACTGATGACACCCAGCTTTTGCTGAGAATGGACGGCAGGCCGGACTCCGTACCCGATTGTTTCCATCTATGCCTTGAAGCCGTGACTGGTTGGCTGCGTGCCAGCCGGCTGAAGGTGAACCCGTCGAAGACGGAGATCCTGTGGCCCGGTCGGCCTGGGCTGGGTGGGTGCCGGTTGCCTACCCTGGATGGCGGCGGCTTAACCCATCGCCATCGGTTAAGAGCTTGGGGGTTTCGTTGGACTCCTCACTGACCATGGAGGCTCAGGTCTCGGTGGTCAGCAGGACGTCATTCTATCACCTCCGACAGGCTATGCGACTGGCACCCTACCTGTCAAGGAACAACCTGGCCACGGTAATCCAAGCGACGGTCATCTCGAGACTAGACTACTGTAATGCCCTCTACGTTGGCCTCCCCTTGTCGACAATTCGGAAACTCAAGCTAGTGCAGAACGCCGCTGCGTTGCTGGCAGGAGTGCCGGTGAGGAGCACATTACACCCATCCTCCGGCAACTGCACTGGCTTCCTATTGAGTACCGAATTGCCTTCAAGGTGTTGGTTCTGACCTTCAAGGCCTTACACGGCCTAGGGCCTGCGTACCTGAGGGACCGCCTTACCCCGTACTCTCCCCCGAGATCACTGCGCTCAGATGAACAAAATCTGTTGTTAATACCATCAGTCCGCTCCTGCCAGCTATCGACGACCAGACAAAGGACCTTTTCCGTAGCGGCACGGGTGCTCTGGAATGCCCTCCCGGACAGCACCCGAGCTATCTTGGAATTGGCCCCCTTCCGGAGGGCCTGCAAGACGGCACTCTTCGGCTTAGCCTTTAGCTAGGCACACTAGACCAACCAACTTTGCTATATGTCCTCTCAATCCGTGTGTTGACGATGCACTGTGTTTTAATGTGGTTTTATGTTTTGTTTTATTAATTGTAGGGCTGCATGTCGACTTGTTGTGGCATGTTGCCTGAATTTTTTTTTACTGTTATCCGCCCCGAGCCTGCTGGGAGGAGCGGAATACAAAAATGAACAATAAATAAATAAATAAATAAATTGTGATAATATGCATTCTATGAATGATAATGACATACATGCCATGTATATTTGAATGATTACTATGAATGTTGATGATATATTTAAATGTATTTAATTGCACCTTGCACTATATCTTTGATATGACCTATAGACCAATAAATATATATATATATATATATATATATATATATATATAAGTGATTTTCACACTAAATTGAATCAGCAATATTTTCTTTAGCTTCTACTCTGTGTTTTCAATACTGCTAGTATTATAGCTTTACTCTGTTGTATATGATGAAGCTGTTATAAACAGTTCCTTGGGGAGGGGGGACTCTTGAAAAATCCAGTAAAATAGTAAAAAAAAACAAAACCATTTCCAAGCGGAGAGGCTCAATTTGTTTCTTGGAAGCCTGTGAGGGGGCTGCTAGGAGGGGGGACAGTGCCAATTTCCCACGGATGATTGGTCACGGCACACTAGTGTGCCACGGCACACTGGTTGGGAAACACTGCTCTAACTTCTTAAATATATTTTCTATATATATATTTTCTGGCCTTTATTAGGGACATAGATATGCCACCGGGAAGTGGTGCAGCTGGCTAAGTGTCAGCTGCATAAGATCTCTCTGACCTGTAGGTCATGAGTTTGAGGCCTGCCCGGGTCGGGGTGGGTGCCCGACCTTAAGTGTAGCCTGCTGTCGACCTCTGCAGCCCAAAAGACAGTTTATCTGTCAAGTAGGAGATAAAGGTACCACATTAAGTGGGGAGGCGAATTTTGACTGATTTATGAGGCCATAAAGAACTCCAGGAATCGCTGAAGGAATGCGGAAGAACGACAAGGGAAGCTGGAAAACACTGAGAGAGATGAAGAGTGCGTCAGCTCCCCCTGGTGGCCAGAAGTTTGCCTCTTTGTTCGTCTTTGTTCGTCTATGTTCTTCAACATATGTATATTGTTGAACTGCAGGGATTGTTTGCAAAGTATATGTACTGTAATCCGCTCTGAGTCCCCTTTGGGGTGAGAAGAGCGGGTATAAATGAAGTAAATAAATAAATAAATAAATGAAGTAAATAAATAGAATTGTCATTTTTACCCCGTATATTTCTCCTTTAAAGATAACCCATCTCCCTTTATTATCCACCATTAAATCTGTTTGTGCCACTTCTATATCGTTTTTTATCAAGACGGCAACACCTTTTGTTTTATTATTTGCGCTTGCCTCTGCCAGTGTGTGCCAACCTGAGATACTTAATAGCTTTTCTGGATCCTTTGCGTTTCCTGTAACATTATACATCCAAAATTATTTGTTTCTATAAACCTTCTTAACCTTGCTCTCCGATAGTTTGTCGCGAAACCATTGATGTTCAGGCTAACACATTTTAGTGATAGACCCATTGGATTATGTTTAAACCCTTGATGTTTTTTCTAGGCTCCTTTCTTTGGTTTCTTATTTTTTTTAATGTTCCTTGTCAACCCCCCACGACCCCAATGTGGCCGTAGCGAGGAATTATATTCCCTCCCCTCCATTGGGTCTTTAGTGTCTTCTGCGTTCCCTGTAATCCTCTCCCTTCCCCGTTTAATAACCATTAATAGCATGCCCGCTTAAATGTTTTCTTTCATTTTCCCATTTTGCAATGTTTATTTATTTATTTATTTATTCATAATTCAAACTTTTATACCGCCAGGCTCGGAGCAGTTTACAGCTGAATTATAACATAACTAGCTTGGGGACCCGGCGGTGCCCGGGTTATTTGAAAAGGGTATTGTTTGCTTTCAGATGTTAGGTAATATCAGTTTAGTCATATATTACACTATAATAACTCAAGAATCAGGAAAGGATAAATTTCATATATGTATATTGTAACTTTCAGATAAGTATATCATCTACTCATTCAACAATGTAAAAATCATATGGTTCGTCTAAAGGCGCATGGAAACAGAGTATCAGTACAATAAACAATCAAATCCGCATTACTCACAGTACCCGTCGGCTGGATAATATAACACAAAGTCAAATATATATCACAATGATATTTGTGTCCTGGTAGTGAAGTCAATCATCAAAGAAAATTATAATCCTGGGCCCGATGGCAAAACGTAGAGTTGAAAATCTAGCAAAGGGTAAATCCAGGGGTATGCAGTGTCGCGGTTCCAATAATCAATGTAGAGTAACTCTGTAGTATAAAGATCAATGGGATGTCCACCTACGGGTATATCCGTGTCCATTAACCGACCCGTTTAATTTCTCTTCGTCAGGGTGGCCCCATATGGGTTGACATGCAAACGATAATATTTCTGTAATATAAGCATACTTAATAGTATCCTGAAAAAATAGCAGGCAAGTAACATAGGGTAGGAGATTAAACATACACTTACCAATTGTAATAAATGAAAATGCTTAATAGCAATGCTGATATCACAGCATGCAATAATCCCACCTCAATGGTGTAGGACCGCACATTTGGTAAAGCTCACACTGGAAGCTGCTTAAGTACTTAATTCGGCGCAAGTTAATTAGAATGCATATCAGGGAGAGACTTACAGGTTACCTTAAAGCAAAATATCCATCAAACTTAGAGTCTTATTCAAACCTATTGGCTGTTCACATTTGGTCCGGATTATCCAGGACCTTTCGCATTTTAACAACGCAGTATGGATGTCTGCTCATAAAACTCATAAAAAAGGATATCCTTTTAAAGGAAGACCCATTATTGCGGCTAACAACAGCATCTTAGAACTGCTCGCTAAATACCTTGATAGTATTCTACAGCCATTTGTGCAACAAGCTCATTCATATGTGAAAGACACTACAGATCTAATAAAAAAAGTGGAGAATATTATTGTACTGGATGGCACAGTAATTGCCACATCTGATATCTTGTCATTGTACACGAACGTGCCTCTTGATGAAGCCAGAGTGGCCATTGAAGACTTCCTAAACCAGAGAATTAAGCCTATTCACCCACCAACGGGGTTTCTTTTAGAGATTTTTGATTGCATAACGGAATATAATTATTTCAAATTTGAAGATTGTTATTATATTCAGAAAGGGGGCGTGGCCATGGGGTCACCGGCTGCTCCTAGTATAGCCAATATTTTTGTAAAATCTTTGGAAGAAAAATTACTAACCATTAATAACCCCGAAACTACATTTTCTAGCCACATTATGCATTGGTGGCGTTTCATCGATGACGTGCTGTTTTTAATTCGCCCTCGTTCCAACCTGACAGACTGCGACCTCTGGCTAGCCTCCTGGCATCCAGAGATAGCATTTACAACTGTACATGACACCCAACAAGTTAATTTCTTAGATGTAACGATATACAAAACAGAAAACCAATTGGCGGTGAAACCCTACACAAAACCAACATCGAAAAATGCTATGTTGCATTACAAAAGTTTTCATCCTCCAGCACTCAGAAATAATTTGCCATACTCTATGCTTATCAGAGCTAAAAGAAATTCTACCCAAGATGAACATTATCAACAAGAAGCAACCCGAGTGCTAGAGAATTTCAGAAAAAAGTGCTACCCAATTGATATATTGCAGAAAGCTAAAATTAAAGCGGATGCTACCGACAGAAGTGAATTACTAATCACAAAACAAAAGAAACCCATTGACAGACTTATATGGCCCATGCAATACACCCCTAAAAGCCAAGAGATTATACGTATTGTGAAGCAACACTGGCCGCTGATATCAGATATCAATGGACTTGAGAAGTTCCCCATGCCTGCGTTCAAACGCACAGACAATATTAAAGATTGGCTTATTAAACGGATCATACCAAACAGATAGCTACTAGTAGTAGCTTTAAAGCGGGATCCTTTCAATGCGGCCATTGCTCCATGTGTGATTATATATCACCTTTAAAAGTAATTGAAATACCAGCTGCTTCATATACCATTTAACTTGACCAATTTTTACGTGTGCCACGAAAAATCCGTGTACCTATTATTTTGTTCGTGCCCCGCTTTTATGTGGGAATGACGAAACGTGAACTGAAAACGAATGGGTGAACATAAAAGTTGGATTTTAGCTAGCAGTGAGGATACTTTTCTATACAGGCATTTTAAAACTGTCCACACCAAGCGTCCAGAATTTAAGTTTGTAGGTTTACAGCATGTTTCCATACCGCCACACGCAGACATCCATCCTGCGTTGTTAAAATGCAAAAGGTCCTGGATAATCCGGACCAAATGTGAACAGCCAATAGGTTTGAATGAGACTCTAAGTTTGATGGATATTTTGCTTTAAGGTAACCTGTAAGTCTCTCCCTGATATGCATTCTAATTAACTTGCGCCGAATTAAGTACTTAAGCAGCTTCCCAGTGTGAGCTTTTACCGAGTGTGCGGTCCTACACCATTGAGGTGGATTATTGCATGCTGTGATATCAGCATTGCTATTAAGCATTTTCATTTATTACAATTGGTAAGTGTATGTTTAATCTCCTACCCTATGTTACTTGCCTGCTATTTTTTTCAGGATACTATTAAGTATGCTTATATTACAGAAATATTATCGTTTGCATGTCAACCCATATGGGGGCCACCCTGACGAAGAGAAATTCGAAATGGTCGGTTACGGACGGATATACCCGTAGGTGGACATCCCATTGATCTTTATACTACAGAGTTACTCTACATTGATTATTGGAACCGCGACACTGCATACCCCTGGATTTACCCTTTGCTAGAATTTCAACTCTATGTTTTGCCATCGGGCCCAGGATTATAATTTTCTTTGATGATTGACTTCACTACCGGGACACAAATATCATTGTGATATATATTTGACTTTGTGTTATATTATCCAGCCGACGGGTACTGTGAGTAATGCGGATTTGATTGTTTATTGTACTGATACTCTGTTTCCATGCGCCTTTAGACGAACCATATGATTTTTACATTGTTGAATGAGTAGATGATATACTTATCTGAAAGTTACAATATACATATATGAAATTTATCCTTTCCTGATTCTTGAGTTATTAGTGTGTAAGTAGGCAGGAACTGTATTTTTGCTGGTATATAATATATTACACTATGTCTTAATCAAACTCAAGTTTGGTCCAGATCATTGGCGGGGGTCACAGTGGTGTCTGAAAATGGGTGAAGGTGCTGCCAATCCTATCATCTGATATCCATCCTCCCCCAAACTGCACCAGGATGTAAATTGGGTTACCAGTTTTCTGTTTGCCAAGTTTGGTCCACTGGCCCATCACTGTTCTGGGGTCTCTGTTGCTTTTAAGATAGAGGCTCTATCTTGCACTGCTTGATGTCTGGCCTGACGTTGTTCTGTAGTCTCTGCTACTTTGGATGCCAGGCCTGGCCTTTTCTCGCTTTCGTTAGAGTATTCTGAGTCTGGCTTGATGTTGTTCTTGAGCCTCTACAGTGCTTGATGCATTAGCTGCTTGTTGGTTTTCCTCATGTTGGCAATCAGTTGTCTCACATGACTGCTGTTGGTATTTTCCCTTTTTTGCTGTTGTTGGGATTTTTTCAATGGTTTTTTCCCCTTTTTTGGGACATGTTTATGCTGCCACTTTGCTTGAAGGATGTCTGTCTATTTTGGGGCCTAGCTTGTAATGCTAGTAATGCTCTCAGTACACCAGGAAACTCTCTCACTGTAGAGAAATCCTCTCGGAAAATGAACATACCATTGCCAATGGAAAATAACTGTCATCTGGCTAACTTTGAACTGGTGCTTGGCCACTGTGTCGGACTGGATGAGGGCTAGCAAATTGAAACTTAATCCAGACAAGACAGAGGTCCTCCTGGTCAGTCGAAAGGCCAAACAGGGCATAGGGTTACAGCCTGTGTTGGATGGGGTTACACTCCCCCTGAAGACGCAGGTTCGCAGTCTGGGAGTGATCCTGGACTCATCGCTGAGCCTGGAACCCCAGGCCAGGGGAGCTTTTGCACAGTTAAGACTCATGCGCCAGCTGCACCCGTACCTTGGGAAGTCTGATCTGGCTACGGTCGTCCACGCTCTGGTCACATCCTGAATAGATTACTGCAACGCACTCTACATGGGGCTGCCTTTGAAGACAGTTCGTAAATTACAACTAGTCCAACGGGCGGCAGCCAGGTTACTAACTGGAGCTACATAAAGGGAGCATACCACCCCCCTGTTGTGTCAGCTCCACTGGCTGCCTGTCCAATTCCAAGCTCAATTCAAAATGCTGGTCTTGACCTTTAAAGCTCTATACGGTTCTGGCCCAGCTTACTTGTCCGAACGCATCTGCTGCTACGTCCCACCTTGTAATTTAAGATCTTCCGGGGAGGCCCTGCTCTCTCTCCCGCCAACTTCTCAAATGCGGTTGGTGGGGACGAGGGAGAGGGCCTTCTCGGTGGTGGCTCCCCGCCTGTGGAATGTGCTGCCTAGCGACATACGATCAATTCCATCCCTCCTGACATTCAGGAAAAAAGTAAAAGCCTGGCTATGGGACCATGCGTTTCCACACTAGCACGAGGCAGCATTTTAGACTGGATTTTAATGGAAAGTTGATGAATAGGGCTCAATGCTTTTTATGGACGGAACACTGTTTTTCTTAACTTAGATGAATGTGTATGATATGTTGATGTAATTGTATTTTAATGTGTAATGTTTTTGGGGTTTTATACTGTGTTTTACTGTGTTGGCATCAAATTGTGCCTTTTTAGAAGCTGCTCTGAGTCCTCCCCCTCGGGGGTTGAGAAGAGCGGGGTAAAATGCCGGAAATAATAAATAAATAAATAATAAAAGATACAGGAACAAATGAATAATTGGAAGGATAAGAAATTTAAGTATTTCAATGAGAATTAGAGCAATTAAAATGTGTATCCTCCCTAAATGACTGTAATTGTTTCAAACTCTACAACTGGAGATTGCACAACAAAAATTCAAAAAATGGGATGGAGAAATAAGGAAGTGGATATTCGGAGGGAAAAATCAAGGATAAGTAATAAGGAACTATATATGTCAAATAAAGAATACCAAAGTTACAAGAATACTACGAAGCATTTCAACTGAAAGCGATTCTGGAACTGATAGAGGACAACCAAGAGAAGTGGATAAGGATAGAGAACGAAGCAAATAATGGTCAAGGAGTCGATGGACTCTTTACAAATAATTTAAAAGGGGAAATAAAAAGAACAATAGGTCCAAGGAAAATAGCATTAAAAATATGGGGGAAATGGAAAGAGAAATGGATGCCATATTTCAGGCCCGGATTACCCATAAGGCCACCCTAGGCCATGGCCTAGGGCGGCAGCCATGAGAGGGCAGCAGGTCCGGACCCCCCCCCAAAAAAGTTTGATTTTTTTAAAAATAAAAATTTAAAAAAGTGCGCATGCATGCGCGGCCACCCCCCCCCTTTGCTCTGCTCCAAAGGCCCTGTCCCTGCCCTGGCTCTGCCTCACCTTGCCCCCGGCTCCGCCTCCTCGCCACGCTCACTCCCAAACCCCGCCGCAGGAAGGAAGGAAGGAAGGGTGGAAGGAAGGATGGAAGGGAGGGCGTGCCGCGCGGGGCTTCCCTTCGGGGAGGGACGGGCGCCCCGTCAGGACGCATGCGCCACCTGGGAAGGAGAAGCACTTGGGCGGGTGGGCGGAGGGCGGGGCCAGGGCTGGCTGGGACCACGTGGCCGCGGACGCCCCGCTCCCTCGTGCGCCCCTGCTGCCGACGTGTCCTTTGGGTGGGCCTTTCCTTCCTCCTCCTCGCGCTGGCGAGGAGGCGGGGGCAGAGCCGGGGGGCGGGGTGGAGCCGGGGCAGAGCCGGGGGCGGGGCAGGGGCAGAGCCCTTGGCCTAGGGTGCCAAAAGGGCATGATCCGGGCCTGCCATATTTATCAAAGGAAGCCCCGATTGGTACTTTAAGAAATGAGGAAGACGAAAGTATCATTAAAAAACTGAAACAGATGGGATATAGTATAATCAAAGATTTATATAATGAAAAAAAAAGGAATTAATGGAATGGAAACAATTGGAAACATTAGGGAGCGGGATAAATTGGGGGTGGGTGGCAGGAGATCCAGCTGCCAACATTTGACGGCATGGCACTCTGCCCGCAGTCTTTAATTAAGAGCCTTGGGGCCCACTGTCTATGGAGGCGCAAATTAAGAACATAAGAACATAAGAAGAGCCATGCTGAATCGGACCTCAGCCCATCTAGTCCAGCATTCTGTATCACACAGTGGCCCACCAGTTGTACACGGGGATCTCGAGCAGAAGGGAGGGCAAAACCCTAACCTGCTCCCGACCCCCCACAACCAGTACCCAGGGAAATCCTGCCTACCTCAACCAACTCCGAGGTGGCACTTGAATGTCCTTTTCAGTAACTACCGATACACTTGGTATCCATGAATCTGTCTAATCCTGCCTTGAAGCTGTCCAGGCTGACAGCTGTCACAACCTCTTCTGGAAGTGAGTTCCATAACCCAATGACCCTTTGGGTGAAGAAATATTTCCTTTATTAGTCCTAATTTTCCTACCTTGGAGCTTCAGGAGTGCCCTCTAGTCCTAGTGTTGTGTGACAGAGAAAATAATTTTTCTTTATTCACCTTTTCTATCCCATGCATGATTTTATACACTTCGATCAAGTCACCTCTTAAACGCCGTCTTTCAAGGCTGAAAAGACCAAGGCGTTGCAACCTGGTTTCATAAGGGAGCCGCTCCATCCCTTGGATCATTCTTGTTGCCCTTTTCTGTACCTTTTCCAGTTCCGTTATATCCTTCTTGAGGTGCGGAGACCAGAATTGTACACAGTACTCCAGATGTGGCCTCACCATAGATTTGTAGAGAGGCAATACAACATTTGCCGACCTATTTTCGATTCCCTTTCTGATCATGCCTAGCATAGAATTTGCTTTTTCACTGCTGCAGCGCACTGGGTTGACATCTTCATTGAGCTGTCCACCAAGACCCCAAGATCCCTTTCCTGGTTTGTCTCGAAAGCTTTGACCCCATCAATTGGTAGGTGTAGTTGGGGTTCTTGCCCCGATGTGCATGACTTTACACTTGTTTAGGTTAAAATGCATTTGCCACTTTATTGCCCACTCACTCAATTTCAAGAGATCTTTCTGGAGCTCTTTACAATCAGTTTCATTTTTAACTACCCTGAACAATTTAGTGTCGTCTGCAAACTTTGCTACCTCAGAATTCACTCCTACATCCAGGTCATTAATGAATAAATTAAAAAGTAACGGACCCAAAACTGAACCTTGGGGTACGCCACTTCTCACCTCTTTCCACCCAGAGAAATGTCCGTTTATTACCACCTTTTGTTTCCTACAGTTTAGCCAGGTTCCGATCCAGGACAAGACCTGTCCCCTGATTCCATGGCTGAAGAGCTTGTTTAGGAGCCTTTGGTGAGGGACTTTGTCAAAAGCCTTTTGAAAGTCAAGGTAAACAATATTGCTTGTGTCTGCAAGACAGCCTTCTACCATCTGCGGCAAGCAAAACGTCTGGCTCCCTATCTCTCCCGTTGCGACCTGGCCATGGTGATCCAAGCCACGGTCATCTCGAGGCTCGACTACTGTAACACGCTATACATTGGCCTACCTTTGTCGGCGATCCAGAAACTTAAACTGGTGCAGAACACAGCAGCCCGCCTGCTGCTGGGAGCTACTAGAACATCCCATATAACACCTCTCCTGCGCGAACTGCACTGGTTGCCGATCGAATTCCGGGTCTCCTTCAAAGTGTTAGTTTTGACTTTCAAGGCCTTACATGGTTTGGGGCCAGTGTACTTGAGGGAGTGGCTTACCCCATACGTGCCCAGAAGATCACTGCGCTCAGAGGGTCATAACATGCTTGAGGTCCCAGGTTTGAAGCTCTATAGGCTGTCCAGCACACAGCAGAGGGCGTTCTCGGTGGCTGCTCCGGTCCTGTGGAACTCGCTGCCGGCCGAGACGCAGGCCCTGTGGCACCTGATGACCTTTCGTAGGTCTTAGAAGACCTGGCTGTACAGGCAAGCATTCGGTGACTGACCGGTGCTTGAATTAATAATTTCCCACCCAGCCGTGCTACCACTGTCCTTTGTCACGAATCAGCTTTGTTCTGATTCGTGCGATTTTATGTGAATGTAATTGGTTAGGATTGTTTTATGGTGTTTTACGATGTTTTAAATTTTTATGTGTTTTTATATCTTGGAAACTGCCCTGAGCCTCGGGAAGGGCGGTTTAGTAAATCGAAACTATATATATATATATACATACACACACACACACACACACACACACACACATATTAATGGAAAACCAGTGGGAAAAGAAAGGGGGCCTAGGAAGAGAAAAAACAGAAAAGATAATCAATGGTTTAAATAAAATAAAAATAGAAAAATACAAGGAATTAGAACTGAAAATAATAACGAAATGGTATAGAACACAAATTCAACTGGCACACATGATTCAGGGATTAAATCCCAAATGCTGGCATTGTGGAAGTCGGGAAGCATGGTATTCACATCTATGGTGGGAGTGTGAAGAGATACAAAAATTCTGGAGTCAAATTCTAGACCAGGTAGAATTACATCTATCTATTACATATAATAAAAGTCAGTGTTTGCGGTGGTGCGGCCGAGCAACCGAGCGAGCGACGGGAGGAATATGTGCCAGCGTTTTGATTGGCTGCCATTGTGGGGTTATTTGCATAACGGGCTCTAACTGGCCAGCCTCAGAACTCCAACATTCTACAGCCCCAGACAGAGGGGATTGGTTGCCACTGAAATGGAATTTGCATAACTGCCTCCAAACGGCCAACCACATTCAAACATTCTAAAGTGACTCAGAGGGAAAGGCCTCAGGCAGTCAGCCACTGCGGCCCACAGTAACGACAGATCAGGAACAAACTTGCTAAACAGGCGACCAATGGCCCACTTCACTACCTAGTGTGGTTTAGTGCAGGAGGGGCCACGAATGATGGGATTTGCAGTACCTTCACATCATTCACTTCCCAAACAACACTACAGCCCCTATAAATCACAAACCAGGCCCAAAATTGACAGAAAGGCTTCCTTAACTTGATTTCCCTGACTAGGCCTCAGCTCATGGGATATTGTTAGGCTTCCTTAACTTGATTTCCCTGACTAGGCCTCAGCTCATGGGATATTGTTAGGCTTCCTTAACTTGATTTCCCTGACTAGGCCTCAGCTCATGGGATATTGTTAGGCTTCCTTAACTTGATTTTCCTGACTAGGCCCCAGTACGTTCACCGCAGTACCTTCACCAAGTTCCTGAGACCACTGCAAGCCACATAAACATCTAATAGGAACCAACCTTGGCACACAATGCCTTCCTCAAATAACCCGGGCCCCGCCGGGTCCTCAGCTCGTACTAAAATAAAATTTGATATAAATATGCAAATTTTGTTAATAGGAATATATGGTGATAGAAGAGTTAAGGACCAAGACCAGGAATTAATGATGATGATGATGTTTAGAGCAGCACATGCGGTAATCGCTTGGGGTTGGAAAGAAAAAAAGAAATGGGCACTTGAAAAATGGTATGAATATGTGTGGGACCAAATACAACTAGATATTATGGACATCATAAGAAGCAAAAAGACATGGTCAGACAAACAGAAGAAAATTAAAGAAATTTGGACTCCATTTAAAAGATGGTTACAGGTCGTTAAACCAGATGATGAAAGCTGGAAGAAAAAAATCGAAAGAATCGAAAGAAGGCTCATGTAACGGAGAAAAAGAGGACTCCATTGTCAACAGGGAAGAGGGAGGGGTGGGAGTGGGGAGGGAGAAGGGGATGAAAAAGGACAAAAGGCATGGTAATTGTGGTTATGTATAGTTGTTTACAATAAAAACTTTTAAAAAGAGAGAGCGAGCGGTTGTGGAACAATTACAACAGTTCCTTGACGACACCGCTGGTTTAGACCCCTTTCAGTCTGGCTTCCGGGCTGGACATGGAACGGAGACGGTGGTGGTATTCATCGTGGACCAACTCCACTGCCAACTGGATCAGGGAGGGTCGGCTCTTCTGGTGTTGCTAAAATTAACTGGTTGATTGACTAAGCTAGATAGGCATATACACATCAAAAAGATTATTACCTGATTATATCTGCCACGATTTGCTTTTCTGTTATGTACCATAACTAAAATAAACAGTTTTATCTATTATATAAAGGGGTTCCCGTCATGGACCGACCGTCCCAAACAGAGAAACCTTACAACGCAGAAACACCAAACTTGCCAACAGAAATAGGCCTCAAGCAAGGTATGTTTGTAGCAAAGAAACTTTCCCCCCCAAAACCGAAAAGGCCCCCAAAACAACGAGTAAAATAAACTACATTTCCCAGCATCCTCCGGGGCTGCCAACGACTCTCCCAGCCTCTACATTCTGACAACATGATTGGCTGCCAATAAGGGCGGATTTGCATAACTTCTGTACTTGCCAGCCAACATGAACATTCCGACCCATAATAAACTGTCAGAGGAGGATAAGGCAAAGGGCTGAGGCACAAAATTTACACCCCTACAAATCACAGACCACGCCCAAAATTGACAGTAAGGCTTCATTAACTTAATTTCCCTGACTAGGCCTCACTTAATGGAATGCTGTTTACGCTCTGAATTGACAGTAAGGCTTCATTAACTTGATTCTCCCGACTACGCCTCAGCTCATTGAACATTGTGTATGGCCTGAATTGACAGTAAGGCTTCATTAACTTGCTGTTCCTGACTAGGCCTCAGCTCATGGGACATTGTGTATGGCCTGAATTTACAGTAACCTACCTTGGCACACAGAGCCCCTATGACCCACGCTACATTCTACTACAGTTTGGAGGAGGGTGGACCATGGATTATGGGACTTGAAGTACCTCCATGGATAATGGGATTTGTAGTACTTCAAAACCCATCATTCCCCACAGACCACTGTGGCCCAGAACCAAGACCGATAAAGACCAAACTTGGCACACAATGCCCCCCATGACCCACACTCCATCCGACTGCAGTTCAGAGGAGGACACGTCATGGATAATGACGTGTCCTCCTACACCTACAAATTGATGGGGTCAAAGCTTTCCGAGACAAACCAGGAAAGGGATCTTGGGGTTTTGGTGGACAGCTCAATGAAGATGTCAACCCAGTGCGCTGCAGCAGTGAAAAAAGCAAATTCTATGCTAGGCATGATCAGAAAGGGAATCGAAAATAGGTCAGCAAATGTTGTATTACCTCTCTACAAATCTATGGTAAGGCCACATTTGGAGTACTGTGTACAATTCTGGTCTCTGCACCTCAAGAAGGATATAACGGAACTGGAAAAGGTACAAAGAAGGGCGACAAAAATGATCCAAGGGATGGAGCGGCTCCCTTATGAAATCAGGTTGCAAGGCCTTGGTCTTTTCAGCCTTGAAAGACGGCGTTTAAGAGGTGACTTGATCGAAGTGTATAAAATCATGCATGGGATAGAAAAGGTGAATAAAGAAAAAATATTTTCTCTGTCACCCAACACTAGGACTAGGGGGCACTCCCTGAAGCTCCAAGGTAGGAAAGTTAGGACTAATAAAGGGAAATATTTCTTCACCCAGAGGGTCATGGGGTTATGGAACTCACTTCCAGAGGAGGTTGTGACAGCGGTCAGCCTGGACAGCTTCAAGGCAGGATTAGACAGATTCATGGATACCAAGGGAATCAGTAGTTACTGAAATGGACATCCAAGTGCCACCTCTGTGTTGATGGAGGCAGGCAGGATTTCCCCGGGTACTGGTTGTGTGGGGTCGGGAGCAGGTGAGGGTTTTGCCCTCCTTTCTGCTAGAGATCCCCGTGTACAACTAGTGGGCCACTGTGTGACACAGAATGCTGGACTAGATGGGCTGAGGCCCGATTCAGCATGGCTCTTCTTATGTTCTTATGGGATTTCAAGTACCTCCACTCACTTCCAAAGTACCCCACCACCACACAAGCATCAACCTCTACATCAACACAGCAGACAGAAAGACAAAAAACATTGTATATCCACAAGCTATGCAGAACGCCAGCAACACCACACACCAACAACTCCCCAGGACTTCAACATCCCACCCACCAGAACAACCCACAACGACACAGCCATGGCCCCAACAACACCATAACTAACAACAATTCCAACCCTTACATACTCAGACTTTCTCGCATCTCCTAAATAGGGCACAGCAACGCGTGCCGGGTACAGCTAGTAAATAATAAAAAGTGAGCTCTTCCAATACTAAAAAAACCCAAAGTTATCAATATTCATCAATATATCAACATTTCATTTTTCTTGCAGAGCTGGTTGCATCAAGATAACCCTCCACTCTTGTCAATCATGGCTGATGGTGACCAACATCTCAAAATGCCAGAGATACTGAACTCTTTTACATATCGAGGGAAAATCCAAATCGTCGAGAGACGGAAACTATTCCAAGAAGGAAAACAAGAATGGGCGGATTCTGAAGGTATTCTGGTTCTAGTAGTAATAAAATAAAAAAAATCATTGCCAAATATCCAGACAAACTGGCTCCTGATTAGGAATCTAGTGTTAGGGGGAAAGAACGACCAGACGGAAGTCCTGCCATGTTTCTTCAGGCTATATGGTCTTCCTCCATCTGTGCGTTTATTTGCTTATATAGATATGCGTATCTAGAATGAACGATGGGTGTTGCGATGCTATGGGTTTTAACTATAAATTTTAAAATTCCATTTATATTTAATTCTGCTTTGTTGTTTGTATATATTTTAGATTTCTAATTGTATTAGAATGCTTTTAATGTAAGCTGCACAGTATTTTCTCTTAGTCATGAGGGTTCGGTGTGGGAAGTCTGGCGCAATTCTATCGTTGGTGAGGTTCAGAATGCTCGTTGCTTGTAGCAAACTATAAATCCCAGTAACTACAACTCCCACCAAACTCCACCAGTGTTCACATTTGGGCATATTGGGTATTTGTGCCAAGTTTGGTCCAGATCCATCATTGTTTGCGTCCACAGTGCTCCCTGGATGTAGGTGAACTACAACTCCCAAACTCAAGGTCAACGCCCACCAAACCCTTCCAGTATTTTCTGAGCGTTCCGTGTGCCAAGTTTGGTTCAATTCCAATCAATTCTGTGTGCCAAGATTGGCTCAATTCCACTCTGAACTCCACCAATTGTTTGGTGGAATTCAGAATGCTCTTTCATTGTAGGTGAACTATAAATCCCAGGAACTAAAACTTGAAAAAGTCAAGGTCTATTTTCCGCAAAGTCTACAGTGTTCACATTTGGCCATATTAAGTATTTGTGCCAAGTTTGGTCCAGACCCATCATTGTTTGAGTCCACCATGCTCCCTGGATGTAGGTGAACTACAACTCCAAAATTCAAGGCCAATGCCCACCACACCCTTCCAGTATTTTCTATTGGTCATGGGAGTTTCTGTGTGCCAAGTTTGGTTCAATTCCATCGTTGGTGGAGTTCACAATGCTCTTTGATTGTAGGTGAACTATACATCCCAGCAACTACAACTCCCAAGTGACAAAGTGAATCCCCCATCCACCCACCCAATCCCACTAGTATTCAAATTTGGGTGTATTGGGTATTTATGCCAAATTTGGTCCGGTGAATGAAAATCCATCCTGCATCTCAGATATTGACATGACGATTCAGAACAGGAGCAAAACTACAGTTATGAAGTAGCAACGAAAATAATGTTGTGCTTGGGGGTCACCACAACATGAAGATTAAGGGGTCGCGGCATTTGGAAGGTTGAGATACACTGCCTTCGACAATATATTTGTCGAAGCCGCCCTGAGTCGCCTTCGGGCTGATATGGTCGGGGTAGAAATGATGTAAATAAATGTAAATAAATAAATATTGAGCCACTTGTGCTCCCTCTATTTTGTCAGATTTATACTCATTTATTTATGCAATGCTTTTGACACGAAATAAATATAGCATCGAAATTCAAGGAGTTGGATAAGATGTGGGAAATTAAGCCGCACTCAGAGCTAAACCCATGGGCTTTCTCATTATCTTTCCAGAGATGCAAGATCCCAAGAGAGTTGACACAGATTGTTATCAATTCTTTCAAGAACCAATAAGATAAGAGGTGTATCGTTGCAATGCACATTGTGTACGCAGCTGGTTGGCTTAGAGGGAGGAGACAAGATCCTTTTTAAAGGGATGCCTCTGCTTTGCGAAGCAGTGAGGAGTTGCCCTTTCGTCCGGAGAGTCGCCCGTCCGTCCACCTTTGCAACTCAAGCAGAGACACTCAGCTCCAGCCCTTGCCCCACACACTGTCTTTCAGGTGAGATCTAATCTGCACTTGTGCGTTGTCTAAGACTATATGTGCCTTTGTGTTGTTCCAGCCTCAAACTTACGTTTTGGAACACAATTGGAATTCTACAAATTGGCATGTTGGCTGTCTGAGCCAAGAACAGGGTCCTAAAGGATGGGAAACATCACAGGATATACTATGTGAGTTATGGAACCATGTTAGGTAAATAGTAGGCCTGGTTAGGTTCGTCAGAACGCTCATTAAATCGGGATGAATTAAGGTTAAATTCACTTTTGAAGCGGTTTCGAAGCAATGTAAGCAACCCAGAAGTGAATTTACCATTTCGAGGCCGCCGCTGCCATTTTCGGAAAGGAATCGGCATTAGATTCCCTTCATTGGCTGTTTAACCCAGTTTGGAGGCAGATGTCCTTCCCTCCAACTGGGAAGAACTGGGGCGACAGCCGCATCCAAACTGGGTTAAACACGGCTGTTGCCCCAGTTCTGATGCGGAGGGAAGACATCCTCATCCAAATTGGGTTAAATGTGCGTGACTGCCATTAACGAAGCCATTCCAAAAATTCTACATTTTTTCGGAAAAATTCTAATTTTTTTCGGAAAAAATCCGTAATTTTTTTCGGAAAAATACTGAATTTTTTTTGAAAAATTTAATAAATTCTGAAATTTCTTCAGAAAATTCCCAAAAAAATCCCACACAACCTAGTTACTAGGCCTGGGTAGGTTCGTCTGAATGCTCGTAAAATCGGGATGAATTCAGGTTAAATTCACTTTTGAAGTGGTTTCGAAGTGATGTAAGCAACCCAAAAGTGAATTTGCCATTTCGAGGCCACCGCCGCCATTTTCGGAAAGGAATCAGCATTAGATTCCCCTCATTGGCTGTTTAACCCAGTTTGGAGGCGGATATCCTTCCCTTTGCGTCAGAACTGGGGCAACAGCCACATCCAAACTGGGTTAAACACGGCTGTCACCCCAGTTCTGACGCAGAGGGAAGACATCCCCATCCAAACTGGGTTAAACATGCGTGTCCAACATTAATGAAGCCATTCCAAAATTTCAGAATATTTTTGGGAAAAATTCTGGATTTTTTTCCCAGAAAAATTCCCAATTTTTTTTTTTTTTTTTGGAGAAATTTTTTGGGGGGAAAAATCAGAAATTTCAGAAAAATTTTTTTCTGGAAAAAAACGAAATTTTTCAGAAGTCATTCAGATCCAAAGCGCCAGTGCCCCCTACATCTGGAACGAGATTTGAACCATTTTTTAAAATCAAACAGGCCTATTAAATAGTTCTAGACATGAGTCTATTGCAGGTATGGGCAAACTTCTCTCCAGGTGTTTTGGACTCCAACGCCCACCATTCCTAACAGCATCAGGACCCTTTGTTTCGCCCCGCGGCTGCTTAAGCTGAGTGCTGGGCCCATAAGGAGCTGAGAGGGGAAAGGAAAGTGCCTGAGGCTGTTAGAAATGGTGGGAGTTGGGAGTCCAAAACACCTGGAGGAGGGCCCATGCCTGGTACAGAGAGATGTCCATCTGTAAAGAGAGCTTTGTTTGGATATTACTGAATGGCAGAAGCGATCCCATCAGGTCCACTGGCTTTGTCTTTGTTTGGCCCATGCCTGGTTTAGTGAAGTCTTTTCCCCTCTTCATCACTCCATTTTGAACTCCAACTCCCACCATTCCTCACAGCCTCAGGCCCTTCCTTTTTCTTTTCCCTTTCCTTTTCCCCTTAAGCAGCTGAGGGGGAAGAAAGGGCCCCAGGCTGTTAGGAATGGTGGGAGTTGGAGTCCAAAACACCTGGAGGAGGGCCTAAGTTTGTCCATGCATGGTACAGAGAGATGTCCATCTGTCAAGAGAGCTTTGTTTGGATATTACTGAATGGCAGAAGGGATCCCATCAGGTCCACTGGCTTTGTCTTCGTTTGGCCCATGCCTGGTTTAGTGAAGTCTTTCCCCCTGCTTCATCACTCCGTTTTGGACTCCAACTCCCACCATTCCTCACAGCCTCAGGCCCCTTCCTTTCCCTTTTCCCTTTCCTTTTCCCCTTAAGCGGCTGAGGGGGGAAAGGAAAAGGCCCCAGGCTGTTAGGAATGGTGGGAGTTGGAGTCCAAAACACCTGGAGAGAAGGCCCAAGTTTGCCCATGCCTGGTCTATTGTATTGTGGATGCTACAGCAGGATGCAGGCAGTGCATAATAAACTGGTTTGATGTGACAAAGCCATAAGGATTTGGTTCCCAGGATTGTATTCTTCTCTCTTTTTTGCTGCCATTTGGAACCAACCTCAACCCTGGCTCAGTTTCCTTCCTTTTGCAGGATGTTATCCATCTGGACCAGCCTCCTAGGCTTGGCTCTGCTGTTTGGGCATGGAGAGGGCGACAGCTGCCAACCAGGGGCCCAAGACACTGGTAAGAACTGGAGAAAGGAAGGATGGGGAAATGGGAATTGGGGGGGGGGCATTTCCATGGGGTTTCCCACTCCTTTAATCCAAGGTTGCATCTCCCAGGGCTTTCTCATTCCTCTGCCTGGATTGGTTCCCCAAACGCGGACATATATGCATCTCAACAACCTCGGCATTTATTTATTTATTATTTTATTTTATTTACAGTATTTATATTCCGCCCTTCTCACCCCACAGGGGACTCAGGGCGGATCACAACGCACATACACATGGCAAACATTCAATGCCATAGACACACAACATATATAGACAGACACACAAAGGCTATTTAACATTCCAGCTTCATGAGGGTATGTTCAAATTCCGGCCACCGGGGGAGCTGTCGCTTCACCGTCCACTTGTGACACCGATGGAGTACTTGCTCATTCTTTTGCCAGCTGCTGGAGGTTTTTATGGCATCGTAAATTAGTTAAATTAGCCTCCCCAGCATAAGCGATACCGAAATTTTACTTGACAGATGCAACTGTCTTTTGGGCTGCAAAGGTCGACAGCAAGCTAGACAAATTGTCAAGAGCTTATTCCAACCTGAGCCGGCCTCAAACTCATAACCTTTCAGTTGGGAGTGATTTTAATGCAGCTGACTCCCAACCATTCGGGCCCTTTGCGCAGGATTGGGATCTTTGTGGTGAACCTGGCTGAGTATTGGCAACCTCGGGGGACGGACTTTATTTACCTTCAAGACTTTCCTCTCCATCGCATTGTACCCCTTCCCAGGACTGTTTTCCCACACCTCCTGTCTTGCGAATTTATCATTGGCTGGTGGTACTCCGGGACTGCTACGTTCGTGTGCCTAAGTGGGCTTTATGTTGCTGCTTTGACTCATATTGGTTATATTATATGTTATTTGATATATATCAACGTGTTGCTTCCTGCTGTGTTCTTGTGTCCCAACCAGCTGCGCCACAACCAAGATGCCTAAAGCAATGAAGGAGGGAGAACACATAAGATGAGAGAGGATGCAGCTCTTTCCTCTCTCCCTTGCTGAGTTGGATAATAATAATAATAACAATAACAACAACAAAACCTAGCATATAGATTTCATTTGTTGTGACATACAACAGGATTGGCTGGTAGGAGTCGGCAGGCTTGGGGAGAGTGCAATGGGTGCAAACTCGCTCCAAAGGCGTGCACAAGAGAGAGAGAGAGCATGCGCGCACGAGAGAGAGCACCAGAGAGAGACAGCACGAGAGAGAGCACACGAGAGAGAGAGACAGCACAAAAGAGAGTAAGAGAGAGAGAGTGTGTGCGTGCGAGAGAGAGAGAGACAGCACGAAAGAGTAAGAGAGAGAGAGTGTGTGCGTGCGAGAGAGAGAGAGAGAGCAAGAGAGAGGGAGAGAGAGAGATGGAGGGGACGGAGCAGAGACGTTGCCGGGAGAAGGAGCGAAGAGGGGCATGAGAAAGGGGGAAAGAGGGGCGCAGACCAGTTTGGGTTTTTTTGGCCCGTGATATGCGCCCCCCCCCCTGGTTTGCGTCCCTAGGCCATGGCCTCGTTGGCCTTATGGGTAATCCGGGCATGGGTGTCAGAGGAGAAGCAGGAGAAGTAGAGAAGAGTTAGGTTAGTTGGTGTTCGCAAGAAGAAGCCTGAAAGTGGTGAGGTGGCTAGCAGAGTTAGCTGGCGATTAGTTTCTACAGCGATCAGGGAGGATAGTGTGTAGAGGTGTAGTTGGATAGATCCGGAGTAGGACTATCTGTAGCAGTGTAAAGATTTACACAGAGAGGAGATCGTGTCAGTAAACTCTTGGAGGGAGAAAGAACATAAGAACATAAGAAGAGCCATGCTGAATTGGGCCTCAGCCCATCTAGTCCAGCATTCTGTGTCACACAGTGGCCCACCAGTTGTACACGGGGATCTCTAGCAGAAGGGAGGGCAAAACCCTCACCTGCTCCCGACCCCCCACAACCAGTACCCGGGAAAATCCTGCCTGCCTCCATCAACACAGAGGTGGCACTTGGATGTCCATTTCAGTAGCTACTGATTCCCTTGGTATCCATGAATCTGTCTAATCCTGCCTTGAAGCTGTCCAGGCTGACAGCTGTCACAACCTCCTCTGGAAGTGAGTTCCATAACCCAATGACCCTCTGGGTGAAGAAATATTTCCCTTTATTAGTCCTAACTTTCCTACCTTGGAGCTTCAGGGAGTGCCCCCTAGTCCTTGTGTTGTGTGACAGAGAAAATATTTTTTCTTTATTCACCTTTTCTATCCCATGCATGATTTTATACACTTCGATCAAGTCACCTCTTAAACGCCGTCTTTCAAGGCTGAAAAGACTAAGGCGTTGCAACCTGGTTTCGTAAGGGAGCTGCTCCATCCCTTGGATCATTCTTGTTGTCCTTTTCTGTACCTTTTCCAGTTCCGTTATATCCTTCTTGAGGTGCGGTGACCAGAATTGTACACAGTACTCCAGATGTGGCCTCACCATAGATTTGTAGAGAGGCAATACAACATTTGCTGACCTATTTTCGATTCCCTTCCTGATCATGCCAAGCATAGAATTTGCTTTTTTCACTGCTGCAGCGCACTGGGTTGACATCTTCATTGAGCTGTCCACCAAGACCCCAAGATCCCTTTCCTGGTTTGTCTCAGAAAGCTTTGATCCCATCAGTTGATAAGTGTATTTGGGGTTCTTTGCCCCGATGTGCATGACTTTACACTTGTTTAGGTTAAAATGCATTTGCCACTTTGTTGCCCATTCACTCAATTTCGAGAGATCTTTCTGGAGCTCTTTACAGTCAGTTTCATTTTTAACTACCCTGAACAGTTTAGTGTCATCTGCAAACTTTGCTACCTCAGAATTCACTCCTACATCCAGGTCATTAATGAATAAATTAAAAAGTAACCTCTTTCCATCCAGAGAAGTGTCCATTTATTACCACCCTTTGTTTCGTACAGTTTAGCCAGGATCCAATCCAGGACAAGACCTGTCCCCTGATTCCATGGCTGAAGAGCTTATTTATACTTTACAATAAAGATACTGATTAAAGAAACCACTCGCTTTCGTGCCAAAATCTCGGAACCATTAAGCTTATTAACTATTTTTGTGAGTTCTCTTAAATAAACTTCATTGTTTGGTTGTTCAAACAACTGCCTCACGCGTGCCTCTGTCAAAAAGGTCTCAAATCAGTTCCTGCAGCAATCAAGAGTCTAAAGGTGGCAGCATGCATTTTGGAAGAAGAAATCTCTTCAGTTTTACCTCAGGGCACAGGCCTGAAGGCAAGTCCAGAGCATTCTTGCCTGAAAGACCTCCAGTAAGGTTTGGTGGTGGCCAGTGGGTCTTTCAAAAGGTGTTTCGGCCAGAAGTTTGTTCCAGCTTTATCAGCAGTTTTGATTTTGGGGTTTTAAATATCCCAGATAAATCCTCTTAATATTATATTGGTGGCAGCGGTGGGATGAAATAGTGGAAACCTGATTTCTGAGTTTCGTCTATCAGGAAATCCATAAAGCCACCTGGCGACTTTTGCCACTTATCACGAAGGGTTCTCTCCCGAGACCCGAAACCGCCTATGCAAACTAAATCTCCTTCCACAGACTCATAGTGAAACACCCAAGCTTACCAAATTAGAGATTCCGGACACTGTGCAGAGACAATCAGAAAGCCATTTTCATTGACAATAGGTGATGAGATTGAGATCCCCAGGGAGTCTCTCTCGCCACCAAAATCTCCATTAGCATAATCCAAAACTCATTAAGAAGTTCCGATTCTATTGTCCCAGCATTTCTCCTGCTCCCCGCTCCTCATTGGCCCAAACAGCCAAGCGAGAAAACTTCCTGATTGGCTCCAACCGAGGCGGCACAGGCCCATGATTGGCTAAGGCGAGCCGGCCGGCATCCCGCCTCCCAGCTATTACAAAAGTTCCATCCAATCAGAACGTGGCGCGGGAACGGGGGCAGGCGGGAAATTTGAATCTGACAATTCTGAAAAATGTATATAATGCCTGTAAAAATCCAAATAAACATGTCAAGCTTTGCGGACATCAGGAAATTGCGGTTTGTCATCCTTTCTCAGCTGGGACAGATCTCTCTCATTGGCACACTTCCGGATCTTGGTGAGATATTGCTCTGGGGCATTGGGGGTTTCCTAGGCGCTTGGATTGCTCGCCAGGGTCTTTTACCATCAAGAATCCTCGCTTTTAGGGGTGTAGGGTCTCTGCCCTTGAGGCAGGACCCTCCTAAATTCGTCCTCAGTTTCAATAGGAAGGTCCACCCTGCCCTAATAGGGAAACAGAACTCCAGCCCTCCTACTGGCTGTTGGGAATTGTGGGAGCTGAAGTCCAAAACACCTGGAGGGAAGGCCGGAGTTGGCTCATGCCTGGTTAGGTTGTATGACTCCTGAGGTCTCTTTTATGATTCTATGACTTGTCTCAGCATCTGAGTAAGGAAAGCAGTGTATTCTGGCCTTGAAAACATGCAACATAGCCATTGATTTCTCCTCGCCTTCCTGTCTCCCCATCCTTGTGTCCCTCCAGTTCCCAACGTGGCCCAAGGACGCCCTGCTTTCCAGTCCTCCACGTATTCAGACCCGGCCAACCCGGTGGCTGGGAAGGCCGTGGATGGGATCTGCAGTGGGAACCTGGTTAAAGACCGCTCCTGCTCCCACACAAATGCGGATCTGGAACCCTGGTGGTACGTGGATCTGGGGGAGCCGTACTATGTCTTGGAAGTCAGAATGAGAAACCGTTATGACTGCTGCGAAGGGAGGCTCGAGGGAGCACAAGTCCGTGTGGGATACTCCGTGGGTGCAAACAGCAAATACAACAACCTGTGAGTCCCCATTTTTATTTATTTATTAATTTACTAGCCTCCCCCAGCCATGCGTTGCTGTGGCCCAGTCCGTGTATATGTGTTTTGTGTGTATATATATGTGTATGTATATATTTTTATATATGTGGTTTTGTGCATGCATTGTAATGTATTTTTGGGGTTCTTTAAGTCTCTTCCACAATGTTTTTTTGTGTTACATCTATATGCAACCGCTTGCTCAGTTGGTTCAAAGCTTCGGGCTCGAGTGCTATGAGTACGCTGACGACACTTAGCATGTATTGAGGATGGAGGGCCGGCTGGACTCTGTATCCGAAAACTTTGGTCTGTGTATCGAGGCCATTACTTGATGGTTGCGTGCCAGCAGGTTGAGGGTGAATCCAGCGAAGACGGAGATCCTCTGGCTGGGTCGACCAGGCAGCGGGGCTGTCCAGTTGCCTACCCTGGATGGCGAGACGTTATGCCCGTCATCACTTGTAAAGAGTCTGGGAGTCCTTTTGGATCCTCTGCTGACGATGGAGGCCCAGATCTCCGCCGTTAGCAGAACCCCTTTTTTCCATCTGCGGTAGGCTAGACGGCTGGCCCCCTACCTGTCTAGGGACGATCTAGCCACGGTGATCCAGGCCTCGGTCATCTCAGTGTTGGACTACTGTAATGGCCTGTACATTGGCCTCCCTTGTCCGTGATCCGGAAGCTCAAGTTCATACAGAATGCAACTGCTCGACTCCTCGCTGGGGCTCCGGTGAGGTGTCATATAACACCAATTCTGCAGCAAATACACCGGTTACCGATGACCTTCGAAGTCATTATTTATTTTATTTATTAATTCATACTTATCTGCCGCCCTTCCTCTTTAAGGTTCTTACCTTTAAGGCCTCATATCAGGGGTGCTCATAAGGTAGATGACGATCGACTGGTCGATCCCAGGACCGAAGGAGGTCAATCCCAGCTGGATGGGGCGCTTCTGAGGTGGTGGGGCCATGCCGTGCAATGCCCTGCCCCCTCCCCCGGCTTCAGCGCTTCTGCAGATTCTGGAGGCAAGAGGGGGGTAATGTCAAGCCAGTAGTGGCTATCTATGCCACCACTGGCTTGGCATTGCCCCCCTCTTGCCTCCAGAAGCTGTGGAAGCGCTAAAGCCAGAGGGGGAGGGGGCGGAGCCAGTCCGCACGAAGCCCCGCCCCATCCCGGCTTCGGCACTCCCAGCAGTTGCTCCAGCCTGGAAGAGGGCAGGGCCAAGCCAGCCTTGGGCTAGCTATGCCACCTCTGGCATGGCCCTGTCCTCTTCCAGGCTGGAAAAGCTGCGGTACAGCTCAAGCCAGGGGGCGGAGCCAGGCCCCCGCCAGGCCCCGCCCCTTCCCCTGGCTCCACCCTGCATCTCTCGGAAGGTAGATCTTTCTGACTTGGTTTTATTATAAGTAGCTCGCATGCTGAAAAAGTGTGGGCACCCCTGCCTTATATGGTCTAGAGCCGGTGTATTTGAGGGACCGTCTCACCCCCTACCAACCCCTGAGATCACTTCGCTCAGAGGACCAAGATCTATTGGAAGTCCGTAGTTTTTCGCTCAAAGGACCAAGATCTATTGGAAGTCCCTAGTTTTTCGCTCAGAGGACCAAGATCTATTGGAAGTCCCCAGTTTTTTGCTCAGGGGACCAAGATCTATTGGAAGTCCCTAGTTTTTCGCTCAGGGGACCAAGATCTATTGGAAGTCCCTAGTTTTTCGCTCAGAGGACCAAGATCTATTGGAAGTCCCCAGTTTTTCGCTCAGAGGACCAAGATCTATTGGAAGTCCCCAGTTTTTTGCTCAGGGGACCAAGATCTATTGGAAGTCCCCAGTTTTTCGCTCAGAGGACCAAGATCTATTGGAAGTCCCCAGTTTTTCGCTCAGGGGACCAAGATCTATTGGAAGTCCCTAGTTTTTCGCTCAGAGGACCAAGATCTATTGGAAGTCCCCAGTTTTTCGCTCAGGGGACCAAGATCTATTGGAAGTCCCCAGTTTTTCGCTCAGGGGACCAAGATCTATTGGAAGTCCCCAGTTTTTCGCTCAGAGGACCAAGATCTTGGAAGTCCCCAGTTTTTCGCTCAGGGACCAAGATCTATTGGAAGTCCCTAGTTTTTCGCTCAGAGGACCAAGATCTATTGAAGTCCCCAGTTTTTCGCTCAGGGGACCAAGATCTATTGGAAGTCCCTAGTTTTTCGCTCAGAGGACCAAGATCTATTGGAAGTCCCAGTTTTTCGCTCAGGGGACCAAGATCTATTGAAGTCCCCAGTTTTTCGCTCAGGGACCAAGATCTATTGGAAGTCCCCAGTTTTTCGCTCAGAGGACCAAGATCTATTGGAAGTCCCCAGTTTTTCGCTCTGGGGACCAAGATCTTTTGGAAGTCCCGAGTTTTTCGCTCAGAGGACCAAGATCTATTGAAGTCCCCAGTTTTTCGCTCAGGGGACCAAGATCTATTGAAGTCCCTAGTTTTTCGCTCAAAGGACCAAGATCTATTGGAAGTCCCCAGTTTTTTGCTCAGGGGACCAAGATCTATTGGAAGTCCCTAGTTTTTCGCTCAGAGGACCAAGATCTATTGGAAGTCCCCAGTTTTTCGCTCAGAGGACCAAGATCTATTGGAAGTCCCTAGTTTTTCGCTCAGAGGACCAAGATCTATTGAAGTCCCCAGTTTTTTGCTCAGAGGACCAAGATCTATTGGAAGTCCCTAGTTTTTCGCTCAGGGGACCAAGATCTATTGGAAGTCCCTAGTTTTTTCGCTCAGAGGACCAAGAACTATTGGAAGTCCCCAGTTTTTCGCTCAGGGGACCAAGATCTATTGGAAGTCCCCAGTTTTTGGCTCAGGGGACCAAGACCTATTGGAAGTCCCCAGTTTTCGCTCAGGGACCAAGATCTATTGGAAGTCCCTAGTTTTTCGCTCAGAGGACCAAGACCTATTGGAAGTCCCCAGTTTTTCGCTCAGGGGACCAAGATCTATTGGAAGTCCTAGTTTTTCGCTCAGAGGACCAAGATCTATTGGAAGTCCCCAGTTTTTCGCTCAGGGACCAAGATCTATTGAAGTCCCCAGTTTTTGCTCAGGGGACCAAGATCTATTGAAGTCCCCAGTTTTTGCTCAGGGGACCAAGATCTATTGGAAGTCCCAGTTTTTCGCTCAGGGGACCAAGATCTATTGAAGTCCCCAGTTTTTCGCTCAGAGGACCAAGATCTATTGAAGTCCCCAGTTTTTCGCTCAGGGGACCAAGATCTATTGGAAGTCCCTAGTTTTTCGCTCAGAGGACCAAGATCTATTGGAAGTCCCCAGTTTTTCGCTCAGGGGACCAAGATCTATTGGAAGTCCCTAGTTTTTCGCTCAGAGGACCAAGATCTATTGGAAGTCCCCAGTTTTTCGCTCAGGGGACCAAGATCTATTGGAAGTCCCTAGTTTTTCGCTCAGGGGACCAAGATCTATTGGAAGTCCCTAGTTTTTCGCTCAGAGGACCAAGATCTATTGGAAGTCCCCAGTTTTTCGCTCAGGGGACCAAGATCTATTGGAAGTCCCTAGTTTTTCGCTCAGAGGACCAAGACCTATTGGAAGTCCCCAGTTTTTCGCTCAGGGGACCAAGATCTATTGGAAGTCCCTAGTTTTTCGCTCAGAGGACCAAGACCTATTGGAAGTCCCTAGTTTTTCGCTCAGAGGACCAATATCTATTGAAGTCCCTAGTTTTTCGCTCAGAGGACCAAGATCTATTGAAGTCCCCAGTTTTTCGCTCAGAGGACCAAGATCTATTGAAGTCCCTAGTTTTTCGCTCAGGGGACCAAGATCTATTGGAAGTCCCTAGTTTTTCGCTCAGAGGACCAAGATCTATTGGAAGTCCCCAGTTTTTTGCTCAGAGGACCAAGATCTATTGGAAGTCCCTAGTTTTTCGCTCAGGGGACCAAGATCTATTGGAAGTCCCCAGTTTTTCGCTCAGAGGACCAAGATCTATTGGAAGTCCCTAGTTTTTCGCTCAGAGGACCAAGATCTATTGGAAGTCCCTAGTTTTTCGCTCAGGGGACCAAGATTTATTGGAAGTCCCTAGTTTTAAGACTTTTCGCTTAACTGTGACTAGGCGTAGGGCCTTTCCGGTCGTGGCGCCATCCCTCTGGAATACCTTGACTTCAGAAGTTCGCGCCCTGCGGGATTTACCAACTTTCCGTAGGGCGTGTAAGACATACCTGTTCCGGCAGGGGTTTGAACCTTGTTAGTTTGTTTAACTGGTTTTATTGGTTTTTATGTGTTTGTTCTATGTTTTGTGAGCCACTCCGAGCCCCTGGGGTGTGGCGGCATAGAAATTTGAATAATAAATAAACTCTTACTTACAGGTAACTCAAGCTTTTAGAACTAAGACTTACATTAACCCTTCCAACACCAACTGCTAGGCCTGCCACCACCAACTACCAGGCATGTAGCCGGGCTGGGGCGGGGGCGCCTTTGGGTGGTCCGCGAGAAGGGTGGTCTGCGAGAAGGCCTTACTGGCAGGGCCGGCCTTCCCCATTAAGCGACCTACGCGGTCGCAGGGCCAACNTTCCCGGAGGGGGCGTGGCCACCTGGGAGGGGCGCCGCTCCACCCCGCCGCCGTGTCGCCGCAGCCAGCCGGCAGCGCGGAGGAACGGGGGGGGGAAGAGGGGACTCACGGGGCGGGCTCGCCGCTCACAGACCCGAGGAGGAGCAGGAGGAGGGGGGAGGCCACGAGGGCGGCCCCATGGAGATGCAGCGGTGGCAGCAGCAGCAGCACCCCCGGAAGGGCCCGAAGCCACAGGCGCATCTTCGTGACATCACTTCGTCGCGCCTCTGCCGAGGAGGAAGGGGAGAAGGCCTCGCCGCCCGCGCTGTAAGGACGCCCGGAAGGAGAGACGCCGGGAGGAGGGGGAAGAAGAAAGAGGCCGCGCCTCCGCAGGGCTCCCTCCGGTGTCCCTCCTTCCGGGCGTCCTTACAGCACGCGGCCGGCAAGGCCTTCCTTCCCTTCCTCCTCGGCAGAGGAGCGACAAAGTGACGTCACGAAGATGCGCCTCTGGCTTCGGGCCCTTCCGGGGGCGCTGCTGCTGCGTCTCTGTGGGGGCCGCCCTCGTGGCCTCCCTCCTCCTGCTCCTCCTCGGGTCCGTGAGCAGCGAGCCCGCCCCGGGGCGCAGCCGGGAGCCGCTGGGAGCCGCCGGGGGGGGGGGGGAAATAAAGTTTGCTTACTCCCCCCGGAGAGCTCGGGCCGCCCCTGCTTACTGGTACATTATTTAAACTGTTATGTTTATTCATATCATGATCTGATCACCATGCTCATTATATCCCACATTCATGGGATAGGTTTGGTAGGGTAGTCCCTCTCTTACTCAGACTCAGCCCCTCCCGAATCAAACTCAGCCCTCCCCGAATCAAAATCCTGGCTACGGCCCTGCCAACCACCATCAACTGCATGATACACGACATTAGGCTAACTACTTACTGAGGGCCAGAGACTTGTGCAGTCAAGGGATGAAACCCAACACTAATGAAAGCTTAAACTTTTTCAAACAGATTTGTTCTGCCTCCGCCCTCACAGCCTGAGAACTTTCGCATTTTAGTCTAAACATCTAATAATTTCCCATGTTTCCTCTCTCTGCAGCTGTGGGACCGTTAGCGACATCGGCCCGGGCGCCCTCAACACCATCAAGTGCAAAAAACAGATAGGGAGCATCGTGAGCGTCAACATCCCCAAAAGGAGTGAATGCCTGACGCTGTGCGAAGTGGAAGTCTATGCAATTAAAGTATCAGATGTGTGCCCCTCACGCTAGTGCTTGCAGGGCTCAGACAAAGCTTGCAGGAGTGAGTGAGTGAGTGAGTGAGTGAATAAACACCCTTCCTGGAATAAGAGTCCCTTCGTTTTGTTTCTTTACCGGCTTCCCGGAAGGAGGGATGTTGCGCTCAGATCCTTTTGCAAATTATGCAACCAAAAGCAGCTCGTTCTTATTCAGAGGAGAGGGGGAAAATGAATAATCTCCAACTTTGGACTCTAGGCTTGAAAGAATATTCCAAAGATACCAGGTCTGGGTTTAAACACCTTGCGTGTGACTTTTATCCAGCATTTTAAATCATGCAGCAATTTGGTACCATTCTCTCTTTCAGCCATCTTCATATAAGGCCATCTTCATATAAGGCCATCTTCATATAAGGCCATCTTCATATAAGGCCATCTTCATATAAGGCCCCTCCCGAAGAGTTGATCGGCCACTTCGTAGAAGCAGTGGGCGCAGAGGTGGTGCTGTCTCCGGCATATACAATCTTATTTATTTATTTATTTGCCGTATTTATATTCCGCCCTTCCCACCCCGCAGGGGACTCAGGGCGGATTACAATGTACATATACATGGCAAACATTCAATGCCATAGACCAGGGATGGGCAATTATTTTTTCCAAGGGGCCACACGAGAGCCAAAAAATATTATGGAGGGCCGCACCTAAAGGTGGAACTACATTCTAATCTACATAATTTATTTATTTATTTATTATATTTACTATTTATTACACATCATTAATTTAAACATATTAATATATCAAGAAATATTCATATATTATTAATATTAATATCATAACTACTATATTATAGTACATATAGACATTATAATATATTGAAATTATAATATAATATAATGTTATTATATTTTATTATTTATTATATTATTATTATATTATTATAAAATTATTATAAAATAATAATAAAACCCACTAAAATAAAATTCAAGAAGACAAGGTACGAACCAAGATGAAGGCTGACATCCTCAAGAGAGGATGGATCCCAAGATGGAATGGCCCAATGGACCCAGCCCAGAGAATGGCAAAGCGGACCCAGCTGCCGCAGCAGCACAACAGAGCAGAGCAGCAGGCGATCGGAGGCTGCAGGCCTCCGCCCACTCTCGCCCCCAGCCGTTCCCCAGCTGATCGCCCTGCTATGGAGTGCCTGCCATCCCTGGAGGCAATCCAGGCCTGCAGGGGGAGCAGTCGGTGATCTGAGGCAGCTTATTCGACCTGGCAACCCGGAAGACGATCAAGTCGCCAAGTGCTCCTGCTGCAGGCCCGGATCGCCTCCAGGGATGTCAGGCACTCCAAAGCCGCCGCTCCTCCGGCCTGTCTGCCGACACAGGCCCTACAGGGCCTGCGATGGGATGGCGGCAGCGCTACCCCTTCCTCTTGGCCCTGCCCCTGACGCCCTTCTCCCGGGCCGGACAGAATCGGCTGTAGGTTGCCCACCCCTGCCATAGACACACAACATACACTCAGAGGCTATTTAACATTCCAGCTTCTGGCCACTAGGGGAGCTGTTGCTTCCTCATTCTTTGCATACATCCTGGAGATTTTTATGGCCTCATAAATCAGTTAAATTAGCCTCCCCACAAAGTGGTACCTAAATTTCCTACTTGACAGATGCAACTGTCTTTCGGGCTGCAAAGGTCAACAACAAGCTACACAATTTTGGTCGGGAGCTCACTCCGGCCAGGGCTGGCTTTGAACTCATGACCTTTTGGTCAGTAGTGATCTTAATTCAGCTGACTCCCAGCCAGCTGCGCCACAGTCCCGGTGTATCTCAGTCCATGGTTTACGTGAGATATTTAGAGCATTTGTTTATTTATTTATTTAGAGCATTTGTATCCCATCCTTCTCAACCCCCGAAGGAGGACTCAGAGGTTTTCCACATTCATTTCAGTTCTTCTTCTGTAATAGTAACAGACCGTTCCTCCCATTGGTATTTGGTTTTGGTGTTTTTGTGTGTGTCAGGAGCGACTTGAGAAACTTCAAGTTGCTTCTGGTGCGAGAAAATTGGCTGTCTGCAAGGATGTTGCCCAGGGGATGCCCAGATGTGGGAGGCTTCTCTCATGTCCCTACATGAGATGTTGGGGCTGACAGATGGGAGCTCACCCCACTCCCTAGATTTGAGCCACCAACCTTTCAGCCAGCAGTCCTGCTGGCACAAGGGTTTAACCCTTGCACCACCGGTGTGTGTGTGTGTTCTGTCCTGATTTGCCCCTCAACAACAGCCTTAATACCACGTTGAAAGCAAATGAAAAATTCTTTATGTCAGCAAAACGTAAGAGAACAACACACGCAAAAGAAAGCAAAGAAGTCTTAATGCAGACACAACACTCAAGTCTCTGATAAAGTCCAAAATAAAACAGCAGTCTCACATCAGACGAAGAAACAATGTGCATTGACCAGTAAATCCTTAGATTTGGCTACGGTCGTCCACGCTCTGGTCACATCCCGAATAGATTACTGCAGCACACTCTATGTGGGGCTGCCTTTGAAGACAGTTCGGAAATTACAACTAGTCCAATGGGTGGCAGCCAGATTACTAACTGGAGCTACATACAGGGAGCATACCACTCCCGTGTTGTGTCAGCTCCACTGGCTGCCTGTCCATTTCCGAGCTCAATTCAAAGTGCTAGTTTTGACCTTTAAAGCTCTATACGGTTCTGGCCCAGCTTACTTGTCCGAACGCATCTGCCGCTACGTCCCACCTCGTAATTTAAGATCTTCCGGGGAGGCCCTGCTCTCGCTCCCGCCAACTTCTCAAATGCGGTTGGTGGGGACGAGGGAGAGGGCCTTCTCGGTGGTGGCTCCCCGCCTGTGGAACGTGCTTCCCAGCGACATACGATCAATTCCATCCCTCCTGGCATTCAGGAAAAAGTAAAATCCTGGCTATGGGACCAGGCGTTTGCACACTAACACAAGGCAGCATTTTAAATTGGATTTTAATGGAAAGTTGATGAATAGGGCTCAATGCTTTTTATGGACGGAACACTGGTTTTAACTTAAATGAATGCGTATGATGTTTAATGTAATTGTATTTGAATGTATTTGAATGTTGAATGTTTCTGGGGTTTTATATTGTGCTTTACTGTGTGGGCATCGAATTGTGCCTTTTTGTAAGCCGCTCTGAGTCCCCCCTCGGGGGTTGAGAAGGGCGGGGTAATATGATGGAAATAAAAAAAAAATAGAAGCAGCTTCTCAAACGCAGACTCGAAGGAGGTACAAATGGCAGCGAAGGCAGGGCCGGATCTAGGTAATTTTAAATGGTGTTTAACAGAATTTTATGCCCCCCCAACCAATCACTGAATGTGTGTGTGTGTGTGTGTATATATATATATATGTATGTATATATATAGAGAAAGAGAGAGAGAGAGAGAGAGAGAGAGAGAGAGAGAGAGAGAGTGTTGGGGGGCATAGACAAATTTTGGCCCTCCAGGCATTTTGGACTTCCTACTGGCTGTTTGGAATTGTGGGAGTTGAAGTCCAAAACACACGGAGGGCCAAAGTTCACCCATGCTGTGTGTGTGTGTGTATATACATATATATATACACACACATACATACACACCTTCCTTCCTTCTTACCCTTTCCCTGCCCTCTTCCTATTCTCTTTGTGTGTGTGTGTGTGTGTGTGTGTGTGTGTGTGTGTGTGTGTGTATCTGTATCTATTCACCTTCCTGCCTTCTCAGGGCCCTTCCACACAGACCTACATTATCCCACATTATCTGCTTTGAACTGGCATATATGGCAGTGTGGACTTAGATAACCCAGTTCAAAGCCGATATTGTGGGATCTCCTGCCTTGATATTCTGGGATATAGGGCTGTGTGGAAGGGCCCCCAGAACATCAAGGCAGGAAATCCCACATTATCTGCTTTGAACTGGGTTATCTGAGTCCACACTGCCATATATGCCAGTTCAAAGCAGATGGTGTCCTGACTGACTATCTCAAGTCAGCCCTACTGGCTCTAAACTCTAAGCGGCACCCTGATTCTCTTCTGACCCTAAGCGCTGTCAGCTACCCTGACCCCTTAGTTCAGACTAATCCCTAGGTGTTTCGCTATAGAACAGACTGATTCAGACTAACAGCTGAGGCTTGGATGTTACTTCTCCACAGCCTAGCTCAAGACAGACTGCTGAGGCTTGGATGTTACTTATCCACAGCCTAGCACAAGACTAAACTTTTCTGACAGGATTTCTCCCTCCTAGTCAGCTCAGCTCCTCCTCTCTGGCTCTCAGCCAATCTCCTGGGAGACACTGTATCTAGACAGAGGAGCTCTAAAGCCACTCCCCCTGTCTCTGGCAATTACTTTCTTCTAATGGCTGCCCTGTGGAACTCCCTCCTAAGATGGATACCAGCTATTCTAACCAGGGAGCCAAACTGCAACACAGGCTTCGGCCTGCTCAGAATGGGTGAGTCCTTACACCCTGGTTCCCCCACGCAGGAGGTGCTCAGGCGATTCCCAATTACTTTGGCATTTCTGGCAGCTATTCTAGCTGAATGGCGTCTGTTTCCTTTCGCCTTTGCAGAAATGTGGGCACTTGCAAGACCTCGTCCTCTGATTGTAATTCCCCCTCCAATTCGTGAACATTTTCCTGCCCCCCCCTCTTCTGAAGACGAGGGATCCCTAACAGGTACTTAGTGGGCCCTATTAAATCTCTTCGGAAAGCATCCTTTGTTCCCCACGTAATCTATCATTTTGAAAGGACAATCTCCCAGGTACAGACACTCCCTTATTGGCAGGCTTCTGCATTTCGGCTGAACCTCAGTCTTAGGGTTGCCACTTTTTGATATAAGAAGTAAGCGACATTTACCTAAAACAATGGGATTTTTCACAAAAATAAGGGACACTTCATAAAAACTTCAACATCAAAACTTAGCTAGAAATAGTTTTATTCACAGAATAAGATCATGATTGAAATTCAGAAAAGAAACTGACTTACATCCTCTTAACAGTACATCGTTTGTTTCTGCATGTTTTCTCATGCCTAATGCATTAGGTACGACTACATACACTACTACTACCGTGTTCCCCGAAAGTAAGACAGCGTCTTACTTTCTTTTCCCCCCCAAAAGTCCCCCTACGTCTTACTTTCGGGGTACGTCGTATATAACCCAAGACGTACCCCGTCGCCACGCCCACGCCGCCGCCGCCGCCGCCGCCACGCCGCCGCAACCGGAGGTGCCGCGCACACCTGCGACACACCTCCACGGCACACCTCTTCGCCAGGGCTCCAGGCAAGGGAGGGGGAAAGGCCAGGGGCGGGAGGAAGCGGCGACGCGTCACTGTGGCGCTGCGATCCTCACCACGCCCTGGCTCCTTTCCCTCCCTGCTTGAGGAAAGAAGGGAGAGGGAAAGGAGCCAGGGGCGTGGTGAGGATCGCAGCGTCACAGTGACGCGTCGCCGCTTCGTCCCGCCCTGGCTCTCTTCCCCCACCCTTGGAAGGGAGGAGGAAGAGAGCCAGGGCGGGGAGAAGTGACGACGCGTCACTGTGACGCGCCATCGCTTCTCCCCGCCCTGGCTCTCTTCCCCACCCTTGGAAGGGAGGAGGAAGAGAGCCAGGGGCGGGAGAAGGGACGACGCGTCACAGTGACGCGCCGCCTCGTCCCGCCCTGGCTCTCTTCCCCCACCCTTGGAAGGGAGGAGGAAGAGAGCCAGGGCGGGAGAAGGGACGACGCGTCACTGTGACGCGTCATCGCTTCTCCCCCCCTGGCTCTCTTCCTCCTCCCTTCCAAGGGTGGGGAAGAGAGCCAGGGGGCGGGACAGCAGCGACGCGTCACTGTGACGCTGCGATCCTCACCACGCCCTGGCTCCTTTCCTCTCCCTTCTTTCCTCAAGCAGGGAGGGGAAAGGAGCCAGGGCGTGGTGAGACCCGCAGCGTCACAGTGATGCCGCTTCCTCCCGCCCCTGGCTCCTTTCCTCCCTTGCCTGGAGCCCTGGCTAAGAGGTGTGCTGAGGTGTGCCGCAGGTGTGCCGACACACCTCCGATTTGCGGCGGCGGCGGGACGAGGTACGTCTTATATATGGGGTATGGCTTATATAAGCCGACCCCCCAGACACCCCCGATACGTCTTACAATCGGGGGTGTCTTACTTTCGGGGAAACACGGTACTACTACTACTAATGATAATAATACACCTCGTCCCCGCAAGACGCCTCCATATACGGGGTATGGCTTATATAAGCCGACCCCCCAGACACCCCCGATACGTCTTACAATCGGGGGTGTCTTACTTTCGGGGAAACACGGTACTACTACTACTAATGATAATAATACACTTTAATTATATTCTGCCCTTCTCACCCTGAAGGGGACTCAGAGCGGATTACAGTACACATACAAGCAGACAATCCCTGCCGTTTTTATATTTGACATACATTACATACAACATATACAGTAGGAGGTTCTTTTCCAGTTGAGCCAGGTTCGTTCAGTTGTATCACCGGGTGCTGTTACTCCATTGCGCCACAGGGGGTGCTGTTGCTTCATCCTTCTATGACGAAGAACTTGCCAGCCTATTAGGACTTCCACCTTTCCAGCAATCAGTCTTCCTTATTTATTGGCGTCATAAAAGTCCTCCCCCGCAAAGTGGTCCCTAATTTCTCTACTCACAGCTAGCTGTTTTCGACTGCTTAGGTCAGTGTTTCCCAACCTTTTTTGAGCCGCGGCACACTTTTTACATTTACAAAATCCTGGGGCACACCACCAACCAAAATGACACGAAACGACACAGTAATACATATTGTTAATATGTTTATAAATGTATTTATACACTCAGTGTGAAACCTGGGCCTGTTTCGATGAACACAACATAGATATCCTGGCAGGAGTGGCAGAAAGACACAAACTTCCCACACAGAACTCCCATAACCAAGAGAAAATGCTATAAGAGTTTGGTGGGCATTGACCTTGAGTTTTGGAGTTGTAGTTCACCTACACCCAGAGAGCACTGTGGACTGAAATAATGATGGATCTGGACCACACTTGAAATGGATACTCAATATGCCCAAATATGAACGCAGATGGAGTTCAGGGGAAATAGACCTTGCCATTTGGGAGTTGTAGTTGCTGGGATTTATAGTTCCCCTACAATCAAAGAGCATTCTGAACCCCACCAATGATAGAACTGGGCCAAACTTCCCACACAGAACCCCCAGGTAGCTCCTTTTCTGAATGGCTCTTTCCCTCTTCCACACCAGAAGGGAAAGCACTCACTCAGTCCACGGTTGCCTGCCTTACTTCCTTCTTTCCTGCGGTTCAAAAGAAGCTGGTGGGCCTGCCGCGGACTGTGCTCCACACTTCCGCTTCCGTTCCCTGCCCTCCCTCGATTGGAGGCTGGCTGGCTGGGGAAATGGCCGAAGGAGGCAGCGCCCCGGCCCCTTCTTCTTCACCACCACCCGGCCCTTCCTCCTCCTCCTCCAAGCAGCAGCAGGAGTTCGGCAGGAGGGGGAAGAGAAGGGGGAAGAGCAGTTTTCCCGCGGCACACCAGGTGATTGCTCACGGCACACTAGTGTGCCATGGAACAGTCGTTGGGAAACACTGGCTTAGGTAAGCAGGGGCAGGGCTGACAGCGGGCTGCCCAAACCAGCCCGGGGTCTCGAACCTGTAACGTTCAGTTGATAAGATCTTTAGCAGCTGTTGTTCTAACCGCTGTGCTAAACTTCCAGCCCTGTGCTGTGTTCTCGCACACTGGGCCCGTAGAATAGCTGCTTCTAGGATGTGGCTTCTGTTTGCTCAACGGGACGCCGGGGTGCCTCAGCTGGAAGGTCCCCTTACTTTCCCCAATGATAAAGTCCTTCGAGGCTTGAGATAAGTTTAACAAAGTTCTTTATTTGGGCTTAACAAACTGGAAGGCTTCAAACAGGTGACTTTCTCAGTCTGCAGCAACACAGGTCCAGATGACCCATAAGACCACCCAAGGCCATGGCCTAGGGTGGCATATTTTGGGGGGCAACAGGTCCGGACCCCCAGTATTTTTTAATCCAAAAAAAATTCCAATTTTTAAAAAAAATTTTTTAAAGATGGTGGCGTAAGCACCACCCACGACCGCCCCCCCCCAGCTCTGCTCTTATCGGCTCTGCCCCCGCCCTCGGCTCCGCCCCCGCCTCCTCGCGCGCCCAGTCTGTTTCCCTGCCTTGCCTCAGTTGCTCTGTGTGTGTCTGAGAAGGAGGGTGGGAGGAGCCAGCCGAGCCTCGAGTGCGCCCGCCCCGTGCACGGGCGTCTGCTGCGGAGGTGTTGGCAGGGGCGGTCCTACAAGGTAGGCCAAGTAGGCGGCCGCCTAGGGCGCCATCTGGGAAGGGGGCACCATCCTGGCCACATGGGGCGCCATCCTGGCCCTGCCGATGTTCCTCAGGCAGCGCGCCAAGTTTGCCCAGGCCGCGCTGCCTGTATTCGACCTCATTTGAACATTTTGGCTGTTTTTCTATTTACATTAACATTGGGATCCTAATTTTGGACTTATGGGAGACTCCTATGGATTATGAGACGGGTGGTAGGTAATATATTCGGATTTTGATGCATTTACATTGCATTTCTTGTTGATTATTATACAGTTCTGCTTAATATTGTCATACAATATAATACAAATACAATATAACAATAGAATGATGATATATTTTATATTACATGTAATATTACAAACAATATTGCGGTATAGCGGTATTGTACAAAATACTAATATATAATATTTTATTTTACTTTATTTTGGGTTATTTGAGTTTTATAGGAGTCATGAAAATATTTAGTAGAGGGTAATTTCATTTAAATAAATAATTTTATTTATTATTTTATAATAGTAATATAATAGAATGTTATATTGTATTATAATGTCAATATATTATAATATAATTATATTGCAATGTAGTATAATATAATTAGGATATAATATAGTATATATTATCAGATTGCCAGATTTGATCACCAACAATGGTCCACCCTGGCCTCACATCGGGAGGCATGGAGAAGCACTATCCACAATGCTGCGGCCTCTTTCGAGAAGACACGCCGAATGGGTCTCGAAGAGAAACGACAACGCAGAAAGAACCGCAACTTGGAAAAAACATCACCCAAGGAGACTTTCTGCTGCGCTTTCTGCAACCGAACTTGCCTATCTCAGATTGGCCTTTTTAGTCATCAACGCGCTTGTAAAAAGCGTGGGATGAGTCCTTCCTGAATCTTCGTTCGCGAAGTAATGCCGAGAGAGAGAGAGAGAGATAATATAGTATGAGTATGGTATAATATATTGTATATACATTGATACAATATAATACTACTAATGGTATTGTGATATTATAATTGTATATTTGTTTTACATGGGGGGGGCAAAATAATGTTTTGGGGGACACCAAAATAATGTTCGCCTACCATTTAAAATTACCTCCGACCGCCCTGGGTGTTGGGCGCCCGTCTTTGAGTCCGCACTCCTACCTTCGGGGCCGAAGATAAGTTTGGTTGGTGTATTTGTCTCTGTTGGCTGCCCTGTAATTTAGGGGCAAGCCAAACTGTGGAGCTCTGACTTGGAGAGAAAGCTTTCCCCAAATTCCCCTCCGAATGGGACCCAGGGTCTCTCTCCACAAATGGCAAGGGAAGCTGCTTGGAGGAGGGAGAAGGAAAGAAGGCTTTATGCGGAGAGAAAGCCTCCCCCTCCTTCTGAGAGAGAGGAGAGAGAGAGAGAGAGAGAGAGGCTTCAGAGACCCTCTTCTTTCCTTCCTCAGAGTCAAGCCAAACTTTGGAGAGAGACCTGTTAAGAGCCGTTTTGGTAAGGAAGTCCTGCTTACCCAGGCATGGGAAAACCTTGGCCCTCTTGGTGCTTTTGACTTCAACTCCCACAGTTCCTAACAGCCGGTATAAGGGAAACTAGGGAGAATGCTAAGGAAATAAGAGTGAAGGGAGCTGTGGGAAGCTAAATATAGGAAATGCAACACTACAATATGTGATAATATTAATTATTATAGAATCATATCACAACAAGCAACATAGCAAATTTACACCAGAAGCAGGGCCGTAGCCAGGATTTTGTTTCGGAGGGGGCTGAGTTTGGTTCGGGGGGGGGGGGCTGAGACTGGGTGGAAGAGGGTCTACCCTAGCAAATCTTTTGTATTGTTATCCCAATAACCCCATTAATGTGGAATATAATGAGCATGGTGATCAGATCATGATATGAATAAACATAACAGTTTAAATAATGTACCAGTAAGGCCTTTTCGCGGACCACCCTGAGAATTTCGGGGGCTGAAGCCCCTTAGCCCCGGCTACATGCCTGATCAGAAGGGTCAAGCATGGTGCCAAAGACATAAATTGACTGGCATCTACTAGATAAATAATTATATTAGACAATGAAAAAACGTATCTTGGATCTAAACATGCAATCTTACATGCAGTGTTACATATCCAAGATATGCTATTTTCATTGTCTAATATAATTATTTATCTAGTAGATGCCAGTCAATTTATGTCTTTGGGCACCATGAGCTTCTGAACTTGCTGACCAAAATGTCAGCGGTTTGATTGGGGAGTGGAGTGAGCTCCTGCTGTTAGCCCCAGCTTCTGCCAACCTAGCAGTTCAAAACATGCAAATGTGAGTAGATCAATAGGAACTGCTTCAGCGGGAAGGTAACAGCACGCCATGCAGTAATGCTGGCCAAATGACCTTGGAGGTGTCTACAGACAATGCTAGCTCTTCGGCTTAGAAATGTAGATGAGCACCACTACCTCAGAGTCAGACACAACTATACTTAATATCAGGGGAAACCTTTATCCTTACCTTAGACCACATGTGCTATGATATGTACACACACACACACCCCTTTGAAGGCTTTCAGTCTTTAAAAACCAGGACACAAATAACTCTGCTTTTTTTAGCAACAAAATTCTCCTGGCACTGTTAAGGAGTCAGTTGTTTCCTTAAAAAACATGCCGGTCAACGAAGAGAAAATAACTCTGTAGTATTAGCATAATAAGCTGTTCAACCACATTTATAGCCAGTGTTACAATAAGTTATGAATCTGCTGTACTAATTAAATAATTAATTGATTGATTAAGGACATTTCCTGATTATGTGACAGAGCCTATGACTGAGCCATTGGGGAAGATTTGGGAAATCATTTAGTCAAGTGTAGAGAACTGAAACATTTCAATGAGTTGAAAAAGAACTTCGGATTATGCTCACATCTGTTTATATAGTAAGGAGGAAGTTGTGGCTATTTTATATATCAGAGCCAGACAACCTATGGATCTCCAGAGTATTATTATACTGTAAGGCTGAGGGCAAATGAACATTATGTAAGCCGCTCTAAGTGCCTTTGTAGCTGAAGAAATAATAAACAAACAAATACAATCACAGAATTATGAAGTTGAGAGGGAGCCCAGGAGTCAGCTCTATTGTTACAAAGCTAAATTATCCCTGGCAGATGGCACTCCAACCTCTGCTTAAAACATTGATCAACTCAGAATCTGCCATATTCTCAGGTAAAATCATATTTATTTTACTTATTTATTTATTTATTATTCGGTTTTATATTTCGCTCCTCCCAGCAGGCTCGGGGCGGATCACAAATACAAGCATACAATAAAAGCATACGATAAAACATACAGTAAAAACACAATACATAGCCATGATGGTACAGGTCTACGATTCTTTGACTGAAGCGAGACGGACCAATTGAATTTGGATTTACCCAAACGCTAGCCTGAAGAGGGCCGTCTTACATTCCCTTCGAAAAGGGAGGAGTTCAGGGATCGCTCGAATGTGGTCAGGGAGCGAATTCCAGAGTACTGGAGCCGCCGCAGAGAAAGCTCTCTGTCTTGTACTGGACAAATGGCAGGAGCGGGACGATGGTACAACCAACAAATTTTGCTCTTCCGAGCGCAGTGATCTCGGGGGAACATACGGGTAAGGCGGTCCCTCAGGTACACAGGCCCTAGACCGTGCAAGGCCTTAAAGGTTAAAACCAACACCTTGAAGGCAATCCGGTACTCGATGGGAAGCCAGTGCAGTTGCCGAAGGATGGGAGTGATGTGCTCCCTCACTGGTGCTCCCACCAGCAAGCGAGCTGCGGCGTTCTGCACCAGCTTGAGTTTCCGGATTGTCGACAAGGGAAGGCCAACGTAGAGGGCGTTACAGTAATCCAGCCTCGAGATGACCGTCGCTTGGATCACCGTGGCCAGGTCATCCCTGGACAGGTAGGGGGCCAGTCGCCTAGCCTGTCATAGGTGGAAAAATGACGTCTTGCTGACCATGGAGACCTGGGCCTCCATGGTCAGCAAGGAGTCCAATTTGACACCCAAGCTCTTAACCAAGGATGACGGGCTAAGTTGCTCGGCATCCAGGGTAGGCAACCGGCACTCATCCAGCCCAGGTCGACCAGGCCACAAGATCTCCGTCTTCGACGGGTTCACCTTCAGCCGGCTGGCACGCAACCATTCAGTCACGGCCTCCAGGCATAGATGGAAACAATCGGGTATGGTATCCGGCCTGCCGTTCATTCTCAGCAGAAGCTGGGTGTCATCAGTGTACTGATAACACTCCAGACCAAAGTCGCGGGCCAGCTGGGCCAGGGGGCGCATGTAGATGTTAAATAATAAGGGCGAGAGGATGGCCCCCTGGGGGACCCCACAACTTAATGGGAGCCTCCCAGAGACCTCCTCTCCCCTCTCCACACGCTGTCCCCGATCCTGGAGAAAGGAGGCCACCCATTTAAGGGCAGTCCCCCTGACTCCAGTCACGGCTAGGCAGTGGGCTAACAATGCATGATCTACGGTATCAAACGCTGCTGTTAGATCTAACAAAACAAGCAGGGCTGACCCACCCTGGTCCAGCTGGCGGCGAAGTTGGTCTGTAATGGCGACAAGCACGGTCTCCGTCCCATGCCCAATACGGAAGCCGGACTGGAAGGATCAAGTCCAGCTGTGTCTTCTAAGAACCGCTGCAGCTGATCCGCTGCTGCCCTCTCAATTACCTTGCCTAAAAAAGGCAAATTAGACATAGGTCGGTAATTGGAGGGAGCCGAAGGATCTAAATTCGGCTTCTTCAGCAGCGGTCTTACCATGGCCTCTTTCAAACCCCCTGGGAACACTCCTTGCTCAAGGGAGCTGTTGATAATCTTTCCCAGGGGTCCCGTAACCCCTCCCGGCAAGATCTAACAAGCCAGGAGGGGCACGGATCAAGGGAGCAGGTAGTTGGTCTAGCTGCAGCAAGTAATTTATCGACAGCTGCTGCGTCCAGCAGTTGGAAACGGGTGAAGGTGGGCCCGCCGAGTGGCGGCGGGGTCTCGAGTTCACATACTGTATCAAGAGTGGCTGGGATATCCCGGCGGAGAGTCGAGATCTTGTCAGCAAAATAGTTCTGGAATGCCTCAGCTGTGGAGCCAAACCCCTATAATTTGGGACAGTCGAAATTGTTGTCAGTGACCGAATTATTTTGAAGAGTTGAGCTGGGCATGAACTAGCCGACTCTATCAAGGAAGAATAGTGGACCTTTTTGGCTTCCTTGATAGCACGCTCATAAACATCCTTAAATTGTTTATAAGCCGATCTCGATGCTCCGTCACGGAGATCTCGCCACACGTCCTCTAACTGTCTCTTCCTCCGTTTCACCGCCCGTAACTCCTCGGTAAACCAAGGCAAGCGATTACTACGGGGAATGAGAGAGCGTCTGGTGGCGATCTCGTCTAAGGCTGTGGAAAGACAGGTGTTCCAGCATTCCACTTGCCTGTCGACTGAGTCGCTGGTGAGCTCCAATTCCCTCAGAGCATTCAGGAACCGAGTGGGTTCCATAAGTCTCTTCGGGCGAACCAGAATGGGTTCGGCACCCTTACCGGGAGGAGAGGTCACCTCAAGACGGACTTCCAGGACACCGTGATCCGACCATGGAACCTCGACTATATAATCATAGTTACATTTGATACATAGTTATACAAGGGGTATCTAGTCCACCACGACTCAAAAATAATGTAGGAACACACAGTCAAAACACTCCTGCCAGATTATCATCCACTGCTTAAATGCTTCCACAAAAGACTCCACCACACCTGAAGGTAGTACATTCCATTGTGAAACAGTTCTTACCATTAGGAAGTTCTTCCTAATGTGGAAGCTCTCTCTCTCTCTCTCTCTCTCTCTCTCTCTCTCTCTCTCTCTCTCTCTCTCTAGTTTGAATCCATTGCTATGTGTCCTAGTCTGAGAGGAAGGGGGAAGCTGGGCAAATGGTGCCACGTTGGGTGCCTTCTACATAAGGCCTGGCCCAACTTGGGCCTCCTTCCTTTTCTTCCTTCTCCGTCCCTCCTCCCCTTCCTTCTTTTCTCTCCCTTCTTCTTCCTTCATTCCTTACTTTTCTTACTTTCCTTTCCTCCTTCCCTTCCTTCTCTTCCTTTCTTCCTATCCACCCTTCTTTTCACTTTTTCCTTCCCTCCCTCCCTTCCCTCACCTCCCACTTTCATCCCTTCCTTCTCTTCCTCCCTTCTCCTTGTTTCCTCCCCTCCTCCTTTTTCTTCCTTCTCCCTCCCTCCTCCCCCTTCCTTCTTTCCTCTCCTTTCTTATTCCTTCATTCCTTCCTTTTCTTACTTTCCTTTCCTCCTTCCCTTCCTTCTCTTTCGTTCTTCCTATCCACCCTTCCTTTCACTTTTTCCCTCAATACAAAAAATCATCAGCAATACACGTTTTGAAGATCAAAGGAGAAGATAAGATTTTATTTTTAGTGTGGGTCTGAGTGATGTGGGGGTGTGGGGTGTGGTAGAGGTTGTCTTAAAGGGGGCGTAATTCCAAAGTGTGGCCTAGGGTGCAAAAAGGTCTTAATCCGGGCCTGCAGCAAAAGGGCCAGCAAACTGGGCAATACTGGTCTTCTCCTTTTGGGGAAAATCCTATGACCCTTCCCTGGTCAATCTTTCTTTACTTTGCTGGTGTGTGGCCCCTTCTTCCGACTCCAAGCTGTGTTATGGATAGCCAGGTGACCTGTACCAGGCAAGGCTCCTGTCAATTAGCCAGGCTGTTGGGACTGTAGGTGATCCCTTCACAAAAGACTGTGAAGCTGTTCTGTATTTCTCCAGCAAAGGCTGGTCTGTTACCCCAGCAAAGCTGTAAGACTTAATGCCTTTTTCCAAGTACGAAGGAATAGGCTACCTTAAATCACGTCCTCTCCAATAGAGAAGCTGTTAAGACTGAGAGAGAAAAACATCCCCTTTCCCTCCCAAATCCTGGGGATAGGGGCAGGTCTGCGTAACAAAGCAAAGTGGTTTTGCGAACGCCACTGAAAGCTAGCGTCGAAACCCCTTGTAGATTTAAACTGACCACTGACCACTTCGTGAAGATGCAGCCTAAAGCGTGCGTCCCACTGTGAGAGGATCTATTTACAATTACGCTGCCACCATATTCACTCTGGCTACCGATGTGAGGGCTTTGATAATAAACGACTTCCAGAGATGTTGTTTTGAAAGTGTTTAACCTAAAAGAACTAGACATGGGGTTTCAGATGGAGAACACAATCCAGGCTATCTACCAGAAACAAACAGCCAAAATAATAATCAATCAAGGGAAAACTGAAAAGTTAGAGATCCAAAAGGAGTAAGGCAAGGATGCCCACTGTCCCCCCTGCTATTCGTCCTTATGCTGAGATGCTGCTAAATACCATCAGGGAGGATGACAATCTCAAAGGGGTGCAGATAGGAAAGGAAAAAACAAAAGTGAAAGCTTTCGCGGATGACGTTGCCTTAATCATACAAAGCCCAATAGAAACCATCCAGTTATGGATGAAAAAAATTGAAGAATTTGGCGAGATAGCTGGCCTCAAAATAAATAAGAATAAAACCCAATTCATAGTAAAAAAATTGAGTGGAGAAAAGAAACAGAAGCTGGAAGACATCTCAGGAGTTAAAATAGCAAGTAAAGTGAAATATTTAGGAATTAACTTAACATCCAAAAATTCCAGCTATTTAAAACAATTATACAGAATTGTGGAAAGCAATCCCAAAAAGATCTAGGAAATGGGAGAAACTTAACCTATCATTGATGGGAAAAGTAGCGTCACTCAAAAATGATGATCCTACCCAGAATCAATTTTCTTTTCTCCACTATACCAATTATAAAAAAGAGGACCAATTCAAAATTTGGATGAGGGATATGTCAAAATTCTTGTGGGAGGAGGGAAAAACCAAGGATAAAGATGAAGACAATACAAGATAGCAAGGAAAGAGGAGGGCTGGGGGTACCCAATTTAAAAATATACTTTGAGGCCAACTGTTTCGCCTGGGCGAGAGAATGGGTTAACTTAGAAGAGGACAGGATGCTAAACCTAGAGGGCCATGACCTAAGGTTCGGGTTCAACATATGGGTTATGATAAAATCAAGGCAGATGCGGGATTTAAGAACCACTACACTAGAGACGCGATACTTAGAGTATGGACAAAATATTGGAAAAGAGGTACAAAAAACTCCTCTATGGCTATCCCCAACAGAGGCGTTCAGGATCAGGGAACTAGGAAGCAGAAAATGGACCCAATATAGGGAACTTTGTCAGATTATTGCATTTTGAATGGCAATTCATGAGTCAGCACAAGATGTATTTTCTGCAGTGTGACACCAGATGGCGCTGTCTCAAGACTGATGAATGGAATCTTGAGGAATGACAGTTGGGATCTGACAGTTGGGAATTGTCCGTTGAAGAGGACAGTTTGGATTAAATATTTGTGAGGAAAGGATGTTTTAGAAAGGTAGCTGTGATTGCTGTTGTTTTTCCATGCTTAGCTTGTTATTGTTAAATACAATTCAATACAAAGTTATATTTTTACCTTGTGAATTGAATGAGAGTGTCATTATTCACACGAACAGAGACTGGAGTTTATTGGGCCGATGGGGAATTAAACTTCTATATTTCTGTTGCCTATTCCGCTGAGGCATAAATACTCAACGCCGAAAAGGTTATGGGCCCAGTTCCCAGAACCCAGAACACAGAATCCAGAATTGCAGAGGCACAGAGATACTACATAACCCATAATTCATAGAAAAAGTTTTTGAATAACACTAGAAATTGCAGCAGAAATCGCTGTTTACCTCAGTGTTAGAGAAAAAAAACTGAAGTGAATTTTTGCCAGGAGCATCTGTAGTGTGAAGAAAGATGGCATTATTTGGAGCACAGCATCATTTAGAAAAACTCAGAGGCAGCTCAAATTATTTAATATGGGCTACCAAAGTGCGAGCAGTTTTGGCAAAGGAGGAGCTGTTATCCTGCCTTACACATCAACCTATTTCTGATGCAGAAAGGTTGAAAGATGGCAAGGCAAAGATGTCAATGGAAGATTGTGCCAGAGAGACTCATTTGAGTAAAATGCTGAGCCTATTTAATGATTTAGCAACAAGGGGCACCAATTTTACAGAAGATCAGAGAGGCTTAATTCTACTAAGCAGTTTGGGGCAGAGCTACAACTCATTCATTGACTCCATGCAATCTGTGAAAAGAAGAGGACATCAACTTCGACTTAGTTTCGACTAGATTGGAGACCTGGGCTTGTTCAGAAGAAATGCCCAGCAACTTTCAACGGAGAAGACGGTCAACAAAGGCTTCAATATGAAGAGGAAAGAACAATCCAGTGTGACATCATCTGTTACATTTTTGTAATAAAGAGGACACAAAGCTAGACAATGTCATCAGAACAAGTTTAAGAAGAGTGAATCAGCACAGAGCAAGAAAGAACAGATCAACAATTCAAGAAAAGACTCTGATTCAGGCTGTCTGTTGATGAGTTTACAATGTAACCCTGGATTATTGACTCTGGGAGTGCAAAGAGTTTTGTTAAGGATAGTAAATTGTTAACAGAGAAGGAACCTTTATCTGTTTCTATGCAAAGTTGTGTGAGTCTAGCCAATGGTCAAAGGTGCAAGGTTTTAACAAAGGGAGAAGTTTAAGATATCTTTATTTACTGATTCTCAATCTTGTATAGCAATATCAAATGCTGAAGGATTAAAGCAGAGAACAAAATATATTGGGGTAAGGTACCAAAATGTTAGAAAGTTAGTACAGGATGGTTTTATTAATCCTGTGTATGTCCTGTCAGATGAGAATATGGCTGATATGTTTACAAAATCATTGACTAATTGTAAATTAAATGTATTTTGTAAGAATATTGTTATTATAAGTAATGTGAGTACTTGTGTTGCTCATGAAGGAGGAGTGTCAGATTATTGCATTTTTAATGGCAATTCATGAGTCATCACAAGATGTATTTTCTGCAGTGTGACACCAGATGGCGCTGTCTCAAGACTGATGAATGGAATCTTGAGGAATGACAGTTGGGATCTGACAGTTGGGAATTGTCTGTTGAAGAGGACAGTTTGGATTAAATATTTGTGAGGAAAGGATGTTTTAGAAAGGTAGCTGTGATTGCTGTTGTTTTTCCATGCTTAGCTTGTTATTGTTAAATACAATTCAATGCAAAGTTATATTTTTACCTTGTGAATTGAATGAGAGTGTCATTATTCACACGAACAGAGACTGGAGTTTATTGGGCCGATGGGGAATTAAACTTCTATATTTCTGTTGCCTATTCCGCTGTGGCATAAATACTCGACGCCGAAGAACTTATAGAGTGGGATGGGCAAAAATATGTGCTCAAAAGTATGGAACAACTGAAATTAGAAGGGATAGTGTTGAGCTGGTTTTCCTATCTCCAAATAAAAGAGAAATTCAAAGTAGACTCAAAAAGAGGATTTGAGGAGAATAGTAATGAACTAGAAGAAATTTTACTGGGTAAAAACCAGAAAATCGTAGGGAAAAATCTACAAGGTGTTATTAAAATGGGAAACAGAGAACAACCAGGACAGGGAATACATGAAGAGCTGGTCTAGAAACCTAGGATATAAAATCAATAAGGAAACATGGACACAAGTATGGAAAGGGATGTGGGTAGTGTCGCCAGTTATGCCTACCACGAAAACTGGGTCAAGATGATCTACAGGTGGCACTTGGCTGGCCAAACTAGCTAAGATATATAGAAATCTTAATCAGTGCAGGAGATTCACTTCAACTGGCACCTTCTTCCACGTATGGTGGACGTGTGACAAAACAATCAAATACTGGAAAATGATCCAACTAGAAATTAATAAAATATTGGGATGGAAAGTAGCAAGGAAACCCGACCTCTTCTTACTGGGGATAAAGATAGAAGCTTTCCTAAAGAGGACTGGAGAACTTTTACTCTCTGCACAACCGCGGCGAGAATGGCCTTCGCCCAACAATGGAAAGAGGCGGAACCCCCCACGAAAGAAACCTGGTTCTCCAAACTTTGGGGAGCTATCCAGATGCTGGCCTTAAGCGAGAAACTGCGCCGGGACGACAACAAAGATAAAGAGACAATGGATTGGTTAAAAATTAGAACTTACTGTAAAGGGAATTTAATGTAGAGTTAAACATGACATAGAGACAGAATGATTCAACTTTCTCCCCCCCTATACCCCTGGGGCGCAAAGGAGGACTAAGAGATAGTCGAATAGAAAAGAGCGGGCCTGGAACCAAACCCCTCGACCTCCGAACACGAGCACGCTTTTCACACCCCTTTTCTATCTTTCAGCTATAGCACTCAACACGAGGGAAAGGCCCCCGGGCCTTTCCCTCGTTGACAGTCTTACCCCTCATCTCAAGCTCTATCTTTCTGACTTTCTTTTCTGTTCCCCCGAACCTTTTGGAACCCCCATCTCGACTCGAGATGGTTATATGTTGTTTGTCTGTATTATCTTATGAAAATCAATAAACTTTATTTTTAAAAAAAGAAAGTGTTTAACAATTTATTTCTCAACCGGGTTCAATGCTTAGTTGGTTAAAAGCTCCGAAGAGGTACACACATGAAGTTCCAAACAAATTTATCACTGGGGTTTTAACTTCCCCTGATACTATTACAAGCAGGCTAATACTCCTCTGCTACTATAGGTGTATAACTAAATAACCCTTTAGGTTATTTACACCACTACCCAGGACTAAACTTGTCCTCAACCTGGATTTCTCTAAACCCACACAGAACTGAACACTTGCAGCTCTAACAAACAGCTGGCACCCCACCAACCGCCAAATACCAACTGACTCTCCAACTGACCAAATTCAAACACTTCAGCATTCTAATTTAGCCTCCTGGCTGGCTCCGCCCACTGTCACTATGGCAACACATCCCCCTAGGAGGGAAATGCCTCCATTATCATAGTTAACTCCTTTAGGGTCTGTCTAATACTTAACGCCATATTCCAACAATAAAACACACACACACATTGACTTCATTACAGTCTGCAACTCTTGATTGATTGGCAGCCCTCTGGGCCGTAAATGCAAATCAAGAAAGTCACTGTAATGAAGTCAATATATGTATTGTTTTATTGTTGAATATGTGGTTATATGATTACATTTGTATTGGAATATAAGGTTAAATGTTAAACAGACTCTAAAGGGTTAACTCTGATAATAGAGGCGTTTCCCTCCTAAGAGAATGTGTTACTATGGAAACAGGGGGAGGAGCCAGAGAATCTGTGGTGGGAGGCAGATTCAAAAAAGTTCAGTTGGAGAGACAGTTGGAGAATGTCAGTTGGAGAGTAGCTAAGCCAGCGGAAGGCAGGGCTTAGAGAGTTGTCTGTTCTGTTCTGAGGTAACAGAATGACAGCTGTGGTTTTAAACTGCAAAAGAGGCAGTTTATTCTAGGGCAGTGTTTTTCAACCTTTTTTGAGCCGCGGCACATTTTTTACATTCACAAAATCCTGGGGCACACCACCAACCAAAATGACACAAAATGACACTCTAACACAGTAACACATAGAGTTAATCTGTTTTTAAATTTATTTATACACTCAGTGTGAAACCTGGGCCTGTTTCGATGAACACAACATAGATATCCTGGCAGGAATGGCAGAAAGACACACACGAAGGTATTGCTCAACAGCTGTCAGTCATGGGAAAACTTCGGCCCTCTGGGTGCTTTGGACTTCAACTCCCACCATTCCTAACAGCCTGAGGCCCTTTCCTGCTTACCGTGAGGATACACTTTGTTTTTGCACTAACTTCTGTGATTTCATCAAATATCGCGAGTTTTCCATAGAGGAGCGCTCTGTGAACTCGCTACTTCCTGGTTCGCAACTCCTCCGCTCTCTGTGGCAACCACGCCGAACTACCTTATGTAAGACTTTTGATTTTCTTCAGCAGGATTGGGTACTTTGAATGTGTTTTTTGCGTATGATTATGCATGATTAATTGTGCATTTTGTACTGTGACGTAGCGGCGCTCCTTTCATAAGTAAGGGTATTGGAGGTTCCAATTTCCCACGGCACACCTGATGATTGCTCATGGCACATTAGTGTGCCCCGGCACACTGGTTGGGAAACACTATTCTAGGGAACTGAGAGAACAGTTTCTAGTGTAGGTTAAGCTGGAGAGTTAACCTGATGATATAGGTAGAAACCAGTAGTTTGGTAAATCACCTATGGTATAGCAGTTGACAGAGTAGGACTGCTGAGTAGTGATTGAGGAAGAATGGTCAGTACAAGGAAACACTGTACCTTAGTAGCGAGAACTGTGTATCCTCAAGAATTGTAACTCTGAGGAAAACTAAGCAACGAGTAACAAAGAACTAATATCCTCTGTGACCACCTAAGATTTTGCAACGTTGACACACTCAAGCTTCTATACAAACTGTTAAATACATTGTTTGATGTTCCTTCATGAAATCTCTCTCACTCATGTCATTCCAACATACGTGCCTCAAAATAAGCCCTCACATCGGCAGCTAGGATTGATATGGTGGCAGCGTGATTGTTTAAAAAGATCCTCAAAGTGGGACGAATGCTGAAAGCTGCATCTCCACAATTGATGGCAGCGGTGGGATCGCCTGCCCTGCCACAGTTTTCCACAGTTCTCCCAGTTGTGAGTTCGAATCCACACAAAGATCTTTCTCACGGGCACGGGGGGGGGCATCTCTCCCATGGGAAATCGAGCACATCCGAGCTCAAGCAAGGCAGGGCAACGGACAAAACCAGCTCAGGGGGTCTTGGCAGATGGGACATGTAGATCCCCAAGCCCCAGCTTGGGATTTCTAGTTTCTAAGCACCAAGGACCCATTTTTTCTGTTTTCCATTGCTTTTTGGTCCATTTCTGACTCTCCCTGGCTGGTTTCAGCTAAAAGCCATGATCCATCTTTGGAACCTGGGACCCTGGAGGGCCCCCTCATCGGCAGACCGGCTATGTGGAAGTCCCTAGGGGTTTTTGCGCGTTTGGGGACTTGAAATGGCCGCAGGATCCATCTGGCTTGGGATGAGTAGTGCACCAATGGATCAAATATGGACTCTTTTATTCCCTGGACTTTCTACTGTTCGTTTTACACCTTCCCTGCAGTGCTGGCCCTACACAAAATGTTTTGATTGTACATGTATGCATTCTTTGCGGGAATCAGGGAATTGCGGTTCGCATCCTCTCAGCTGAGCAGAATAAACAATTTCGTGGCTTCTACCTTGCAGTATTGGTGAGCATAATTGGATCTACGGGAGGCGGGTAGGCTACGAGGACCTAGTCGCTCCGGGCTCGCCAGGTTAACTGAACCCTCGCGGTCTCTGCCCCGTGGTCGGTCCACGAGGCTTGCCCGGTTGTCAGACAGCCGGCCTGGGGGATTGGCAGCTGTTCGATAACACTATCACCTTTTAGGTCACGTAGCTAGGCAGGCGCTAAATTTGAATGTGAATGGATTTGTTGCTACCGTGTTTCCCCAAAAGTAAGACAGTGTCTTATTTTCTTTTTATCCCCAAAAGCCCCACTACGTCTTACTTTCAGGGTACGTCTTATATAAAGTAAGACGCATTCCCGCCGCCACGCCCACACCGCTGCCGCTGCCACGCTGCCGCTGCCGCAACCGGCCCCATCGGCCGTGGCACACCTCCGCGGCGCACCTTTCTGTGCGTGCCCCTCTGCGCCGCCACCGGCGCATGTGCAGAAGTACCTACAGGCGCTATAGCGCCTGTAGACGTTTCTGCGCGTCTTGCGGGCGGCGGCGGCGCGCAGTCACCACAAGCGCGCCTGCCACGCGCGCAGAAACGCGTCTACAGGCGCTATAGCACCGCGGTGTGCCGCGGAGGTGTGCGCGGCCGATGGGGCCGGTTGCGGCGGCGGCGTAGCGGTGGCGGCGGCATGGGCGTGGCGGTGGCGTGGGCATGGTGGCGGCGGTGTGGCCGTGGCGGCGGGGTACGTCTTACTTTCGGGGTACGGCTTATATTAGCCAACGCCCCTGAAACCCCCAATACGTCTTACAATCGAGGGTGTCTTACTATCGGGGAAACACGGTATAAATATGTCTGTAACTTTGCAAATAAACATTTTAGCCTTGCAGAAACTTCAGGACTCGTGGCTTAACGTCCTTTCCAGCTGGTAAAGACTCTTCTCTCGGTGTGCGCGTTTCCGGATCTGGGTGAGACTATTGATTTGGGATTTTATTGGGAAAACTAGTGCTTCTAAAAGGTCCACCTTGATTTGATTTGGGATCTTCGTGCTTAGAGGGTATCTGGGCTCCCGGACGCATCTGGGCAGAGCTCTGTTAAATTGCGTTCGAGTACAAATACATGTGTGTGTGTATAACAGATATAATATCATAGATTTGAAAGGGACCTCTAAAAAGGACCATTATATATTTTATGTTCCAGAGTAGGCAAACCAGACAATCTCTACATCAACACCCACAAGAATAAAGAAATTTCAAAGATTACAAACCAAGACTTTCTCATGACTTCATTTTCCAGATCACCAGGCTGGGCCATAGCAACCCTTGGCAGGGGACGGCTAGTGCTCACTAGAAGCCTTGTGTGATAAACTCCTTTTTTAAAAAAATAGTTTTTATTGGAGTTTTATACATAAGTAAAAGTAGTTAAAGAGGGAAGGAACAAGGGGTAAGGAAGAAATAGAGGAAAGGGGAAAAGTGGGAAGGGTAAGGGGGGTAAGGGATAAGGGTGTGTGGAGTGGAAGAAAGAGGAAGGGATATATAGTAAAGTTAGGAATAGAGGTAGAGATAAAGATAGAAATATTGTCTTCCAGTACGGTCCATGAGGAAATTATTTCCGTACTTGATACATTCTTTTCCCTCGTCTTAATTCCAGCTTCCGATTATTGACTGTGTGAGCTTGTAACTATAGCTTTAATGATTTCAGGTAACGTTTTAAGGGTTGCCAATCAGTTCTGTTTTTGGTACTTTGGTCATTGACCAGGCTGTTCAATTCGTCTACTTCCATTAACTCATATAGTTTGGTTATCCAGTCTTCCATCTGTGGGATATCCTCTTTTTTCCAGCTTCTCGCCAGAACTATTCTTGTTGCTGCCGCTATGAAGTATAAGAGTTTATCTGATTTTCGATCGATCTTCTTGATATCGAGGATTCCAGAGGCCTGTGCCTCACGTGGGTTCGCCTTGTGCAAATTCCAAGGAACCCCACAAAGGCAAGATGGCCTCGCCTGGCCCAGGACAGCTCAGGATCTATAGTTCATTTCTACCTCCAAGGACTCATCTTCATGAACTTTTCCCATACCATATGAACTGACATTCTTAACCAGACTCTTGCCAAAGAAAAATGCCCTTATATGAAATAGAAACCCCAGGACTGGACTTTTGATTGCAAACATATATCTCTAAGGACTTTCTTTGCTCCATTAAAGAATTAACCTCTGCCTGGCTCTCCCAAAAGGGAGATCCTGTTATTTTCTCTTATGAAATGATGAATGTATCTCTCTGAGTTTGTTACTTTATGTAGCTGTATGTAATACCAAAGCTGTGTGAAAGTCAAGCATGATATTTTCCTATATTTTCCTATATTTCTGTGTAAGTTCTCCCTTTGCATGCCCCAACCTCCAGGAAATGTATTTTTAGAAAGATAAATTATACTGGCTGTAAGAAAAACCAGAATAAGCCTTTGTGAGGCTTATAGAAACCAATCAACTATTTCAAAAGACAGGAAAGGCCACCCATCAACACCTATTAATTGACCAGGGGGTTCTTCCATGACTCAGCAAGAGACCTGTCTGCCAGACCCAGTTTTTTCCCTCACATAGGAAATCCCACAATCTCTCACATTTCTAAAACAAAGAAAAACCTGTCAGAAGAGCATGCTACTGCCAGGAACCAATTATTTTTCATCACCACACAAAGATAGCCAAACATCACCAGATTTAGGATTTCCACCTTATCAATGAAACTTCATTAACACATCTTAATCTTCAAAACCATGACTCAATATTCCACTCATTCCCCCTCTTTCATCCCATTGGCTTAGACCCACAGCCAATTGAGGCAAGCAGGCAGGAGTTTTGAAAACTGTTCTGTTTTGGGAAAAGTATAAAAACGTATGTATTACATGTATGCTTTGTACTAGCATGGCCGAAGGATCGCGGTTAGTACCTCATTTCCAGCTGGATGAATAAAACTCAGTGGCCTTTTCTTCAACCTGGTGAGGTCTTTATTGGGAAATTTAGGGGAAAGGGGATTGATTGGTTGGCTTCCTTCCTCACCAGGCCATTTTAGACCCTCTTTGGTGAGTCTAACTGGTCTGCCTTCAAGGCAAGACCCCCAAATTTCTGTTTGCTATCATTCTCATCTGTTAAATTAAGAAGGTAATAATCTGGTTTAAAATCATTTTTTTCTTCTCTTATTTTCTGTGTGTGTGCATGAATTAGTTTCCAATATTTCTGTATCTTCGGGCAGGACCACCAACAGTGGAAGAATGACCCTAGCTGAGTCTTGCATTTCCAGCACTTGTTGCTTGTATTTTTATAATATTTTGCCAATTTTTGGGGGGGGTTAGATGCCATCAAAAGTACATCTTGTACCAATTCTCCGCTGTGGTGGTTGAACCTAAATATTTAATGGTTTTCTTCCAGGTGGACTCCCACTCTTGCAATAATATTGTATGTCCCAAATCTTTGGCCCAGTCGATCATTACTTGTTTCACCGATTCAACCTCCACATCTCAGTCCAGTAACTTATTATACAGGATCCTGATCTGTTTTTTCTCCTGTTTTTGCAACTTCTCCCAAATTGTTTCTTCTTCTACAGAATCTTTTTTGAGGTCTAATTTAAAATACTCTTTTATTTGTATGTAGTGGAACCAGGAGATTTCCATACCTGAGTTTCTTAGAGCATCTAGTGGTTTTAAATTCCACATTCTGTTCTTCCTTTCTAGTAATGATTTGTATGTAAACCATTTTTCCATTGGGATCTCCCTCCTGTGTTGGGCTTCTAATGGTGAAATCCAAAGCGGTGTTTTCGAATATAGTCTTGCCTTGTACCTGTCCCAAGTCTTAATCAGAGCGGCCCTGATATAGTGATTGGTGAAGTTTCTTTCTAACTTTGCTTTCCCATACCAAATGTATGCGTGCCAACCCCTTCTCAAACTCCTGATTCTTCATTGGTCCAAAAATGCCACGGCAAAACCCCAGCAGACAAGGAAGAGACCGGACACACAAAGCTGGATGAGAATAAGATTTATTGCTGCGCACTCATGGACTTTGCCCTCTGGGTGGGCGACCTTTAGCCTACTGACCCCCCGTGGTGCCATAGACTTCGACCTCACAGATACTGAGGAATTCTTTCCTGTCGGGGATGATGATGCTTATGTAGCGGCCCACGAACCCGTAGCAGCTGATGGTGCTGAGGGAGCCCGGGCTGATGTCTGTGATGTTCCCACAGCTGCAAAGAGGGGAGGGAAAAAAGCACATGGCAGATATCAATCATAAGAACATAAGAACATAAGAAGAGCCATGCTGAATCGGACCTCAGCCCATCTAGTCCAGCATTCTGTATCACACAGTGGCCCACCAGTTGTACACGGGGATCTCGAGCAGAAGGGAGGGCAAAACCCTGACCTGCTCCCGACCCCCCACAACCAATCAATGGTGAATCGGTGATAATTGGTGAAGAACTCAATCAATCCATTATTAGATCATGTAGTAGACAAACCAGGAAAGGGATCTTGGGGTTTTGGTGGACAGCTCAATGAAGATGTCAACCCAGTGCGCAGCAGCAGTGAAAAAAGCAAATTCTATGCTAGGCATGATCAGAAAGGGAATCGAAAATAGGTCAGCAAATGTTGTATTACCTCTCTACAAATCTATGGTAAGGCCACATTTGGAGTACTGTGTACAATTCTGGTCTCCGCACCTTAAGAAGGATATAACGGAACTGGAAAAGGTACAGAAAAGGGCAACAAGAATGATCCAAGGGATGGAGCAGCTCCCTTATGAAACCAGGTTGCAACGCCTTGGTCTTTTCAGCCTTGAAAGACGGCGTTTAAGAGGTGACTTGATCGAAGTGTATAAAATCATGCATGGGATAGAAAAGGTGAATAAAGAAAAATTATTTTCTTTGTCACAAACCACTAGGACTAGAGGGCACTCCCTGAAGCTCCAAGGTAGGAAAATTAGGACTAATAAAGAGAAATATTTCTTCACCCAGAGGGTCATTGGGTTATGGAACTCACTTCCAGAGGAGGTTGTGACAGCGGTCAGCCTGGACAGCTTCAAGGCAGGATTAGACAGATTCATGGATACCAAGTGTATCGGTAGTTACTGAAAAGGACATTCAAGTGCCACCTCGGAGTTGGTTGAGGTAGGCATGATTTCCCTGGGTACTGGTTGTGGGGGTCGGGAGCAGGTCAGGTTTTGCCCTCCCTTCTGCTCGGGATCCCGAGCAGTGTACAACTGGTGGGCCACTGTGTGATACAGAATGCTGGACTAGATGGGCTGAGGTCTGATTCAGCATGGCTCTTCTTATGTTCTTATGTAGTAGGGAGAATGTAGCATGCAATAAGTAAAGAGGCAGTACAGGAATATCTGGCTAATCAAAACAAATTCAAGTTTTCAGGGAATGTTTTGCTATGAAAACAAGACAGGGAAGAAAGAAAATCAACTTATTTGAAATGGAGCTGGAGGAGAGTTCTGCAGATCCCATGGATCACCAAAAACATAACAAAATGGGACCTAGAACAATCAAGTAAGAACCCTCCTTTGAAACCAAGTGGCTAAACTGGGACTATTATTCTTTGCACATCTTACGACTCTCCAGAAAGGCCAAAAATGGCTGATAAGGAAGATAGTGAAAGGAAAAGGGGAGGGAGGCCTTCTGAGTGGAGGGACTCCATCAAGGAATTCCAAAAGACATCTGGCCAGTGTTGTGTCCAAAAAGGGTGACGATATTTGTGGCATAGATGTAAGGTAGAATGGAGCTGTAGGGAAATAATGCACAGTCAGAAAATGGAAAGGGAAATTGACGGAACACACGACTTGTAGGGGTTCAGCCTGTGATTACCTCTTTGCCACAGGAGAATGATAAGGATCAGGACCAGGGCCAGCCCTAGGTAATTTTCAAGTGTAAGCAAACAGTATTTTGCCCCCTCCCCCAAACCAATCACTAAAAATTATATAGACTCTCTGCTGTGCTTTCTTTATAACTTTATTTCTAGACACCTCCCCCCCTCTCTCCCCAAGGGGATTCAGGGCAGTGTACATACAAAAAGGCCAACGTTCAGTGCCAAAATCAATTCATACCCGCATCCCACATAATTCTGGAACAAAACTCTAGCTTGTCATGGGGCCCCGTACGCCCTCTCACCCAAAATGTATGTTGGGCATAGTTTAATGTTTTAGGATTTCTGGCTCTTTCGCCACCATGAATGCACAGAATAATTACAACGGTCAAAGCATCAAGGGAGTTGAAATGAGAGACAGAGAGATATTCAATGCAGACAGGAAGGTGGAGAGACTCACATTAAGTTGGATTTGCCGTGATCCTTTATATTGTCCCCAACGTGGATCTGAGCCCCCTGAAGCCTCTTTTCACAGCAGTCCTCCCGGTTCTTCACCACCACTGTGTTCCAGGTCCACATACCACCAGGGCTCCAGATGGTCCTTGGTGTGGGAGCAGGACTTGGCATGATAATTCCCGTTGCAAATCCCGTCCACCGCATTGCTAGCCAAGCAAAAGATTGGATATGAGTAGACAGAGGACTGGAAAGCCGGGCGGCCTTTGGCCAGGTTGCGAACTAGAATGATGGAATCATAGAGGGTTGGAAGACACCTCAAGGACCCAATCCACCTAACGGTAGCGTTCTCTCGCAAACATTTTATTACCTTACTTGCGACCTTGACAAAGGCCTTACTGAATTCGAGATTATGTTATCAAACACCAGTAACCCCTCCGCAAATAAAAAGGATCTATAGTTTGCTAAGGACATCAGGCCGAAATGGTATAAAAGGGTTAGGTCTTGGTCACCCTACGAGAGGACTAGCAGCGGCATGGACTCCCCTTCTCTCTGGCTATATCCGTACACATCTTTTCAGGTTTTATATATCTTTATAGCAGAAAGGAACATGTGGCAAATGTGCTGGAATCCATGTATCAAGACACCCTGACCTTTGCTTGACCTAGGTTAGCAGCTAAGTGTCATACTGAGAACTAACTAACCCCAAACAATGACTCACAAACAAAGAAATTCCATTGCCTTTTGTCTAGCTGGGGGGAGAGAAGGCATTGAGAGAGAAGGCACAAAAAATGTGCTGTATTTCATTTTTGCAATATATAGCTATATAACACCACCTGAGCTCTGCAAGTGCAGCATTCTTCCGAATGAAGTAGCGAGTGATTGAGGACCGAGACATCCATAGGGATACCAAGGGGCTGGTTTATAAAGCCATTGTCCTCCCAACCTTGCAAACCATGGACTGCCTACAGGCGTCATAGGCAACTCCTGGAACGATTCCATCAGTGCTGCCGCCAAAAAATCCTGCAAATCTCTTGGGAAGACAGTCAGACAAACGTCAGCATTAGGCCTGGGCAATCATGGTTCTAAACTACTTACAAAACTAAAGCTCTGGTGGTGAACACTAGGTGGCGCTGGTGCTTTCCTTCTATAGTGTTGCTAAAGTTCTGGTGGTGAACACTAGGTGGCGCTGGTGCTTTCCTTCTACAGTGTTGCTAAAGTTCTGGTGGTGAACACTAGGTGGCACTGGTGCTTTCCATCTACAGTGTTGCTAAAGTTCTAGTGGTGAACACTAGGTGGCGCTGGTGCTTTCCTTCTACAGTGTTGCTAAAGTTCTGGTGGTGAACACTACGTGGCACTGGTGCTTTCCTTCTATAGTGTTGCTAAAGTTCTGGTGGTGAACACTAGGTGGCGCTGGTGCTTTGCTTCTACAGTGTTGCTAAAGTTCTGGTGGTGAACACTAGGTGGCGCTGGTGCTTTCCTTCTACAGTGTTGCTAAAGTTCTGGTGGTGAACACTAGGTGGCGCTGGTGCTTTGCTTCTACAGTGTTGCTAAAGTTCTAGTGGTGAACACTAGGTGGCGCTGGTGCTTTCCTTCTACAGTGTTGCTAAAGTTCTGGTGTTGAACACTAGGTGGCGCTGGTGCTTTTCTTCTACAGTGTTGCTATAGTTCTGGTGGTGAACACTAGGTGGCGCTGGTGCTTTGCTTCTACAGTGTTGCTAAAGTTCTGGTGGTGAACACTAGGTGGCGCTGGTGCTTTCCTTCTACAGTGTTGCTAAAGTTCTGGTGGTGAACGCTAGGTGGCGCTGGTGCTCTCCATCTACAGTGTTGCTAAAGTTCTGGTGGTGAACACTAGGTGGCGCTAGTGCTTTCCTTCTACAGTGTTGCTAAAGTTCTGGTGGTGAACACTAGGTGGCGCTGGTGCCTTGCTTCTACAGTGTTGCTAAAGTCCTGGTGGTGAACACTAGGTGGCGCTGGTGCTTTGCTTCTACAGTGTTGCTAAAGTTCTGGTGGTGAACACTAGGTGGCGCTGGTGCTTTCCTTCTACAGTGTTGCTAAAGTTCTGGTGTTGAACACTAGGTGGCGCTGGTGCTTTCCTTCTACAGTGTTGCTAAAGTTCTGGTGGTGAACATTTCAGAACTCTAACAAAACTTTCAAAACTTAATTATTATATCATTACTGGCGGTTTTTAAGACAGAACCAATTAGGAATTGCCATTTATAACAGAATTTTGAAAGTTTTGTCTTTGTCAATCTCTTTGCTAGCTTCTTTCAGTCCCCCCCCCCCCAACCGCTTTCCTGGTCCTGGACCCACAGAGGAACGGAGGAGGGAGCTGGCAGTGAGTCATTTTCTTTTAGAAAATGGCAGCCGCGGCTTCAAATATGCAAATTTACTTCCGGGTTGCTTAAAGCACTTCAGAAACGGTTCAAAAGTAATTTGGAATCGAATTTAATATGAATTTGATCAAGATACGAAAAACCTAAGCAGGCCTATTAGCCAGGTATTCCTGTACTGCCTCTTTACCTATTCTTTACTGCATTTCCTGTGCTGAATAATCTGCTCTACTATTTGGCTCTGGAGACTTGAACCCATTTGGACTAGTCAGATATTTCTCTGCTACCTCTTTACCTATTCTGTACTATATTTCCCCTACTGGATCCTCTTCTCTATTATTCCCCAAATGGAGCTCTGTTAATAGGAGCTCCCGGTGGCTCAATGGGTTAAACCCTTGCAACGGCAGGACTGAAGACCGACAGGTCGGAGGTTCGAATCCGGGGAGAGTGCGGATGAGCTCCCTCCGTCAGCTCCGGCTCCCAATGCGGGGACATGAGAAAAGCCTCCCACAAGGATGGTAAACATCAAAACATCCGGACACCCCCTGGGCAACGTCCCTGCAAACGGCCAATTCTCTCACACCAGAAGCGACTTGCAGTTTCTCAAGTCACTACTGACACGATTACAGCTCTGTTAATTAACCTATTGCAAGAAAACAAAGGTGTCCCCTGTTAGCGTTTCGCCATCACCCGTGTGCCGTGGCCCTGTCTTTTCCTTGTTCTATCAAATCAGATGAAAACCGTCTACCTCTCTGCTGGTCTTACCGTAGCCATCTAGCTCTGGTTTGCAGCCACTGGCCTCTCCATGTCCAACCAGGATCATCAGTGTGGTCAGTAGGCTCAGCCAGAGTTTCATCATCTTGCAAAAGGAAAGCAGAAGTGATATTCAGAGGGATTCCCATGAGATCTCAGGGGTCTTTCTTATGCTCAGGGACAAAATGCAGGAGTGCTGGGCCTGGTGTGTTCCCAGGTGAGGAATGACTTTTGCTGAAGAGCTGATCTTCTTGCTGAGTTGGGATGGGGCCCCAGAGGCCAGCTAGTCCTACCCCTTCCTTAGTGCAGGACCTCCAGCCAAAGCATCTCCAGACGCAGGTAGATGTCCAGCCTCTTTATCGAAATGTCCAGAGGAGACCCCAACACCTTGCTGATTGCTCAAAGGCCAAGACTAATATGAGAGTAAATACAGTGTTCCCTCATTTATCGCAGGTGTTACATTCCAGGACCATTCACGTTAAGTGAAAATCCGTGAAGTAGGGACTTCCCCTCCCCCCTCTCACTCAATGGTAGTTGGGGTGGTAGTAATACCACGGTGGGACTGCTCCTGAAGGCCACGGCCTGCCTTCCTTGGGCGGCTCTTCTTCCCTCCGGCTGCTGCTGCTTCAGAAGTCTCCAGATTTGGATAGTTCCAGAGGAGGCTCCTTGTTGCTGCCTGGGCCTCTGCCGCCTCCGCTGCCCCCTGAAGGATGCGGCCCGCCTTCCTTGGGTGACCCTTTTTCCCTCTAGAGCAGGGGTTGAGAACCTATGGCTCACGAGCCATATATGGTTCTTTTTCCGATTCTTTCTGGCTCCCTGGCACGGCAGGCCCGGCATCCGGCCCTTCCCCGCCCAAGGAGTTGCCAGAAAGCGCCGCGTGGCAGGCTCTTCCTGGCCCGAAATCTGCAGCAAAGGAGGCAAGGAGGACCAGGGCAGGCCGGGCCCTCCACGCAGCGTTTTCTGTGGCCCAGAGCCGCTTTCCGGGAACGTCTTGGGGGAGAGACCAGAAACCGGGCCACAGGCCCCTCCCCGCCCAAAGAATTTCTGGAAAGCGGCCCTGGCCACGGAAAATGCTGCGTCGCGGGCCTTGCCAGGCCCGAAACCCACAGCAAGGGAGACAAGGAGGACCAGGGCAGGCCGGGGCCGCCACGCGGCGTTTTCTGCGGCCCAGGGCCGCTTTCTGACAGCTCCTTGGGCGGGGAGGGGCCTGCGGCCATAGGTTCCCGACCCCTGCACTAAAGTGAACATTGTATGTAAAGGCAAGAAAGGCTGCAATTCAGAAGCCAGTGTCGTTGAAGCACTCCTTCTGATGCCAATTGGACTACTCTTGAATAAGAAGCTTTTGGAAAGTATTGCTGTCTTTTGAAATTCAACAGCCTTCCCATTTATATAAAGTTCTCATATTTCAGTGTTAAAATATATTATATATATTATCTGGCTCTCACTGAAATACATTTCCAAATATTTTGCTTTTATGGCACTCTGAGTCAAAAGGTTCCCGACCCCTGCTCCAGAGGCTCCCTTCAGCGGGCGGCGGAGGTGGCAGAGGCCCAGGCAGTGGCGAGGAGCCTCCTCCACTGGGACTATCCGCTCCGGAGACTTCTGAAGCAGCAGCAGCCATGGCATCCGCCTCTCCTCCAAGTGAGGTGGCGGAGGTGTCGCAAGGAGCAAGCGGCAGGGGGAATAACTGGACGTGGCCTGCTGGTGGGAAGGGAGGCGCTAAGGAGGAGGAGGAGGAAGGAAGGTAAAGAGGGCGAGGAGGCTAACCCTACACTGCCACTGCCACTGCCACTGCCAGCCCGACCTTGTGAGATCTCCCAGAGCTGGATCCAGGCCACGCGGGGATCATCCATCCAGTGTTCCCTCGCTACTTGTACTGTATATTTTAAATTCGTATTTTTTAAAAACTGCAAAACAGCGAGTCCGTGAAAAGCGAACCGTGAAGTAGCGAGAGAGCACTGGGGAAAGTTTACTAAACTGCCAAAACTTTGTTTTTGAGGGCCTTCCTGCCGCAGCTTTTCAGTGAATGCCTCATCATTGAGTCTCAAGCCATTAAACAAAGATTAAGCTTCTGGAACGGAACAACGACTTTCAAAGTCAGGACCGGACAATTAAACACGAATAACAGTTTCAAACCAGGAACAGAACATTTTTCAAATTTTGTTACATAGTGTTATTTGAGTATAATGGGAATTGCAACCCAACAGGCCTTGTGCCTTTTGGTGATTAACTATAGAGTCATGCAATCGTCTACCCTCAGTATCTGCTCTGAGTGTACACCTCCCCGCTTGACATGAAGGTCCCTCTGCTTGACCCAATCTGGAAGAGTTTTCCCCCTTACAAATAATTTGCACCACTGCTATCTCACCCCCTGTTTTTATCCATTTTATCCTTTCTATTTTAATCTGTACATGCGGCCCGCTCACTGTATTGTGTCATGAATGGTTTTATTTTATTGTAATTTGTATTGGTTGTAGTATTGTATGGATTATGTGGGCTTGGCCTCATGTAAGCTACCCCGAGTCCCCATTGGGGAGATGGTGGCGGGGTATAAATAAAGATGGTGATGATGACGATTATTATTATTGTTTGAGGTCGTGGCAAAGGTTAAAGGACATTTTAACATCAGACATCATTGTGTCCCAATTCAAACCCCGCACTCCAGGCTATTATTTTTAATATTAATTATATTTAATACTGTTTTAATGTTTTTATATTGTACTAGCTGACCCGGCCACGCTTCGCTGTGGCTTTTCCTTCTTCCTTTCTTCTCCCTTTCCATGGTTTTTTCCTTTCCCGCTCCTTACTGTTTTGGTCTTCGTCTTCTCGGCACGGTTATGGGAAGGGGGGGCTCTTCTGCCATCCCCCATCCGCTTGTGGACCCACAAGGGGGTGTGTGTCGAAGGAGGCCGAGGAGGCAGCGGGCATCTAGGCAGCGAGGAGGCTTTGCTCTCCCAGTGGAGAGCAGCTGTAGGCTCCAGTCTCCGGCCACACTGTGGAGCCCTCCACGCGGTCGCCAGTGTGTCTTGGCGGCCGGCATCTTTATTAGGAGGTCTTCCGGCCATAAGGGGCGGGACTTCCTTTTCCCATGGGATGTTGTCCGTGTTTCCAGGCGGACCCCTTTTCTTGGTGGTGCAACTTCCGGCGGAGCCTTTTCAGGCGGACCAGAAGTGGTCGGTCCGCCATTTCTTTTGTATTTTTGGCGATTTTTCCATTTTTGGGCTCTTGCTTGCCCGGTCGCCCAGCGGCGGAGACGGGCAGGAGAGGTCAACCCAGAGTCCCAGAAGGAGCTCCGGTGGGCGGTCAGAGCCTAGAAGTAAGGAAAGCGGGCCGGTGGGAGGTGGGGAAGGAGTGCGAGGAGGCGGCGGAGGAGGCGGGTACGGCGCTGCCATCGTGGTAGCGATGCCCCCCCTGCCGAAACCGTGCCGTTTCGAGATGCCGGTGCATGGAGAAGGAGGAGGAATCGGTGAGCGAGGGGTGAGGGCATGGGGCCGGGCTACGATCCTTCCCCCCTCGCCGCTCTTTTCTCCTCTTTTCTCCTCCTCTGCCTTGTTCTCTTTCTCCTTGCCGGTTCCGTTGGCCATTGCCATTCACCAAGCGCCGCTATGCTTGGTGTGAATGGCGGTTTTAGGGGGGTCGTATTTAGGGGTCTTGTGAGGTATGTAGGTCGGGTTTTTTGTGCCAAGAATGTACCCTGTGGTCTGTGGGAATGTGTTTGGTTGGTTTTGTGGTTCTGGGGGTTATAGTTTGGCTGTCTATGATCGTCAATGCACGGACCTTCTCTTTATATATATATACTAGCTGTACCCGGCACGCGTTGCTGTGCACTATTTAGGAGATGCTGTGGCATGGTCTTCTTTCCTTCCATCCTTCCTTCCTTCCTTCCTTCCTTCCTTCCTTCCTTCCTTCCTTCCTTCCTTCCTTCCTTCCCTTCCTTCTATCCTTCCTTCCTTTTCTCTTCCCTCTTTCCGGGTATTCTTCCTTTTTCCTCCCATCCTTCCTTGCTTTCTTCCATCCTTCATGCTTTCTACCTTTCCTTTCTCCTGACCTCATCTTCTTCCAAAAGCCTGGGCAAACTTGGGCCTTTTGGGATTGTAGACCTGAACTCCCACATCTCCTCACAGCCCCAGGCCCCTTCCACAGGCCTCACAGGGGTTTTTGGACTTCACAACTGGGAAACTTGGGCTTGTGGGAGTTGAAGAGACCTTTGGAAGGGGGTTGGGTTTGTGAGGTGTGGGAGTTGAAGTCCAAAACCCCTAAGAGGCTCAAGTTTCGCTTGGGCAAACTTGGGCCTTTCAGGGGTTTCACTTGAACTCCTACAACTGAGAAATGTGGGCCTGTGGGAGTTGAAGTCCAAAACCCTTGTTAGGCCCAAGTTTGGCCAGGCCTTTGGAAGGGGACTGGGGTGAAGGAAAGATTTAGGGGTGAAGTGGCTGCCCAGGGAGCACCGGCAGCCCCAAATCGTCAAAGGGGGTGTGGGAGGCGGCAGCGGCCTCTCAGTAGGCTGCGGCTGGCGAGGATGGAGGAGGAGGGAGAGGGCGCTGGGCACCTTCTTCCGCCGGTGCCGCTGCGGAGGCGGGCTAAGGAAAGGGAAGTAGGCGCCTGCTTCCCTCTTCCTTAGGCCCACCCCCTCCGTTCCTGGCTCCCAGGGCGCCGCGGTTGCGTTTGACAGCGCCATGGGAGCCAGGAGGAAGGGGTGGGCCTAAGGAAGGGAAGCAGGCGCCTGCTTCCCTCTTCCATAGGCCCACCCCATCTGTCCCTGGCTCCCAGGGCGCGGATCGCGATCTGACAGCGCCATGGGAGCCAGGGAAGGAGAAGGGGGGTGGGCCTAGGAAGGGAAGCAGGCCTGCTTCCCTCTTCCAGGCCCACCCCCCTCTGTCCCTGGCTCCCAGGGCGCGCGGATCGCGATCTGACAGCGCCATGGGAGCCAGGGAAGGAAGGGGTGCGGCCTAGGAAGGGAAGCAGGCGCCTGCTTCCTGAGAAAGAAGAAGTGAGCCCCACCCCCTCGTCCCTGGCTCCCAGGGGCGCCGCGGATCTCGCGATCTGACAGCGCCATGGGAGCCAGGGGGTGAGCCCTAAGGAAGGGAAGCAGGCGCCTGCTTCCCTCTTCCAGAGACCCACCCCCGCCGTCCCCTGGCTCCCAGGGCGCGGATCGCGCGATCTGGGCCCGGGAGGCGGGGCGGACGAGGAGGAGCTAGGAGGGGGAAGCAGGCCTGCTTCTCCCTGGAAACCCACCCCCTCCGTCCTGGCTCCCAGGGCGCCGCGGATCATGATCTGGCGGCGCCGGCGAGGGACGGAGGCGAGCTAGGAAGAGGAAAGAAGGCGCCTGCTCCCTCTTCGCCTTAGCCCACCCCCTCCTTCCCTGGCTCCCAGGCGCGCGGTTGTTGCTTTGGGTTTAGGGAGGGTTTTGGGACGTCGGAAGGGGCGGGGGTGTTGTTTTGGGGATGTTTATGGGAAATATATGGGATGGACCGCCTCGCTTTGGCGCCATGTGCGGTCCGGTGGCGAAGTGTTTGGGATGGGGCCGGGCGCTCTGGCTGGCATGCATGAGCGTTCGCGTTTGTGCTGGCAGCGGAGAAGGAAGGATGGGGGTCCGTTGCCCCCGTGTTTTGTGGAGCTGGTTTTGGCTCTGGATATAGCTAATGCTTAAGAAGATTTACAGTGTTTCTGAGGCTTATAGTTGCACGACGTGTACAAGCTATATATATATATATATATATATATATATGTTAAGTTGTGTTGTAATCCTTTTAATTGTGAGCCTCTGAGTCTCGGTATGGAGAGAGCGAGATATAAATAAACATAATAATAATAATCATAATAATAATGAGCTAATTCTTGCAGCCCAGGAGCAAGCCATCAGGACAAAAGGCCGTAAGGCAGGATTGAAAAAATCTGCCTGATGACCCAAAATGCAGACTGTGTGCCAGGAAGCGATGGAAACCATGGATCACCTCCGCAGCTGCTGCAAGAAAAATGGCACAGACTGTGGTGTTCCAACCTGGTCAGCCCAGTAGTCAGAGTCAGGCCGGGGTCCCAGCTGATCAGGGTCCCGAATCCCAGTTGATATGGGGCAGTTTAAAGATGATGGATAGCCAGATGGGTTTGGTCTCAAGCGAGCTTGCAATGGGATGATGAATGGCTGGAGGGATCATCAGACTGCAGTGAGTTTTCTGAGGATTCCATGGAAGAGGAGTCAGAATCAGATTTATGAAGACCCAGGCGACCTTGGTTCCCAAGAGAGGATTTCTACTCCCTTCCCAGGCTGTGTCCGGAGAAAGGGGAGTTTTCTGTTCTCCTCTGATAGTGAGCAGCTGGGCCAGCTACGAGCGGTGTTTGATAGAAAGAGGAAGCATCAGAGATTCTAGGAAATGGGTGGAATCTCAGGAAGGGGGTGAATGGTGCGAGAGACTAGCTTCCTTGTGGTCCTTGCTCTGGGCTTCTAGTCAGACCTGAAGCCACGTTCAGCACCGGCCACGTCTCTCAGTCGGGTCTCCAAGTTCAAGCCGGCCGCCGGGGCGGATTGGAGACTCAGGTCCATGTTGACCGCCATTGCGTTTTGCCTCAAGTACCATGTTTGACCACCAGGTGGTCTCATTTGAGGACTTTGCTCCTTGGATTTAAGCTTCCGCTACAGAACTCTGACCCGGACTTATTTTTGATTGCTCTATTTCACTTCTTTGGACTATTCTTTTATCCTTTATTCTAAATAAAGAACTTTGTTGTGGAAGGCTCTTCCTACTGAGGGAGAACAGAAGGAACACAAGCTCTGGCAAATAAATGCAAAGCAACTGTCAGGAAAGCCAAGAGAGAGATTTTGAGGGCACATATAGCTAAGAATATTTAAAAAATAGCAAAAACTTCTTCCCAAGTACATCAGAAGCAGAAACCCAACTAGAAAGCAGTTGGGCCACTTGGCCGAAAATGGTAAGAAAGGGACAATGAGTGAAGACAAGGAGATTGCTGAGCGACTAAATGTTTGCCTCCGTTTTCACCTGGGAGGACGAAGACAACCTTATGCCTGCAGCTGAGTCAATTTTTTTTTTCAGGAGGAATTAAATGAATTAAACCAGATAGAGATAAGAAGCAAAGGAAGATGTTCTCACATGCCTTACTAAACTAAATGTCCAGCAAATCACCAGGGAACTCCAGAGTGAAATTGCTGAAATTCTAGCCAAAATATATAACCTTTCTCTAAGATCAGGCACTGTACCTGAGGACTGGAGGAGGCAAATGTAAATCTCGATCTTTCAAGAAAGGATCCAGGGGTGATCCAGGAAATTATAGGCCAGTTAGTCTAACCCAGTTCCAGGCAAAGTGATGGAAACCATTATTAAAGAAAAAATTACTAAGCACATAGAAGAACAGGCATTGCTGAAGGAAAATCAACATGGTTTTTGCAAAGGCAAATCATGTCTTACTAACTTGATAGAATTCTTTGAGGGTGTAAACAAACACATAGATAAAGGGGACCCAGTCGATATTGTTTACCTTGACTTTCAAAAGGCTTTTGACAAAGTCCCTCACCAAAGGCTCTTTAAATAAGCTCTTCAGCCATGGAATCAGGGTTGAGGGTCTTGTCCTGGATTGGAACCTGGCTAAACTGTAGGAAACAAAGGGTGGTAATAAACGGACATTTCTCTGGGTGGAAAGAGGTGAGAAGTGGCGTACCCCAAGGTTCAGTTTTGGGTCCGTTTACTTTTTATTTTATTCATTAATGACCTGGATGTAGGAGTAAATTGTGAGGTAGCAAAGTTTGCAGATGACACTAAATTGTTCAGGTAGTTAAAAATGAACGACTGTAAAGAGTCTAGAAAGATCTCTCGAAATTATGAATGGGCAACAAAAGTGGCAAATGCATTTTTTAACCTAAACAAGTGTAAAGTCACACATCGGGCAAAGAACCCCAAATACACTTATCAACTGCCCCCTTCCCCTTCCTTCCTTCTTCCTTCCTTCCTTCCTTATTCCCTTCCTTCCTTCTATCCTTCCTTCCCTTTTCTCTTCCCTTTCGGGTATTCTTCCTTTTTTTTCCTCCCATCCTTCCTTGCTTTCTTCCATCCTTCATGCTTTCTACCTTTCCTTTCCCTGACCTCATCTTCTTCCAAAAGCCAAGGCAAACTTGGGCCTTTTTGGGATTAGAGACCCTGAACTCCCACATCTCCTCATAGCCCCAGGCCCTTCCACAGGCCTCACAGGGGTTTTTGGACTTCACAACTGGGAACCTTTGGCCTGTGGGAGTTGAAGAGACCCTTGGAAGGGGTTGGGTTTGTGGAGGTGTGGGAGTTGAAGTCCAAAACCCCCAAGAGGCTCAAGTTTCGCTTGGGCAAACTTGGGCCTTTCAGGGGTTTTTCACTTCAACTCCTACAACTGGGGAAATGTGGGCCTGTGGGAGTTAAGTCAAAAACCCTTGTTAGGCCAAGTTTGGCCAGGCCTTTGGAAGGGGACTGGGGTGAAGGAAGATTTAGGGGTGAAGTATGGCTGCCCAGGAGCACCGGCAGCCCCAAATGAATCAAAGGGGGTGTGGGAGAGGCGGCAGCGGCCTCTCAGTAGGCTGCGGCTGGCGAGGGATGGAGGAGGAGGAGAGGATGGCGCTGGGCACCTTCTTCCGCCCGGTGCGCCGCTGCGGAGGCGGGCCTAAGGAAGGGAAGTAGGCGCCTGCTTCCCTCTTCCTTACCCCCCCTCCGTTCCTGGCTCCCAGGGCGCCGCGGATTGCGTTTGACAGGCGCCATGGGAGCCAGGGGGAAGGGGTGGGCTAAGGAAGGGGGAAGCAGAGCGCTTCCCTCTTCCATAGGCCCACCCCATCTGTCCCTGGCTCCCAGGGCGCGCGGATCGCGATCTGACAGCGCCATGGGGCCAGGAAGGAAGGGGTGGGCCTAAGGAGGGGGAAGCAGGCGCCTTCCCTCTTCCATAGGCCCACCCCTCTGTCCCTGGCTCCCAGGGCGCGCGGATCGCGATCTGACAGCGCCATGGGAGCCAGGAAGGAAGAGGGTGGGCCTAAGGAAGGGAAGCAGGCGCCTGCTTCCCTCTTCCTTAGGCCCCACCCCCTCCGTCCCTGGCTCCCAGGGCGCCGCGGATCGCGATCTGACAGCGCCATGGGAGCCAGGAAGGGGTGGGCCTAAGGAAGGGGGGAAGCAGGCGCCTGCTTCCCCTCTTAGCCCACCCCTCCGTCCCTGGCTCCCAGGGCGCGCGGATCGCGATCTGGGGCGGCGCCGGGAGCCGGGACGGAGGAGGCGGGCCTAAGGAAGGGGAAGCAGGCGCCTGCTTCTCCTTCCTTAGCCCACCCCTCCGTCCCTGGCTCCCAGGGCGCGCGGATCGCGATCTGGGCGGCGCCCGCGGGAGCCGGGACGGAGGAGGCGGGCTAAGGAAGAGGGAAGCAGGCGCCTGCTTCCCTCTTCCTAGGCCCACCCCTCCTTCCCTGGCTCCCAGGGCGCCGGATTTGTTGCTTTGGGGTTTAGGGAGGGGTTTTTGGGACGTCGGAAGGGGCGGGGTGTTGTTTGGGGATGTTTATGGAAATATATGGGATCGGGCCGCCTCGCCATGGCCGCCATGCGTTCGGTGGCGAAGTGTTTGGGATGGGGCCGGCGCTGTGGCTGGCATGCCTGCACGTTCTATACGTGTGGGCTGGCCGCGGCGCGGCCGGGATGGGATTCCGTTGCCCGTTTTGGGGGCTGGTGTTTTGGGGTGTTAAGAGGTTCCTAGGGGCGATTTTTTTGGCTCTGATTATACCTAGTGATATGGCTAATGGGGCTGTCGAGTTTGGTGTTTCTGAGGCTTATAGTTTCTTTGTCTATACCTCCCGTTGCACGACGTGTACAAATATATATATATATATATATATATATATATATATGTTAAGTTGTGTTGTAATCCTTTTAATTGTGAGCCTCTGAGTCTCGGTATGGAGAGAGAAGGCGAGATATAAATAAACATAATAATAATAATCATAATAATAATAAGGCCTAATTCTTGCAGCCCAGAGCAAGCCATCAGGACAAAGGCCATTAAGGCCAGGATTGAAAAATCTGCTGATGACCCAAAATGCAGACTGTGCAAGGAAGCCGATGAAACCATGGATCATATCCGCAGCTGCTGCAAGAAAATGGCACAGACTGTGGTGTTCCAGCCTGGTCAGCCCAGTAGTCAGAGTCAGGCCCCGGGGGTCCCAACTGATCAGGGTCAGATCCCAGTTGATATGGGGCAGTTTAAAGATGATGGATGGCCAGATGGGTTTGGGTCTCCAAACGAGAGCTTGCAATGGGATGATGAATGGCTGGAGGGATATGGAACTGCAGATGAGTTTTCTGAGGATTCCATGGAAGAGGAGTCAGAATCAGATTATGAAAGACCAGGCGGCCTTGGTTCCCAAGAGAGAGTTTCTACTCCCTTCCCAGATATGCATTCCGGAGAAAGGGAGTTTTCTGTTTCTCACTCTGATAGTGAGGCAGCTGGGCCCGCTAACGAGCCGGTGTTTGATAGAAGAGGAAGCATCAGAGATTCTAGGAAATCGTGGAATCTCAGGAAGGGGGTGAGATGGGTACTTCGAGACTAGCTTCCTTATTAGTCCTTGCTCCTGGGCTTCTAGTCAGACCTGAAGCCACGTTCAGCTTGACCACGTCTCTCAGTCAAGTCTCCAAGTTCAAGCCGACCGCCGGGGCGGTTCGGACTCAAGTCCATGTTGACCGCCATTGCGTTTTGCCTCAAGTACCATGTTTGACCACCGGAGTGGTCTGCCTCATTTTGGGACTTTGCTTTCCTTGGATTTAAAGCTACAGCTACAGAACTCTATTGGACTATTTTTGATTGCTCTATTTCACTTCTTTGGACTATTCTTTATCCTTTATTCTAAATAAAAGAACATTTATTGGAAGGCTCTTCCTACTGAGGAGAACAGAAAGGAACACAAGCTCTGGCAAACTAAATGCAAAGCAACTGTCAGGAAAGCCAAGAGAGATTTTGAGGCACATATAGCTAAGAATATAAAAAAAAAAATAGCAAAAAACTTCTTTAAGTACATCAGAAGCAGAAACCCAACTAGAAAAGCAGTTGGGCCACTTGACGAAAATGGTAAGAAAGGGACAATAAGTGAAGACAAGGAGATTGCTGAGCGGCTAAATGACTTTTTTGCCTCCGTTTTCACACAGGAGGACAGACAACATATGCCTGCAGCTGAGTCAATTTTTTTCAGGGAGGGAATTAAATGAATTAAACCAGATAGAGATAAACAAGGAAGATGTTCTCACATGCCTTACTAAACTAAATGTCAACAAATCACCAGGGCCAGATGGCATCCACCCCAGAGTTCTTAAGGGAACTCAAGTGTGAAATTGCTGAAATTCTAGCCAAAATATATAACCTTTCTCTAAGATCAGGCACTGTACCCGAGGACTGGAGGGAGGCAAATGTAACTCCGATCTTCAAGAAAGGATCCAGGGTGATCCAGGAAATTATAGGCCAGTTAGTCTAACCTCCGTTCAGGCAAAGTGATGGAAACCATTATTAAAGAAAAAAATTACTAAGCACATAGAAGAACAGGCATTGCTGAAGGAAAATCAACATGGTTTTTGCAAAGGCAAATCATGTCTTACTAACTTGATAGAATTCTTTGAGGGTGTAAACAAACACATAGATAAAGGGGACCCAGTCGATATTGTTTACCTTGACTTTCAAAAGGCTTTTGACAAAGTCCCTCACCAAAGGCTCCTAAATAAGCTCTTCAGCCATGGAATCAGGGGACAGGTCTTGTCCTGGATTGGAACCTGGCTAAACTGTAGGAAACAAAGGGTGGTAATAAACGGACATTTCTCTGGGTGGAAAGAGGTGAGAAGTGGCGTACCCCAAGGTTCAGTTTTAGGACCGTTACTTTTTACTTTATTCATAAGTGATCTGGATGTAGAAGTAAATTGTGAGGTAACAAAGTTTGCAGATGACACTAAACTGTTCAGGGTAGTTAAAAATGAAACGGACTGTAAAGAGCTCCAGAAAGATCTCTCGAAATTGAGTGAATGGGCAACAAAGTGGCAAATGCATTTTAACCTAAACAAGTGTAAAGTCATGCACATCGGGCAAAGAACCCAAATACACTTATCAACTGATGGGATCAAAGCTTTCTGAGACAAACCAGGAAAGGGATCTTGGGGTTTTGGTGGACAGCTCAATGAAGATGTCAACCCAGTGCGCAGCAGCAGTGAAAAAAGCAAATTCTATGCTTGGCATGATCAGGAAGGGAATCGAAAATAGGTCGGCAAATGTTGTATTGCCTCTCTACAAATCTATGGTGAGGCCACATCTGGAGTACTGTGTACAATTCTGGTCACCGCACCTTAAGAAGGATATAACGGAACTGGAAAAGGTACAGAAAAGGGCAACAAGAATGATCCAAGGGATGGAGCAGCTCCCTTACGAAATCAGGTTGCAACGCCTTGGTCTTTTCAGCCTTGAAAGACGGCGTTTAAGAGGTGACTTGATCGAAGTGTATAAAATCATGCATGGGATAGAAAAGGTGAATAAAGAAAAATATTTTCTCTGTCACACAACACTAGGACTAGGGGGCACTCCCTAAAGCTCCAAGGTAGGAAAGTTAGGACTAATAAAGGGAAATATTTCTTCACCCAGAGGGTCATTGGGTTATGGAACTCACTTCCAGAGGAGGTGGTGACAGCGGTCAGCCTGGACAGCTTCAAGGCAGGATTAGACAGATTCATGGATACCAAGGGAATCAGTAGTTACTGAAATGGACATCCAAGTGCCACCTCTGTGTTGATGGAGGCAGGCAGGATTTTCCCGGGCACTGGTTGTGGGGGGTCGGGAGCAGGCGAGGTTTTGCCCTCCTTTCTGCTAGAGATCCCTGTGTACAACTGGTGGGCCACTGTGTGACACAGAATGCTGGACTAGAGGGGCTGAGGCCCGATTCAGCATGGCTCTTCTTATGTTCTTATGTACTTATTGCATCTGCCGGCGTGTGTGTGATCTGGGGGGCTGTCCGAGTCGGAGGTGCAACACAGACAGACTACAAACAGAGGCACAACTCTATGATGTTTTGTGGATGTTGGGAGTTGTGGGGTGTTAGGATGTTAGGAGTTGTGGGAGTTGGCATCCCAAACACCTGGAGGGAGGACCCAAGTTTGCCCATGCCTGGTACAGAGAGACCCTTTTAAGTTGGATATCCATCTTTTGGGAGATGGAGAGTACTGAAGAGCAGAAGGGTCCGCTGTCTTTGTCTCTCTCTTTTTGTTTAATTGGTTGATGACTTTACTGACTTCCTCCAACCTAGGCAGAAGGGGTTGGGTTGGTTGACCCTTTGGGTCCCTTCCAACTCTTCCAGGTTCCATTCTACTGTCTTCCTGCAACAAACAAACATTGCCTTGGCCTGCTTCATCTCCTGCAGAGAGCCAAGTCTGCACGCCAAATGCAGTGCTAGCCTTCCTTCCTTTTAGAGCTGGAAAAGAGCAAGCAGATAATTAAATATTTTGGGCCAAGGAGGCTCTTGCTGGGGCTGAATGAGAATAGCCTTGCGTCCTTCGGGCTGGATTTGGGCCAGTGGAGAGGACAGGGAATGCAAAAGAGCAAGGGCAGCGGCCCGTTTTGCAGTGTCTGGGCTCCCACTCCCCTGGATCTGAGACCAGCGTCTGGAGCTCCCTTATTTATGGAAGTGGGTGAGAACTACGTGCATGCTTTTGCTCCAAGCAGGAATCTAACTCTGGGAGACTACAGTTTGAGTTCCAACTCAGCCTTGGAAACCCAGTGGCGAGAACAAGGGCACGTTGACTTGGAGCAGCAGCTGTTGCATGGTTTGAGGGACTCGAAGAGGCCGGAGTTCGGAGTCCCAACCAAACTATCCATCCGTCCACCCATTACTTATTTACGAGCCTACCTTCCTCCCAGACTGGCACTTGTGGTGGCTATGGAAATCCATTGAGTGGTCTTGGGTAAGGAACTCTCTCTCAGCCTCAGAGGGAGGTGACAACCTCTTCAGAAGAAAATCCACCAAGAAAATCATGCGTTCGATTCACCTTGACATCACCAAACATCAGGCATGGTTTGAAGGAACTGGAGATTTTGCCCTGGAGACTAGGACGCAATGGAGCAACGGCTCCAAACTACAGGAAATAAGATTCCACCTGAACATGAGGAAGAACTTCCTGACTGTGAGAGCTGTTCAGCTTTGGAACTCTCTGCCCTGGAGTGTGTTGGAGGTCCTTCTATGGAGGCTTTGAAACAGAGTCTGGATGGCCATCTGTTGGGGGTGCTTTGAACGCTATTGTCCTGCTTCTTGGCAGAATGGGGTTGGACTGGATGGCCCATCAGGTCTCTTCCAATTCTAGGATTCTATGATTCTATGGAGGCATGTTTTGGACTAGCTGGACCTCCTGGCAGGTCTGCGTTACACATGGATACCAGTTTCTCCAAGTAGATATAGTTCCTTGGACTCTTAGAAGTCCAATTACTTTGAAGCCCATTGAGCTTCTGGACCCCTTTCTTGGTACGGAATATTCTTGGATTTGTGAATTGTTGAATACGGGAATCCTAGCGTTAAAAGTGAACCCCCTTCTGCCAGGCAGGAAGACACAATGCAAGTCCTCGTGACCCATGTCAACATAATGGAAGAGACTTTGAAACTCACCTTGTGAGAGAAGTGTTGGTGGCTCTTCTGTCTGAACGTCCAAGATCCAAATGGAAGATGTGCTGGAAGAAATGAGAGAGTTCTTTAAGAGACCTACGGCTTTGAGGGGAAACAGCCAAGGGCCATCGGCTTCCTGGCTCCACCTTGACGAAAATGGTAAGAAAGGGACGATAAGTGAAGACAAGGAGATTGCTGAGCGGCTAAACGACTTCTTTGCCTCCGTTTTCACACAGGAGGACAGACAACATATGCCTGCAGCTGAGTCAGTTTTTTCAGGGAGGGAATTAAATGAATTAAACCAGATAGAGATAAACAAGGAAGATGTTCTCACATGCCTTACTAAACTAAATGTCAACAAATCACCAGGGCCAGATGGCATCCACCCCAGAGTTCTTAAGGAACTCAAGTGTGAAATTGCTGAAATTCTAGCCAAAATATATAACCTTTCTCTAAGATCAGGCACTGTACCCGAGGACTGGAAGGAGGCAAATGTAACTCCGATCTTCAAGAAAGGATCAGGGGTGATCCAGGAAATTATAGGCCAGTTAGTCTAACCTCAGTTCCAGGCAAAGTGATGGAAACCATTATTAAAGAAAAAATTACTAAGCACATAGAAGAACAGGCATTGCTGAAGGAAAATCAACATGGTTTCTGCAAAGGCAAATCATGTCTTACTAACTTGATAGAATTCTTTGAGGGTGTAAATAAACACATAGATAAGGGGACCCAGTCGATATTGTTTACCTTGACTTTCAAAGGCTTTTGACAAAGTCCTCACCAATGGCTCCTAAATAAGCTCTTCAGCCATGAAATCAGGGGACAGGTCTTGTCCTGGATTGGAACCTGGCTAAACTGTAGGAAACAAAGGGTGGTAATAAATGGACACTTCTCTGGGTGGAAAGAGGTGAGAAGTGGCGTACCCCAAGGTTCAGTTTTAGGACCGTTACTTTTAATTTATTCATAAACGATCTGGATGTAGATGTAAATTGTGAGGTAGCAAAGTTTGCAGATGACACTAAACTGTTCAGGGTAGTTAAAAATGAAACTGACTGTAAAGAGCTCCAGAAAGATCTCTCGAAATTGAGTGAATGGGCAACAAAGTGGCAAATGCATTTTAACCTAAACAAGTGTCGGAAAAGAACCCCAAATACACTTATCAACTGATGGGATCAAAGCTTTCTGAGACAAACCAGGAAAGGGATCTTGGGGTTTTGGTGGACAGCTCAATGAAGGTGTCAACCCAGTGCGCTGCAGCAGTGAAAAAAGCAAATTCTATGCTTGGCATGATCAGGAAGGGAATCGAAAATAGGTCGGCAAATGTTGTATTGCCTCTCTACAAATCTATGGTGAGGCCACATCTGGAGTACTGTGTACAATTCTGGTCACCGCACCTCAAGAAGGATATAACGGAACTGGAAAAGGTACAGAAAAGGGCAACAAGAATGATCCAAGGGATGGAGCAGCTCCTTATGAAATCAGGTTGCAACGCCTTGGTCTTTTCAGCCTTGAAAGACGGCGTTTAAGAGGTGACTTGATCGAAGTGTATAAAATCATGCATGGGATAGAAAAGGTGAATAAAGAAAAATTATTTCCTCTGTCACACAACACTAGGACTAGGGGGCACTCCCTAAAGCTCCAAGGTAGGAAAGTTAGGACTAATAAAGGGAAATATTTCTTCACCCAGAGGGTCATTGGGTTATGGAACTCACTTCCAGAGGAGGTTGTGACAGCTGTCAGCCTGGACAGCTTCAAGGCAGGATTAGACAGATTCATGGATACCAAGGGAATCAGTAGCTACTGAAATGGACATCCAAGTGCCACCTCTGTGTTGATGGAGGCAGGCAGGATTTTCCCCGGGTACTGGTTGTGGGGGTCGGGAGCAGGTGAGGGTTTTGCCCTCCTTTCTGCTAGAGATCCCTGTGTACAACTAGTGGGCCACTGTGTGACACAGAATGCTGGACTAGATGGGCTGAGGCCCGATTCAGCATGGCTCTTCTTATGTTCTTATGTTCTTATGTAATTAAAATGATTGACTTCTGCTCTAACTCAACTTTTCTCCACCTTCCGCAATCCCTGGACCTGGCCATAAAAGAAAGATACCCAGCCACTCAAACAAGGTATTTTGGTCAAAAGGTAATAGTTATGCCTGTGCTTATCTATATGACCCAAACAGATTGGACAACTCATCTATAGACCATCTAGAATCAGTTTGGGCTGTCGGACTATCGGTGTTTTACAGGAAAGGTTTGTAAAAAGTTTGCCCTGATTGAGCACCGGATCAGTTTCAAAGTGTTAGTTTTGTCTTTTAAGGCCTTACATGGTCTGAGGCCAGTGTACTTAAGGGACTGCCTTACCCCTTATAAACCCCAGACATCACTGCGATCAGAAGACCAAGATCTTTTGGAAATCCTTGGTGTAAAAAGCTTCAGCCTGACGGCTACCAGACGAAGGGCTTTTACAATCATTGCCCCCATGCTAGGGAATGCCCTTCCTTCTGAGACTCGAGCACTTCGGGACCTGGTGGCTTTCTGTAGGGTCTGCCAAACCTACTTCTTCCAGCAGGCTTTTGGAACGTATTAGTATAATTTAATTTATAGTTATTATTTTGATTGTCTGTATATTATTTTATGTAAACCGCCCCGAGCCTTTGGGAAAGGTGGAAAGCCAGCAGCCACCGCTTTGGAAGGGAACGACTAGGGTTGGGTGGTTGGAAAGATGGAAAGCCAACAGGCACTGCTTTGGAAGGGAATGACTGGGGTTGGGTGGTTGGAAAGGTGGAAAGCCAACAGCCACCGCTTTGGAAGGGAATGACTGGGGTTGGGTGGTGGGAAAGGTGGAAAGCCAACAGGCACTGCTTTGGAAGGGAATGACTGGTGTTGGGTGGTGGGAAAGTTGGAAAGCCAACAGCCACCGCTTTGGAAGGGAACAACTGGGGTTGGGTGGTGGGAAAGGTGGAAAGCCAACAGGCACTGCTTTGGAAGGGAATGACTGGGGTTGGGTGGTGGGAAAGGTGGAAAGCCAGCAGCCACTGCTTTGGAAGGGAATGACTGGGGTTGGGTGGTGGGAAAGGTGGAAAGCCAGCAGCCACTGCTTTGGAAGGGAATGACTGGTGTTGGGTGGTGGGAAAGTTGGAAAGCCAGCAGCCACTGCTTTGGAAGGGAATGACTGGGGTTGGGTGGTGGGAAAGTTGGAAAGCCAGCAGCCACTGCTTTGGAAGGGAATGACTGGGGTTGGGTGGTGGGAAAGGTGGAAAGCCAGCAGCCACTGCTTTGGAAGGGAATGACTGGGGTTGGGTGGTGGGAAAGGTGGAAAGCCAACAGGCACTGCATTGGAAGGGAATGACTGGGGTTGGGTGGTGGGAAAGGTGGAAAGCCAACAGGCACTGCATTGGAAGGGAATGACTGGGGTTGGGTGGTGGGAAAGGTGGAAAGCCAACAGGCACTGCTTTGGAAGGGAATGACTGGGGTTGGGTGGTGGGAAAGGTGGAAAGCCAACAGCCACTGCTTTGGAAGGGAATGACTGGGGTTGGGTGGTGGGAAAGGTGGAAAGCCAACAGGCACTGCTTTGGAAGGGAATGACTGGGGTTGGGTGGTTGGAAAGGTGGAAAGCCAACAGCCACCGCTTTGGAAGGGAATGACTGGGGTTGGGTGGTTGGAAAGATGGAAAGCCAACAGCCACCGCTTTGGAAGGGAATGACTAGGGTTGGGTGGTTGGAAAGGTGGAAAGCCAACAGCCACCGCTTTGGAAGGGAACGACTGGGGTTGGGTGGTGGGAAAGGTGGAAAGCCAGCAGCCACCGCTTTGGAAGGGAATGACTGGGGTTGGGTGGTGGGAAAGGTGGAAAGCCAGCAGCCACCGCTTTGGAAGGGAATGACTGGGGTTGGGTGGTGGGAAAGGTGGAAAGCCAGCAGCCACTGCTTTGGAGGGAAACAACTAGGTTTGGGTGGTCGGAAAGGTGGAAAGCCAGCAGCCACTGCTTTGGAAGGGAATGACTAGGGTTGGGTGGTTGGAAAGGTGGAAAGCCTTGGGAAAACATAAAAGTTTGGAGGCCCCTTAGCCCTGGCGAGATAGGAAGCAACCAATCCCATTTTCCCTGAATTTCCCAGTTGAAAATGGGCTTCACCCATTTGGGCGCATTAATTGTAACAGATTTGGTAAGTTTTGGACTCATTCCTGCCCTGTGAATTACTCTCTCTAGCCTTATGGAGCTTCCATCTATTGTTTATTTTACCAACACAGTGAAACCCTTTCTTCCGCTGCCGTCCTGAAGAAGAACCCGAAAGGGGCAGGATCCATACACGTTAACCCGTTGACGGAGCATTCTCCCGTTGAGGAATTACCATTGATTATTGGGACAACTCTGCAACCCATCCGGGATTTTTACCGTTGCTACGCCAAGCCCCACAGCCACTTGGAGCATCCAGTCTCCTACTCCCGAGCGAAGACACCGGGCGGGGCTGCCTTTGACCCCGCGTCCAGCATTTGTTACTGTTTGTTTGGCGCTGGAGATTCAAGCGTGCACGCCTCAGAGGCTAAGTCACTTGGGGGGCTTCTTTCGTTCCTTCTTTCTTTGTTTACAGCGTACAGGGAGTGCTTCGGCGCTCTGAAATTGCCACACGGCGCACATTGGAACTCTCAATGCTGTCCCTCTGAGTTAAGACGGGACTTACTTTGTTTACAATTTTGGGGGGGCTTGTGGTTATAGCGGTATTGCATTTCATATGTTGTATGCAGAGTCTTTCATGTGAGATATATATCACATTTATATTGTTTGTTCTTTTGCTTATTTTTGCATTTTTATGCATGAGTGAATACATTATTTTGCATTGAACTGTCTCCTAACTCTCATTGATTCAGTCTAGATAGAGGGAGTGACTGTATTACATTGCCACTCTTTGATTGTAGATGAAAGAAGGCCCCTTGACTAGTGGAGGCAACCTGTGTTTCCATCATCATTTTGGAATCCAGGATAACACTGAGGCTCTTCACAGTGTGGGGGGGGGGGTAACGGCTCCCCTTCAAAAGATGGTAATAGACCCACCAATTCTGATGGGCAGCCAGGCCACAAGATTTTGGTTTTTTCTGGATTTACTTTCAATTTATGGGCACGTAGCCACCCAATTTATGGGCACGTAGCCATGGGCTCCAAGACACTGGGTGAAGTTATCCAGTACTGAAGTTGTTCCAGGTTCTAGTTTTAGGAGAAGAGCCTTAGGTTCCCACACTGGGTTGGGGGAGATAGGGGATTATGGGATCACTCCGGTCTGGTGTTCTTGGAAAAACTATGAATTCCCTGGTTGTGAAATATCTCTTACAGAGTCCTGGGGTTTACCTCCGATATTAGTTGTACTTTGGGGAACTACAAATCATCTACTCCAATCTAATCTACAGAATAACGCTGTGGAAGGCCCCTTCTCCCTCCCTGGGCTAACACGTTGTACTTTGGCAAACTAGGAATCAACTCCGATCCTCTATTGGGAATCAACTCCAACTTTGTTTGGAGGCCCCTTTCCTCACCTTGGGGTTACCAGATGTACCTTGGTGAACTACAAATCAACTAATCCAATCTAATAAACAAACAAACAAATAGATATGTGCTGGACTGGGAGGAAAATCTCCAAGTTGAAGTCCTATGGTATGTGTTGTGTGCTATATGGTATACTCTCTGGTCTGCTATATCTGCTGCTGCTCTATTGTTTTAATTTGTATTTTACTGTTTTTAACTGTGTTCTTAACTGTTTGATGTTTTAACCCTTTGGTGTTGTGCCATTGGCTTTGTGAGCAGCCGCGAGCCCCCGGGAGTCGGCGGCGTAGAAGCCCCAATAAATAATAAATAATAAATAATATAGAGAGAGACATTCAAGGGGATAGCTGCTGTGGCTTAAAGAAAGGGTTTTGTCAAAACTTTAAAAATTCCCCAAAAATCAGTAAATGTTCAAATATTCCTGGAACTTGGGAGGAACGGTGCCCCAAGGTTCTTGTGTCATGGTAGACAAAATGAAACAGACAGCTTTGTTGTTGGTAAATCTATTTGAAATTCCCCAAAATTGCTCGCCAAGGGAGGGTTTCCTTTTGAGCCCTGCTTGTTGGGCCAAAGGCAATCCTGCATCGCCTGCCCCACACAGGCCACCAGTTCCTTTTCCCTTGTTTGGTCTGCTGCTAGACTTCAAAAGGGCAAGGTGGCTAGACCACCACTCGACCCCTGATCTGAGGTCATCCTTCTCCCCTTGCCCCTGAACCCTTCTATAGCCTTTATGGGGGGGGGGGGCTGCTGCCACCACCTTGCCTTTTTGAATCAGTGAAGCCGATTCTGACCTAATTGGGAACCCCCCTGAGCACCTCCTGCGTGGGGAAATCAGGGCTGTAAATCAGAAGCAGGAGTCGTTTTCCTCTTTAGGACTCTTAAGCGTGAGTACGCGTCGGGGAAGTGTTCCCCTCTAAATGTATGCACAATTTACCAAGTTATATTATGTACTGTGATATGTAAGGTGTATGCATGCATTTTGCTGATAATATAATTTAATACAACTGCATTGGTTACTACGCATTGTTTGCTCCATCTTTGGAGAATTGTACACTAGTTAACCCCCACCTGCATTGCATTAAACCCTTGTGCCAGCAGGACTGCTGGCTGAAAGGTCGGTGACTCAAATCTAGGGAGTGGGGTGAGCTCACATCTGTCAGCCCCAGCATCTCATGCGGGGACATGAGAGAAGCCTCCCAGCTGCATTAAAATCACTACTGACCAAAAGGTCATGAGTTCAAAGATCAGGCCTGGTCGGAGTGAGCTCCCAACCAAAATTGTGTAGCTTGTTGTTAACCTTTGCAGCCTAAAAGACAGTAGGAAATTTAGGTACCACTTTGTGGGGAGGCTAATTTAACTGATTTACGAGGCCATAAAAATCTCCAGGAAGTATGCAAAGAATGAGGAAGCGACAGCTCCCCTAGGGGCCAGAAGCTGGAATGTTAAATAGCCTCTGAGTGTCTGTCTACATATGTTGTGTGTCTATGGCATTGAATGTTTGCCATGTATATGTACATTGTAATCCGCCCTGAGTCCCCTGCGGGGTGAGGAGAAGGGCGGAATATAAATATGGTAAATAAATAAATAAATAAAATTGTTTGTGTCTGAGACAGCACTGCCTCTGCGCCCACTGCGTCTACGAAGGAGCCGATCAACTCCTCAGGAGGGGCCTTATATGAAGATGGCCTTATATGAAGATGGCTGAATGAGAGGATGGTACCCAATTGCTGCATGATTTTAAATGCTGAATAAAAGTCACACGCAAGGTGTTTAAACCCAGATCTGGTATCTTTGGAATATTATTTCAAGCCTAGAGTCTTCATTTATTCTTTTTCCCCTCTCCTCTATTTATTTATTTTTATTTATTATTCAAATTTATATACCGCTCCATTCCCTTAGGCTTGGGGCGGTTTACATAGATAAAAACATAACAATTTCAATAAAACAATTTAACACTGTATAATTAAAACGCTATAAAACTACTGACCAACTGTCCAGCTTGTCACAAGACCAGAACACTAAAGATAGGGCCATAGCCAGGATTTTGATTCGGGAGGGGCTGAGTGTGATTCCGGGGGCTGAATCTGAGTGAGAGAGGGTCTACCCTAGCAAACCTTTTGTATTGTTACCCCAATACCCCCATGCATATGGGATATATTGAGCATGGTGATCAGATCATGATATAAATACTAGGCATGAGAAAAAAGTTATGAAAATGATTCGTTTCGTAAGATATTCGTAAGAAATGCTACTTTCGAGTATTTCCACACCTGGAACGCCAACCAGGAAGTGGACTTTCTTTATAGAACTTCGGGGGCCAGGATTTTCTTAAGTGTCGTTATTAGGTCATAAGGGGGGGCACCCTCCTTCTCTCTCACCACCCTCCCGCCTCCCTTGCCAATAAGTATTATGGCAAGGCAAGCCCTAAACTCGCTCCTTCTTTCGGCTGGAAGGAAGCCTGGAAAAAATGTAAACAGAGAGGATTACTCAAGTAAATCTGCAAAGGAGAGCACTTTGGATGAAGTGCCCTCCTTTGTGGATTTACTTCTGAGTAAACCTCTCTGTTTACATTTTTCCAGGCTTCCTGCCTCTCCTGCCTGCCAGGATCTAAAGCATCAAAGAGTATTGGGGTGAGAAACCAACCTAATGTATAATAGAATGAATGCTACTGTAAGTGCCTAATATTATAAGTAATCCAACTGGTCATACCTACATTCCATGCACATGCAATAATACAGCAGTAATAACAATAACAAGAGGTAAAATCAAAACCGAAGTATTCTGACTGGTCTCTCCTCATGCGGTGCAAAGCGGGCTCTTCTCAGCCCGGGAAAGCCAGCGTTGCTGCTTGGGAGCACACACATACATATTCTTGGGGGATTTGCTGCAGAATCCCGGGTTCATAGAGAAGATTCTGCAGCAAACCCCCAAAGAATCTGTATGTGTGTGCACCCAAGCAGCAAACGCTGGCTTTTCCCGGGCTCACAGAGCCCATTTGCACCGCATGAGAGACCAGTCAGAATACTTCGGTTTGAATTTTACCTCTTCTTATACCCATTGGTATTACTGCTGTATTATTGCATGTGCATGGAATGTAGGTATATGACCAGCCTGGGCAAACTTGGGCCCTCGCTCCTCGGGATGGGGTGAGAGAGGCAGCGAGGAGCGAGGGGGGCTCCTCCTTTTCTTTTGCTGCTTCCAAGAATAGAATACCCCTCCCTCCCTCCTTCCTTGCTCCCTCCTTCCTATTTGGAGAGTCCCATCTAGAATTCAGTGTGATTTATTCAAGTTTTGGCCTACAACTCCCAGAAATCCCAGCCAATTTACCAGCTGTTAGGATTTCTGGGAGTTGTAGGCCAAAACCATCTGGAATGCGCATGCTCTGGCATACGAACTACTAACGAATTTCGTTAGTAATTAAGTTACATTTTAGAAATTTTTGGAATTTTTTTGTAAGTCTTCCTATTACTAATCCAAAAAAAATCCTCCCCCCCCCCATTAGATTTTTGATTTGCTATTTTTGGGTTCTAAACCATGCCTAATAAATACACATAATAGTTTAAATAATCTACCAGTAAGGCCTTATCGTGGGCCACCCTGAGAATTGGGGGGGGGGGGGGCGGCTACATGCCTGCATCCCTAGTATAAAGGTATACGAGGGGCGGTCATTGAAGATTTCCCCTGACCCACTTCCTGTGGACAGAGAACAATGCAACTTGGCCCAGTTCTGAGCCCTTCTGTCCATCGGTGCCACTTTGGGACATGCACTTCTCCCCTCTTTTCAAGCAACTGTCAACACCTGGCTTGTAGAAGTCGACAGGTTGCTCCAAAAGCCACATTTTGACTTCAGAAATCAGAGTTTCCTCATCCGAGAAATGCTTGTCCTTAAAAAATGGTTGTAAAGAGTTGGAAGTCCGATGATGCGAGGTCGGGTGATTCAGGGGGGTGCGGCTGAATGTCAAAGCCACAGAAGCACACTTCTTCCATTGGGGCAACAGGTAAGTTGTGAACTGGTGCACTGCCTTGCAGAAGGCAAAGGGCACCTTTGTTGAGCATGCCAAGTTGCCTCCTGGTTTGGATGGCCTCCCACCATTTCCACAGCAGTGAAGCCTAGTCTGCCCCAGTGATCATGGGGACCTTTGCTAGGAAATCCATCAGTACTACTCTGTGCTGGTCCCAAAATACTGTGAGCTTGTGACTAAGTATGATTGGGACCATTGATGTTGAATGCTTGTCGGAACAGCGTTGTTTTACAGGCTCTTCTAAATATCGATATTTCTGTAAGAGCCCGAGTGCCATCCAGCAGAGAGTTCCACAGTGTCGGAGCTGCAATAGAGAACGCTCTTTGCCTCGTAGAGGACAGGTGGTAAGTTTTGACCGAGGGAACCATTAATAGGTTTTGATCTCCAGACCGCAGTGATCTCTGGGGAATGTATGGGGAGAGACGGTCCCTCAGGTACACAGGCCCCAGACCACGTACTGTATGGAATTAAAGGTTAATACCAACACTTTGAACACAATCCGGTACTCCACTGGGAGCCAGTGTAGCTGCTGCAGGATAGGTGTTATGTGGCATCTCGCCGGAGCCCCAGCGAGTAGATGTCCTGCAGCATTCTGCACAAGCTTGAGTTTCCGGATCGTGGACAGAGGAAGGCCAATGTAGAGGGTGTTACAGTAGTCCAGTCTCAAGATGACTATTGCCTGGATCACCGTGGCAAGGTTGCCGCTAGACAGGTAAGGTGTCAGCCATCTAGCCTGCCGCAGGTGGAAAAATGCGGATCTGCTGACCATGGCGACCTGGGTCTCCATAGTCAGCAGCGGGTCCAACTGGACCCCTAGATTCTTTACCAAGGGCGACGGGCAATGTGCTACGCCGTCCAGGGTAGGCAGCCGGCACCCCCCTCCCATAGGGCGGCCCAGCTAGAGGATCTCCGTCTTTGATGGGTTCTCCTTCAACCGGCTAGCTCGCAACCATCCAGTCACGGCCTCTAGGTACTGATGGAAATAATTGGGTACAGAGTCCGGGCTGCCCTCCATCCTCAGCACAAGTTGGGTGTCATCCGCGTGCTGATGACACTCCAGACTGCAGCTATGTACCAATCGGGCCAGTGGACGCATATAGATGTTAAATAATAGAGGGGAGAGAATGGCCCCCTGAGGCACCCCACAACCAAGGGGGAGGCCCTCGGAGACCACTCCACCCCTCACCACTTGCTGTCCTCGGTCGTGGAGAAAGGAGGCCACCCATTTAAGGGCAGTCCCGGCTAAATGATGGATTAATAGTGTGCGATCTACTGTATCAAAGGCTGCCGTGAGGTCCAATAACATGAGCAGCGCAGAGCCACCTTGGTCCAACTGGAAGTGCAGCTGGTCTCTGTCCCGTGCCCACTACGGAAGCCGGATTGGAAGGGAGCAAGTCCGGCAGTGTCGTCCAGGAACTGCTGCAGCTGACCCGCTGCTGCCCTCTCAATCACCGTGCTCAGAAACGATAAATTCGAAACTGGCCGGTAACTGGAGGGAGCCGAGCGGTCTAAATTCAGCTTCTTCAGCAGCGGGCTCACCATGGCCCCTTTCAACCCCTCTGGAAAAACTCCTCGCTCAAGGGAGCTGTTTATTATATTCAACAGAGGGTCACGTTGAATATAATAAATAAGAACGAGCTGCTTTTGGTTACATAATATGCAAAAGGATCTGAGCACAACATCCCTCCTTCCGGGAAGCCGGTAAAGAAACAAACGAAGGGACTCTTATTCCAGGAAGGGTGTTTATTCACTCACTCCCTCCTGCAAGCTTTGCCTGAGCCCTGCAAGCACTAGCGTGGGGGGCACACATCTGCTACTTTCATCGCATAGACTTCCACTTCGCACAGCGTCAGGTATTCGCTCCTATTGGGGATGTCGACGCACACGAACTGCCCTACGATGCTGTTACACTGGATGGTGTTGACGGCGCCCGGGCTGATGTCATAGATGGACCCACAGCTACAGAGAGAGGAAACATGGGAAATTATTAGATGTTTAGACTATAATGCGAAAGTTCTCAGGCTGTGAGGGTGGAGGCAAAACAAATACTAACTGGGGCGACATACAGGGAGCATACCACCCCCCCCCTGCTGTGTCAGCTCCACTGGTTGCCTGTCCATCTCTGAGCCCAATTCAAAGTGCTGGTATTGACCTATAAAGCTCTATGCGGTTCTGGCCCAGCTTACTTGTCCGAACGCATCTGCCTCTATGTCCCATCTCGCAGTCTAAGATCATCTGGGGAGGCCCTGCTCTCGCTCCCGCCAGCATCGCAAATGCGGCTGGTGGGGACGAGAGACAGGGCCTTCTTGGCAGTTGCCCCTCGCCTATGGAACGCACTCCCAAACGAAATAAGATCGACTCCATCTCTCCTCGCTTTTAGAAAAAAGCAAAAGTCGTGGTTTTGGGACCAGGCCTTTGGGCAGCAGATTTAAATGGACCTTTGGATTTGACTGGATTGACACTTTGGACTTGACTGGACTGACAATGTGTTCCACTTGATGGCTTTAATTAATTATTGTTGTATGTAGAGGTTTTTAATGTAATTTTTAAAAAATGTTTTTAATGCTTTTTAATGATGTTGATTATATGGTGTATTTTAAAATTGTATTGTGGTGTTGCGGCCTGTAGTGCGGCAAATGTAAGCCGTGCTGAGTCCTCCTGCGGGGGTGAGAAGCTACGGGGTACAAATACCATAAATAAATAAATAAATTCCAGAGGGATGGTGCCACGACCGCAAAGGCCCTACACTTAGTCGCTGTTAAGCAAAAAAGTCTTAAAACTAGGAACTTCCAATAGATCTTGGAGCAAAGTGATCTTGGGTTGGTAGGGGACGAGGCGGTCCCTCAAATACACCGGCCCTAGTCCATATAAAGCCTTAAAAGTAAGAACCATCACTTTGAAGGTAATCCGGTGCTCAATCGATAGCCAATGAGGGAAAACCATATGGGGAGGGGCGGGGTTTCGGCATGGCAGCCATTGTCTTTTAAAAAGGTCCGTGCGTGGCTCGTGGGCTCATTGCAAGCCGTGATGCGAACGGGAAGGGACTAGGCAGGCCGCTTGGGTGGGAAAGGTGCCACGCCACCACTTGGGAAGGGAACAACAGGGTTGGGAACAAATTGGGGAAACCATCTGGAAGCAGACCCCTTGCCTGCGAGGGTTCCTTGTGTGTGGGGAGGGAAGAAGGGCAGGCCAGCTGGGAGAAGTGTTCTTCTCTTGCCTGCCACTGCCAATTTCCCTTTTTGAAGCAGTGATTTTAACTTTCAACCAGGGGCGGTCCTACCGGTAGGCAAAGGACGCCGCTGCGTGGGGCGCCCTCTGGGTAAAGGGCACTCCAAGGCGCGCGCGGCATGTCTGCGAGGGCCGGGGGGGTTAGAGAGAGAGGGGGAGGGAGGGAAGCACGGCACCTTGGGTGCCGAACCAGCAGGTAGGAGGGGCAGGCCGGGCCAAAGGGGCGGGCAGCCAGCAGGCGGGCCCTCCTCTTCTGGCGATCCTGCTTGCCCGGCCCAGCGCTCCGGAGGAAAGGCGGTCAATCGGGCGCCGCTGGTGGGGCTCCTTTGGAAAGAGGCAGGCGGGGAGGAGACGGAAGGCTCCTGTGCTGCCGACCCTTGCTGCTGCAGGTGAGTCTTCCGGCTGGAGGAGGGGAGGAGCCCCGCCGTGGCCTTCGAGGAGGGGAGGGTGCCTCCCTCCCGTGCAGCTCCCAAGCCGGGGTGACACGGGGTGTGCTTCCTCTCTCCCCGGCTCTACGGCATCCTCCTTGCAGCACCTTCCCTGTGAGTCCCCCTCTTCCTCCTCTTCCCTTCTGGGCATGCGCGGAGGGGGGGGGGCAGCACCAAAATAATGTTCGCTTACAATTTAAAATTACCTTAGACCGCCCCTGTTTTCAAAAGACGTCAATCCCCTTTGGGTTACACTTTGGATTTCAGGATCCCAGAAAGTCCCTTTGGACTTTGGAAAGCCCATTTTCTGCTAATCATTTCCTTGGGGAATCACTTTGGAGCCCCCTTTGTCTGCTTTGGTTTTCACGTTGTACTTTTGGAAACTAGAAATCTCCTATAATCTGCTAATAATTTCTACCACTGTGGCAAGTTTTGTCAGTAGCGGTCCAAAAATGAGGGAAAGGGAATCTCCCAAGTTTTGCCTGTCCCGTTTGCAGTTTTTCGCTCATTGCACAATTGTGCCCACCATTGACGAAGTGATTCGGAAATTTCGGAAAATTCCGATTTTATTTTTGGAAAATTTCGGAAATTACTTTGGAATCAAATCACCTGCGCCCTCTACATCCAAAACAAGTTTTGAACCATTTTTTCCTTGATCAAACAAGTCTAATATATACACGCAACCACACATATACGCAAATACACAGACCACATGGGCCACAGCAACACATGGCAGGGGACAGCTAGTCTATATAAATAAAAATGTAATGTTCGTTAGTGGATTTAACATAATTTAAAAACCACTGGGTGAATTGATATCAAATTTGGACGCAATACACCTATCAGGTCAACGGGTGACCACCACTCATAAAAACACAAAAAACATAGTGGAAAAGACTTAAAGAACCCCAAAAATACATTACAATGCATGCACAAAACCACATATATAAAAATATATACATACACATATATAAACACACAAAACACATATACACAGACTGGGCCACAGCAACGCATGGCAGGCGGCAGCTAGTAAATGAATAAATAAATAAAAATGGGGACTCACAGAGCATTGTTTTTGCAGTTTGCACCCACGGAGTATCCCACACGGACTTTTGCTCCCTCGAGCCTCTCTGCGCAGCAGTCCTCACGGTTTTTTATAGTGATGCCCATGACGATGCACGGCTCCCCCAGATCCACAAACCACCAGGGTTCCAGGTCCGCATTCGTGTGGGAGCAGGAGGCGTCTTTAACCAGGTTCCCACTGCAGACCCCATCCACGGCCTTCCCGGCCACCGGGTTGGCCGGGTCTGAATACGTGGAGGACTGGGAAGCATTGTGTCCTTGGGCCACGTTGGGAACTGGAGGGACACGAGGACGGGGAGACAGGAAGGCGAGGAGAAATCAATGGCTATGTTGCATGTCTTCAAGGCCAGAATACACTGCTTTCCTTACTCAGATGCTGAGACAAGTCATAGAATCATAAAAGAGACATCAGGAGTCATACAACCTAACCAGGCATGAGCCAACTCCGGCCTTCCCTCCAGGTGTTTTGGACTTCAGCTCCCACAATTCCCAACAGCCAGTAGGAGGGCTGGAGTTCTGTTTCCCTATTAGGGCAGGGTGGACCTTCCTATTGAAACTGAGGACGAATTTAGGGGGGTCCTGCCTTAAGGGCCGAGACCCTACACCCCTAAAAGCGAGGATTCTTGATGGTAAAAGACCCTGGCGAGCAATCCAAGTGCCTAGGAAACCCCCAATGCCCCAGAGCAATATCTCACCAAGATCCGGAAGTGTGCCAACGAGAGAGATCTGTCCCAGCTGAGAAAGGATGACAAGCCGCAATTTCCTGATGTCCGCAAAGCTTGACATGTTTATTTGGATTTTTACAGGCATTATATACATTTTTCAGAACTGTCCGATTCAAATTTCCGCCTGCCCCCGCGCCGCGTTCTGATTGGATGGAACTTTTGTAATAGCTGGGAGGCGGTATGCCGGCCGGCTCGCCTTAGCCAATCATGGGCCTGTGCCGCCTCAGTTGGAGCCAATCAGGAAGTTTTCTCGCTTGGCTGTTTGGGCCAATGAGGAGCGGGGAGCAGGAGAAATGCTGGGACAATGGAATTGGAACTTCTTAATGAGTTTTGGATTATGCTAATGGAGATTTTGGTGGCGAGAGAGACTCCCTGGGGATCTCAATCTAATAGGTCATCACCTATTAGGGCAAGGTGGACCTTCCTATTTCATCCCATCACTGCCACCAATATAACATTAAGAGGATTTATCAGGGATATTTAAAACCCCAAAATCAAAACTGCTGCTAAAGCTGGAACAAACTTCTGGCCGAAACACCTTTTGAAAACCCACTGGTCACCACCAGACTTATATTCACTTTTAAGCCTTGGGCTTACTGGAGGTCTTTCAGGCAAGAATGCTCTGGGCTTGCATCCAGGCCTGTGCCCTGAGGTAAACCTGAAGAAATGTCTTCTTCAAAAATGTATGCTGCCACCATTGTTTATTTATTTTATTTATTTATTATTTCGATGTATATACCCCCCTTCCCAAAGAGGCCCAGGGTGGTTCACACCAGTGAATAACATAACTACAACATAGTTAAAACATAATAAAACAGACTGAGGCAAGAGTGGAATTTAACCGCCTTAAAGGTTAAACGTCTGTCTGAAGAGACTGGTCTTGCAGGCCCTCCGGAAGGCCTGTCGGTCAGTTATTGCTCGAGCCTCCTCTGGGAGGGTGTTCCAAAGGGTAGGCGCTACTACAGAGAAACTACGCTGCCGCGTCGAGGACAGGCGATGGAACCTCCAATAGGTTTTGATCCATGGACCGTAGTGGTCTCTGGGGAATGTGCAGGGAGAGGTGGTCCCAGGCCCGGATTAGCATCTTCGGCCGCCCGAGGCCAAGACGCCCTGCGCCGCCCCCCCCCCCAGGGTGGCTTCCGTTGCCTCCTCGCGCCCTTCCTTCCGTTCGCAGGAGGAGGAGGAGGCGGCCGGTGCCGTGCGGCTTCTGTCGCCTCCTCATCCCACGACCGGAAGGAGGGCCCAAGGAGGTGGACGAAAGTCATGCGGCACCGGCCCAGCGGCTTCCGTCCACCTCTCGCTTTCCTTTCGGTCACAATAGGGATCCATGGAAGTGGGAGGAGCAGGGAGGTGGTGGACGGCAGGCGAGGCCAGCTGCGCCCCTCGTCCGTTGGGGCTTCCGTCCGCCGCCTCCTCCGTCCACCTCCTCCCGGTCAACCGAAAGGAAGGCGCAGCAGGAGGAAGGAAGTCCCGCCCTCCTCCTCGCGCCCTCCTTTTGGTCATGGGAGGTGGAGGAGGTGGCGGACGGAAGCCCCATGAGTGCAGTGCGCGCCTTCCGCCCACCTCCTCCGCCTCCTCCCGCGACCGAAAGGAAGGCGCGAGGTGGAAGGGAAGTCCCGCCCTCCCCCTCGCGCCCTCGTGTTGGTCGCGGGAGGTGGAGGAGGTGGCGGACGGAAGCCCCACGAGCAGTGCCGCGCGCCGTCCGCCCACCGCCTCCTCCTCCTCCCGCGACCGAAAGGAAGGCACGAGGAGGAAGGAAGTCCGTCCCGCCCTCCTCCTGGCCGCCTGGGCCGCCCCTTGCAAAGGAAGGAGGCGGCCAGGAGGATGAGGAGGAGGAAGGAAGCCCGCCGGTGGGGCGGGGCCTTCCTCCCTCCTCCTCGCCGCCTCCTTCCTTTGCAAGGGGGTGGCCCAGGCGAGGGAGGGCGCCATTTCCTCCCCGCCCCCTTGCAGCGCTCCCCCCCCCTCCCGAGGTATGATGACTCTCTCAGGAGAGGAAGGGGGAAAGCGCTGCAAGGGGGCGTTCTTTTTTTCTAAAAAAAATTTTAAAATGTTTTTTGGGGGGCCGAATCCGCGGCCCCCCAAAACCTGCCGCCCGAGGCCATGGCCTAGTCGGGCCTGGGTGGTCCTTCAGATACACTGGCCCCAGGCCATGCTTTCACAGAGGTATTTTATTATGTTTATTGTTCTTTGAAGTTGTTGATATTTTGTGATGTGTTGTTCGGGCACGGCCCCATGTAAGCCGCTCCAAGTCCCCTTTGGGGAGATGGATGCGGGTTAGAAATAAAGTTTTATAAATTATTTTATTATTAAAGTTTAACACCAGCACTTTGAAGGCAATCTGGTACTCGAAGGGGAGCCAGTGCAGTCGCTGTAGGATTGGAGTGATGTGGCACGATAATGCCACACCGACCAGTAGTCGAGGCGCAGCATTTTGCACCATCTTCAGTTTCCGGATTACCGACAGAGGAAGGGCAATGTAAAGGGCGTTACAGTTGTTCAGTCTCGAGATGACTGTGGCCTGGATTACCGTGGCTAGGTTGCCACCGGAAAGGTAGGGCGCCAGCCGCCTTGCCTGGCGCAGATGGAAAAAACCGCTCTGCTCATGGTGGAGACCTGAGCCTCCATCGTCAGCAGAGGGTCCAGTTGGACCCCCAGGCTTTTAACCAGGGTCAACGGGCTAACCATCTTGCCGTCCATTGTTGGCATTTGGTGCTCCCCCCCCCCCCCAGGGTGACCCAGCCACAGGACCTCCGTCTTCGACGGGTTCACCTTCAACCTGCTGGCCCGTAGCCACCCAGTCACGGCTTCAAGGCACTGATGGAAATAATCAGGTACAGAGTCCGGCCGGCCTTCCATCCTCAGCACCAGCTGGGTGTCATCATCATACTGATGACACTCCAGGCCAAAGCTATGCACCAGTTGGGCCAGTGGACGCATGTAGATGTTAAATAATAGAGGAGAGAGGATAGCCCCTTGGGGGACCCCACAGTTAAGGGAGACCCTTTCCGAGACCATCCCTCCCCTCTCCACCCGTTGTCCCCAATCTTGGAGAAAGGAGGCCACGCATTTAAGAGCAGACCCCCTCACTCCTGTCATGGCTAAACGGTGGATCAATAGTGAATGGTCGACTCTTGATTGCTGAAGGAACTGATTTGAGACCTTTTTGACAGAGGCACACGTGAGGCAGTTGTTTGAACAACCAAACAATGAAGTTTATTTAAGAGAACTCACAAAAATAGTTAATAAGCTTAATGGTTAATTTTGGCATGAAAAGTGGTTTCTTTAATCAGTACAAATCTTCTTTCTAACTTCTTTCTCCAAGAGTTTACTGACAGGATCTCCTCTCTGCCTAGTAAATCTTAACACTGCTACAGATAGTCCTACTCTGGATCTATCCAACTACACCTCTACACAATATCCTCCCTGATCGCTGTAGAAACTAATCGCCAGCTAACTCTGCTAGCCACCTGGCCACTTTCAGGCTTCTTCTTGCTAACACAACTAACCCCTAACTCTTCCCTACTTCTCCTGCTTCTCCTCTGACACCCAAACACCAGACACTGTCAGATTTCAAAACACCCCCTCTTTAGGACATTTCCTTCTTTTTCTAAGTTAGGCTCCTCCCCCTTCTCTACCAGCCAATCCTAACTCCCCTCCTTTCCCTCCAGGCTGCTCCTTAGGCATGCACCCTTTTGGAAATGAGAATCTACGATGGCTGCCCCCTTGGCACCTTTCTAAAAAGGCTGCCAACTTTTTGGGCCTTCTTTTACAGGCTTTTCCTAGCCTAACAGGTAGGGAATTCATTACACCTGGTCTTACCATATTCCACCAGGCAGGAAAAGCACAATCAAAGATTCCCAACCAGCCTCTGTTTAAATGCCTGCCCTCCCCCCCCCAAAGAGAGGGAGACTCCCCCACTCTGCGAAGCAGCGTCTTCTGTTCGTAAACCCCCCCCCCCAACTGCAGGGGGTGGGGGGTAGGCTCGTGATTTATATTTCCTCTATCATTTTTAAAATTATTATTATTATTGGGCTTCTATGCCGCCACTCCCGGGAGGCTCGGGGTGGCTCACAAGCGCCGGATAAAACAGCATATTAAAACAAATTAAAACACGGCAGAGTAAGACACAATATAAAACAACGAGGTTAAAAGCCTGATGTGAAGAGCACAACACAGCAGGTAACAAAATTACAAACATGTGGGCTTGCATGGGCAGGACCTACAGGCCAAACGCCTGTTGGAATAAGTAGGTCTTGCAAGCCCGCCTAAAAGGCAGCAGATCCTGGATGGCACGCGTTTCATCGGGGAGGGCATTCCACAGCGTGGGCGCAATCACGGAAAATGCCCTCCTACGGGTTGCTGTTAATTTGGCAGACTTCATGTCCTCTCTATGCTGCACAACTGGACTGATTGTCTCAGGGCAAGCTATTACATCAAACCAAACATTGCAGAGTCTTTTATCAGGAGTTAGCAGAGATTTTACTGCACAGCCTCTGACCTTGTTGCCACTCACTGTTTTAAGAAAACACGCTGGTTTTTGTCCAAACTCACACTGGAGGCTTTAATCTTGAGTCGTTGCTTATATACAGCTATATACACACCAGAGTCCCCTGATCTGCTATCCATATAAACAGAGATATACTCACAGCAACTATCAGCAACAACACAGCAAGAGGCGATGCAAGGGAATCGTAGCACGAAAACATCCAGGCAAGGTAAACATGTGACAAGACAAACACACATGCCTGCTGCTTCCTTAGAAACAAGCCCCGCTCTCTCCTCCCTAGGACTTCCCCTCACATACGTATACATGACCCTCATCATGTCTCCTCTCAGCCTTCTCTTCTGCAGGCTAAACATGCCCGGCTCTTGATGCCAAAGGTTGAGAGGAGACACGAGAGCCATGTTTGAATATGTGAAGGGGTGTCCTAAAAAAAGAAGGCGCAAGCTTTAGAGTCAAGGACTCGAGGGAGCCACGGGTTCCAATGACAGGAAAGGAGATTCCACCTGAACATTTTTAGAGAGAATTTCCTGACTGTAAGGGAAACTGTTCAGTAGTGGAACTCTCTGCCTCAGAATGTGGTGGCATAGACCAATGTTTCTCAACCAGTGTGCCGTGGCACACTAGTGTGCCCTGAGTGATCATCAGGTGTGCTGCTAAAAAAGCTCTCTGCCCCCCTTCCTCCCTCCTCCTGCCGAACTCCTGCTGCTTGGGAGAGGAGGAGGAAGGGCCGGGCAGTGGCGAAGAAAAAGAAGGGACCGGGGTGCCGCCTCCTTTGGCCATTTCCCCAACCAGCCTCCAATCCGCCATGACTCCCGCCATGACTTGTTGAAGCCGCGCAGAGGAGAAGCCCCGCCTACTGAAGCCCGTCTACCGCTCATGCTCCTCCTCTGTGGGAAAGCTAAAGCCGGGGGGAGGGGGGCATGACGCGGCCTGGCTCCACCCCCTCCCCCCGGCTTCAGTTCTCCCACAGCTTCGCCAGCCTTGAGGGGGCAGTGCCAAGCCAGCAGTGGCAGAGCCAGCACAATGCTGGCTTGGCACTTCCCCCTCAAAGCTGGCGAAGCTGTGGGAGAACTGAAGCCGGGGGGAGGGGGCGGGGCATGGCATGGCCTGGCTCCGCCCTCCCGGCTTCAGTTCTCCCACAGCTTCGCCAGCCTTGAGGGGGCAGTGCCAAGCCAACGGTGGCAGAGACAGCACAATGCTGGCTTGGCACTGTCCCCTCAAGGCTGGCGAAGCTGTGGGAGAACTGAAGCCGGGGAGGGGGCGGGGCATGGCATGGCCTGGCTCCTCCCCCTCCCCTGGCTTCGGCACTCCCAGAAGCTGCTCCCAGCAGGTCACCATCCCCCAGCCGTTCTTTACTGTGTTACAGTGTCGTTTTGTGTCATTTTGGTTGGTGGTGTGCCCCCGGATTTTTTTAATGTTAAAAGTGTGCCGCGGCTCAAAAAAGGTTGGGAAACACTGGCATAGACACCAAGAACTGGGAAGCCCTGGCCCTTGAGCATTCTAACTGGAGGTCAGCTGTGACCAGCAATGCTGTGGAATTCGAAGAGGCACGAATGGAGGGACGAACGGGAGAAACGTGTCAAGAGGAAGAAGGCGCGTCAAGCCAGCTCTGACCGGGACCGCCTTCCATCTGGAAACCGATGTCCTCACTGCGGGAGAACATGCAGGTCAAGAATAGGGCTCCACAGCCACCTATGGACCCACTGCCAAGGCACCACATTTGGAAGACCATCATCCTCGAGCTACGAGGGATCGCCTAAGTAAGGAAGCCCCTTCCTTGGAATCTTTTAAACAGAGGCTGGATGGCCATCTGTCAAGGATGCTTTGATTATGCTTTTCCTGCATGGCAGAAGGGGGTTGGACTGGATGGCCCACGTGGTCTCTTCCAACGCCCCTGTTAAAACAGCTCCTCTGGCTGCCAATAAGTTTCCGGCCCCAATTCAAGGTGCAGGTGATCACCTACAAAAAAACCCTAAATGGTTCAGGTCCTGCTTATCTTCGCGATCACATCTTCCCCTATGAACCGGCACGAGCTATAAGATCTGCTACAAAGGTAATGCAAATGCAATAAATTCAGCAAGGGAGAGAGGAAAGAGTTCGCAGTTTGGGTGTGATCCTGGACTCATCGCTGAGCCTGGAACCCCAGGTTTTGGCGGTGACCAGGGGAGCATTTGCACAGTTAAAACTTGTGCGCCAGCTGCGCCCGTACCTTGAGAAGTCTGACTTGGCCACGGTGGTCCATGCTCTGGTTACATCCTGTATAGATTACTGCAATGCTCTCTACGTGGGGTTGCCTTTGAAGAAAGCTGCAACTGTTCGGAAGCTGCAACTAGTCCAACGGACAGCAGCCAGGTTGATAACAGGAGCGACACTCAGAGAGCGCACAACTCCCCTGTTGTGCCAGCTCCACTGGCTGCCAGTTTGCTACCGGGCACAATTCAAAGTGCTGGCTTTAGCCTTTAAAGCCCTAAACGGTTCGGGTCCAACTTACCTGTCTGAACGCATATCTCCCTATGAACCATTGAGATGTTTAAGATCATCTGGAGAGGCCCTGCTCTTGGTCCCGCCTTCTTCACAGGCGCGACTGGCGGGGACGAGAGACAGGGCCTTTTCAGTGGTGGCTCCTCGGCTTTGGAACGCCCTCCCTAAAGACATCAGATCGGCCCCCTCCCTCCTGGCGTTTCGCAAGAAAGTCAAGACCTGGTTATTTGAGCAGGCATTTGTTGATGAAATATAAGGCTTAATTGGATATAAGGAATGACGACGATGCGATGGAAACTGATTTCAACATGACGCTGAGGCTGCAATTGTATGTTTTTAATTGTTAATTTGTTATTATATGGGTTTTTGGGGGGGGAGGGGTTTTGACTTGTTGCTGTGTTATATTGAGGGCAGAGACTGCCTGTGTAAACCGTCCCGAGTCGCCTTCGGGCTGAGAGGGGCGGTATAGAAACGTGACAAATAAATAAATAAATGAAGAGCTCAGGCAAAAGCAAACGGCTGCATCCTCTCTCATCTTATGTGTTCTCCCTCCTTCATTGCTTTAATAATAATAATAATAATAATACTTTAATATTTGTGAGTCGCCCTCCACCGGCTCCGGGCGACTTTAGGCATCTTGGTTGTGGCACAGCTAGTTGGGAGTCAGCTGCATTAAAATCACTCCTAACTGAAAGGTTATGAGTTTGAGCCCAGTTGGAGTAAGCTCTTGGCAATTTGTCTAGCTTGCTGTCGACCTTTACAGCTTGAAAGACAGTTGCATCTGTCAAGTAAAATTTAGGTACCGCTTATGCTGGGGAGGCTAATTTAACTAATTTACGACGCCATAAAAACCTCCAGCGGCGGAATGAGGAAGTACTCCATCGGTGTCACAAGTGGACGGTGAAGCGACAGCTCCCCCGGTGGCCGGAATTCGAACATACCCTCATGAAGCTGGAATGTTAAATAGCCTTTGTGTGTCTGCCTATATATGTTGTGTGTCTATGGCAGTGTTTCCCAACCTTTTTTGAATTGCGGCACACTTTTAACATTAAAAAAATCCGGGGGCACACCACCAATCAAAATGACACTCTAACACAGTAAAGAACGGCTGGGGGATGGTGGCCTGCTGGGAACAGCTGCTGGGAGTGCCGAAGCTGGGGGAGGGGGCAGAGCCAGGCCACGCCATGCCCCGCCCCTCCCCCCGGCTTCACCTCTCCCAGCAGCTGCTCCAGCCTTGAGGGGGCAGTGCCAAGCCAGCGGTACCAGAGCCAGCACAATGCTGGCTTGGCACTGTCCCCTCATGGGTGGAGCAGCTGCTGGGAGTGCCGAAGCTGGGGGAGGGGGCAGAGCCATGCCACGCCATGCCCTGCCCCCTCCCCCCAGCTTCAGCTCTCCTACAGAGGAGGAGCATGTGTGGTGGACGGGCTTCAGTGGGCGGGGCTCCTCTTCCACACAGCTTCAGCGAGCGAGGGGCGAGAGTCATGGCGTATTGGAGGCTGGCTGGGGAAACGGCCGAAGAAGGCGGCGCCCCCGTCCCTTCTTCTTTTTCTTCACCACTGCCCGGCCCTTCCTCCTCCCCAAGCAGCAGGAGTTCGGCAGGAGGGGAGGAAGGGGGCAGAGAGCTTTCTCGCGGCACAGCAGGAGGTCCGTCACGGCACACTAGTGTGCCACGGCACACTGGTTGAGAAAGACTTGTCTATGGCATTGAATGTTTGCCATGTGCATGTGCGTTGTGATCCGCCCTGAGTCCCCTGTGGGGTGAGAAGGGTGGAATATAAATACTGTAAATAAAATAAAATAAAAAATAAATAATTGCCGAGGTTGTTGAGATGCATATATGTCCGCGTTTGGGGAACCAATCCAGGCAGAGGAATGAGAAAAGCCCTGGGAGATGCAACCTTGGATTAAGGGAGTGGGAAACCCATGGAAATGCCCCCCAATTCCCATTCCCCCACCCTTCCTTTCTCCAGTTCTTACCAATGTCTTGGGCCCCTGGTCGGCAGCTCTCGCCCTCTCCATGCCCAAACAGCAGAGCCAAGCCTAGGAGGCTGGTCCAGATGGATAACATCCTGCAAAAGGAATGAAACTGAGCCAGGGTTGAGGTTGGTTCCAAATGGCAGCAAAAAAGAGAGAAGAATACAATCCTGGGAAGCAAATCCTTATGGCTTTGTCATATCCAACCAGTTTATTACGCACTGCCTGCATCCTGCTGTAGCATCCACAATACAATAGACCAGGCATAGGCAAACTTGGGCCTTCTCTCCAGGTGTTTTGGACTCCAACTCCCACCATTCCTAACAGCCTGGGGCCTTTTCCTTTCCCCCCTCAGCCGCTTAAGAGGAAAGGAAAGGGAAAAGGGAAAGGAAGGGGCCTGAGGCTGTGAGGAATGGTGGGAGTTGGAGTCCAAAACGGAGCGATGAAGCAGGGGAAAAGACTTCACTAAACCAGGCATGGGCCAAACAAAGACAAAGCCAGTGGACCTGATGGATCCCTTCTGCCATTCAGTAATATCCAAACAAAGCTCTCTTGACAGATGGACATCTCTCTGTACCAAGCATGGACAAACTTGGGCCCTCCTCCAGGTGTTTTGGACTCCAACTCCCACAATTCCTAAAAGCCTCAGGCCCTTTCCTTTCCCCTCTCAGCCGCTTACGGGCCCAGCACTCAGCTTAAGTGGCTGAGGGGCGAAAAGAAGAGACCTGATGCTGTTAGGAGTGGTGGGAGATGGAGTCCAAAACACCTGCAGAGAAGTTTGCTCATACCTGCAACTATGTCTGGAACTATTTAATAGGCCTGTTTGATTAAAAAATAGTTCAAAAACTCATTTTGGATGTAGGGGGCATTGGCGCTTTGAATCTGAATGACTTCCGAAATTTTCCAAATTTTTTGGGGAATTTTTCTGAAGAAATTTTGGAATTTATTTAAAAATTTTGAAAAAAATTCGGAATTTTTCTGAATTAATTCTGAAATTTCGGAATGGCTTCATTAATAGCGGACACGCATGTTTAACCCAATTTGGATGAGGATGTCTTCCCTCCGCATCAGAACTGGGGCGACAGCCGTGTTTAACCCAGTTTGGATGCGGCTGTTGCCCCAGTTCTTCCCAGTTGGAGGGAAGGACATCTACCTCCAAACTGGGTTAAACAGCCAATGAGGGGAATCTAATGCCGATTCCTTTCCGAAAATGCCGGCGGCGGCCTCGAAATGGCAAATTCACTTCTGGGTTGCTTACATCGTTTCAAAACCACTTCATAAGAACATAAGAACATAAGAAGAGCCATGCTGAATCGGGCCTCAGCCCATCTAGTCCAGCATTCTGTGTCACACAATGGCCCACCAGTTGTACACAGGGATCTCTAGCAGAAAGGAGGGCAAAACCCTCACCTGCTCCCGACCCCCCACAACCAGTGCCCGGGGAAAATCCTGCCTGCCTCCATCAACACAGAGGTGGCACTTGGATGTCCATTTCAGTAACTACTGATTCCCTTGGTATCCATGAATCTGTCTAATCCTGCCTTGAAGCTGTCCAGGCTGACCGCTGTCACAACCTCCTCTGGAAGTGAGTTCCATAACCCAATGACCCTCTGGGTGAAGAAATATTTCCCTTTATTAGTCCTAACTTTCCTACCTTGGAGCTTCAGGAGTGCCCCTAGTCCTAGTGTTGGGTGACAGAGAAAATATTTTTCTATATTCACCATTTCTAGCCCATGCATGATTTTATACACTTCAAAAGTGAATTTAACCTTAATTCATCCCGATTTTATGAGCATTCCGACAAACCTACCCAGGCCTACTATTTAACTAAAATGGTTCCATAGCTTGCATAGTATATCCTGTGATGTTTCCCATCCTTTAGGACCCTATTCTTGGCTCAGACAGCCAACACGCCGATTTATAGAATTTCAATTGTGTTCCAAAATGTAAGTTTGAGGCTGGAACAATGCAAAGGCACATATAGTCTTAAACAACGCACAATTGCAGAATAGATCTCACCTGAAAGACAGTGTGTGGGGCAAGGGCTGGAACTGAGTGTTTCTGCTTGAGTTGCAAAGGTGGACGGACGGGCGACTCTCCGGACAAAAGGACAACTCCTCACCGCTTCGCAATGCAGAGGCAATCCTTTAAAAAGGATCTTGTCCCCTCCCCCTAAGCCAACCAGCTAAGTATACAATGTGCATTGCAATGATACACCTCTTATCTTATTGGTTCTTGAAAGAATTGATAACAATCTGTGACAACTCTCTTGGGTTCTTGCATCTCTGGATTTAGCTCACCATGGGTTTAGCTCTGAGTGCTGTTTAATTTCCCACATCTTATCCAACTCCTTCTTGAATTACGGTGCTATATTTATTTCGTGTCAAAAGCATTGCATAAATAAATGAGTATAAACCTGATAAAATAGAGGGAGCACAAATGGCTAAATATTTATTTATTTACATTTATTTACATCATTTCTACCCCGACCATATCAGCCCTAATGTGGCTCAGGGCGGCTTTGACAAATATATTGTCGAAGGCAGTGTATCTCAACCTTCCTAATGCCGCGACCCCTTAATCCAGTTCCTCATGTTGTGGTGACCCCCAAGCATCACATTATTTTCGTTGCTACTTCCTAGCTGGAATTTTGCTCCTGTTATGAATCGTCATGCCAATATCTGAGATGCAGGATGGATTTTCATTCACTGGACCAAATTGGGCACAAATACTCAATACGCCCAAATTTGAATACTAGTGGGATTGGGTGGGTGGGGGATTGACTTTGTCACTTGGGAGTTGTAGTTGCTGGGATTTCTAGTTCACCTACAATCAAAGAGCATTCTGAACTCCACCAATGATAGAATTGAACCAAACTTGGCACACAGAACTCCCATGACCAACAGAAAATACTGGAAGGGTTTTTGAGGGCATTGACCTTGAGTTTTGGAATTGTAGTTCACCTACATCCAATGAGCACTGTGGACTCAAACAATGATGGATCTGGACCAAACTTGGCACAAATACCCAATATGCCCAAATGTGAACACTGGTGGAGTTTATGGAAAACAGAACTTGACATTTGGGAGTTGTAGTTACTGGGATTTATAGTGTGCAACAAACAAAGAGCATTCTGAACCTCACCAACGATAGAATTGTGCCAGACTTCCCACACCGAACCCCCATGACTAACAGAAAATACTGTGCAGCTTACATTAAAAGCATTCTAATACAATTAAAAATCTAAAAAAAATATACAAACAACAAAGCAGAATTAAATATAAATGGAATTTTTGAATTCATAGTTAAAATCCATAGCATTGCAACACCCATCATCCGTTCTAAATACGCATATCTATATAAGCAAATAAATGAACAGAGGCAGGAAGACCATATAGCCTGCCCCAAAGAAACATGGCAGGACTTCCATCTGGTGATTCTTTCCCCCTAACGCTAGATTCCTAATCAGGAGCCAGTTTGTCTGGATATTTGGCAATGATTATTTTTATTACTACTAGAACCAGAATACCTTCAGAATTCGCCTGTTCTTGTTTTCCTTTTTGGAAGAGTTTCCGTCTCGCGACGATTTGGACTTTCCCTCGATATGCAAAAGAGTTCAGTATCTCTGGCTCTTTGAGATATTGGTCCACCATCAGCCATGATTGATGGGAGTGGAGGGTTATCTTGATGCCACCAGCTCTGCAAGAAAAATGAAATGTTGATATGTTGATCAATATTGATAACTTTGTTACTTTTTTTAGTATTGGAAGAGCTCACTTTTTACTATTTATAAAACTGTTTATTTTAGTTATGTTACATAACAGAAAAGCAAATCGTGGCAGATATAATCAGGTAACAATCTTTTTGATGTGTATATGCTTATCTACCTTAGTCAATCAACACAGTTACTTAACCCACTGTTTCCCAACCGGTGTTCTGTGGCACACCAGTGTTCCGTGAGCGATTGTCTAGTGTGCTGTGGAAAAATATCTCTTTCCCCCCTTTCTTCCCCCTCCTGCCTGCTGCTACTTGGGGGAGGAAGGGCCCGGCGGCGGCAAAGAAGAAAAAGGGGCTGGGGTGCCGCCTCCTTTGGCCGTTTCCCCTCCGTGCGCTAGCCAGCCGGCCCATCCCGGCTGCCAGGGAGGGCCTGGGCATCTCAGGGAACCTCAGAAGAAAGGCTCCCTGCAGGGCCCAGGCCCTGCCTGGGAGTCGAGTTTGGCCGTCTCGTGTCTTCCGCTGGGCTCGGCGGAGCCACAAACCAGGAGAAAGGCTCCCCGAGGTGTCCAGGCCCTCCCTGGGAGCCTTTCTCCCGGTTCATGCCTCCGCTGAGCCTGGCGGGAGATGCAAGTCGACCAAACCCGGCTTCCAGGCAGGGCCTGTTCCTTGTGGAGAGCTGTTACTTTCCCAGGGAAAAGGGATGGAAATGTGAGAATGTTGCAATCTTGTTATTAGCCCTGTTAAGGCTGACATTCAGTTCCTGGTCCACTTTCGATTCTACTGCAAGCAGTTCCATGAACTCGTGGTTTCATGATTTTTTGGTCATTCATGACAGAACTTTGAGCTTGCCTTTTTGGGGATTATCCTAGTTTTAAGTTCTGTTGTTTCTTAGTGGATTTATATTCAGAGACCTTACAACCTAATTAGCCTGAGGCTTTGGGAACATTTCCTGGAATTTTCTCGAATGCTTTTTGCCTCGGCTATTTTCATGTTTACTGTTGTTTTTTTGGACATTGTTTACTTCAATAAATAGACTGTTATTTCCAGCCGTGGTTGTGTGAATATTTAAAGGGCCCTGGTTCACGGCCGGTGTGTGACAGCAACTGTGTTCTCAATAGCATGGCCTCAATGCTGGTGATCCCTGCTTGCTCAAGGACAGCAACATTTGTCACATAGTCAGTCCAGTGTATATTTAGGATTGTGCGAAAACAGCACTGATGAAAGCGTTTGAGGAGTCATAGGTGTTGGCAATAGGTGACCCATGTTTCAGACCCATATAGGAGAATAGACAATACGATAGCTCTGTACACACTGATCTTGGTGCTTTGCCTCAGGTGCTTGTTGCACCAGACTGTTTTGTGAAGCCTTCCGAATGCACTATATGCCTTTGCTAATCTGTGATCTATCTCTTTATCAATCTTGGCGTCTGAAGAGGTGATGCTTCCCAGGTAGGTGAACTGCTGAACGGACTTAAGCACAGATTTGCCTATGCTGACATGGAGATGATGGTGTTCTTCCTGTGGTGCGGGCTGGTAGAGAACTTCCATTTTCTTCAGGCTGATTTCCAGCCCAAACAGCTCTGCAGCTTAAAGACCTCAAGAGCGTACATGTTTTTAGTCCCCAACAAGCAGATAGACAAATAGCTGAGGTCCAGCTCTATCACTCCTTCCCACCTGTCACAGAGGAGGCTGTTCAGGTTGTGAACTGGTGCTTGGCAGCTGTGATGGTCTGGCTGAGGGCAAACAAATTGAAATTGAATCCAGACAAGACAGAGGTTCTCCTAATCAGTCACAAGGCCAAACAGGGCACAGGGTTACAGCCTGTGCTGGATGGGGTCACACTCCTTCTGAAGACACAGGTTCACAGTCTGGGAGTGATCCTGGAGTCATCGCTGAGCCTGGAACCCCAGGCCTTAGCCGTGGCCAGGGGAGCATTTGTACAACTCAAACTTGTGTGCCAGTTGCGCCCGTACACCAGGTAGGTGTTTCCAAGAATGGAGAAATCCAACCAGAGAAACTGCAAGCTCTCTGATCATAGCATTGGGCACTTGGAGAACCAAACCAGAGTGAGGCCATTATAGCTGCTTTGAAGCCATTTCCTCTGGATTGTGTCCTTTATATGAACTTTTCACGTTAAACATAGACAGCCCAATGGCTCAAACTGGTTCCTGACGGTATACAGATGAGATGGCCAAGCTTTCTGGGTGGTAGAGATGAGCGGGCATAATTGGGTTTTACGGGGTTTCTTCCCACTGTTTCTGAAAGGGAATAGGTTTTGTGGGTAAGGAAGAGAAACCTGCTGGACTTGCTCTCGGACTGTGCAAACAGAGCAGGGGGTCTGACCCTTTTGACCAAAAGACATATTTTGGGTGGCTGGGCCAAAGTCTTTCTTTTACGACCAGGTGGAGAGATTCAGGATACGGAAGATGGGAATCAAGAACTTGACTTACAGCATAACTCCTCTGAAATTGTTTCCATTCTTGAAAAAAGGAGTCCGGAGGTCTTTAAAAAGCGTTGCTCAGAAAGTGATACGTCTCATCTTAGGTTTCCTCTGACCCTCCTGTTCCTGGCGGCATATCTCTTATTTTGGTATTGTAAGTATTCCGTCATTTGGGTGCCTTCCCGTCTTTCCGTCTTGCTTTCTTTGGAAAGTCTTTATGATTCTAAAGCAGAGCATCTCAAGCGAAGGAAGCTTTGATTGCTCTTAAGCATCAGCCTTGACATGATTGGTTAACGGGTCATTATGGGAAGAGTTGCTTTGAAACATTATCGATTTTATTCATTCATTGATCTCTTCTCCACCAACATAGTTTAACGACAAGAATTGCCAATTCATCGAGAAGGGCCACCAACACTTCTGTGTCAAGGTGAGTTTCAGAGTCGCTTTCAGGACAACAACAACTATTATTATTATTATTATTATTATTACCTGCCTCTCCTCATGGCACAAGGGGCATCTTTCTTGATGGCTTCATTTGCATCTTCTCTGCATGGTAGAAGGAGGTTGGACTAGATGGCCTTTAGAGTTCCCCTCCCAGTAAGAGTCTAGGACAGTGTTTCCCAACCAGTGTGCCGTGAGTGATCATCAGGTGTGCCGTGGGAAATTGGCACTCTCCTCCCTCCTAGCAGCCCCCTCACAGGTTTCTAAGAAACAAATTGAGCCTCTCTGCTTGGAAAGGTTTTTTTAAAAACTATTTTACTGGATTTTTCAAGAGTTGCCTCCCCCCCCCTTCCCAAGGAACTGTTTATAACAGCTTCATGACATCCATAGTTAACTGGAAGCAAGTTTCACTTAGGGTGAAATTTCACAAAGGTCTGGAGAACAAGCTCTATGAGGAGTGGCTTGAAGAGCTGGGCATGTTTAGCCTGTAGAAGAGAAGGCTGAGAGAAGACATGGTAGCCATGTATAAATATGTAAGAAGAAGTCATATCTATGTTGTGTCATCGAAACAGGCCCAGGTTTCACACTGAGTGTATAAATACATTTAAAAACATATTAACTATATGTATTACTGTGTTAGAGTGTCATTTTGTGTCATTTTGGTTGGTGGTGTGCCCCAGGATTTGGTAAATGTAAAAAATGTGCCGCGGCTCAAAAAAGGTTGAAAAACACTGGTCAAGGACACCCAAATCCAAAAGAGTATCTCTCCAGAAAAGGGTCCAGAAGTTTAATAGGCTGGAAAGAAAATGGATTTCTAAAGCTGGTTCCAAGAGTCACAGAATCCTAGAATCATAGATTTGGAAGAGACCTGGTGGGCCATCATCCAGTCCAACCCCATTCTGCCAAGAAGCAGGAAACTCGCACTCAAAGCACACCCGACAGATGGCCATTCACCCTCTGGTTAAAAGCCTCCAAAGTAGGAGCCTCCACCACACTCTGGGGCAGAGAGTTCCACTTCCAAACAGCTCTCACCGTTAGCAAGTTCTTCCTAATATTCAGGTGGAATCTCCTTTCTTGCAGTTTGAAGCTGTTGTTCCATTGCGTCCTGGTCTCCAGGGCAGCAGAAAACAAGCTTGCTCCCTCCTCCCTGTAACTTCCCCTCACATATTTATCCATGGCCCTCATCATGTCTCCTCTCAGTCTTGTCTTCTGCAGTCCTTATTATTATAACTATTATTATATTTATGTATACCCTGCTTTATCTCTCCCGACGGAGATGCAAAGTGGCTTGAAAAGATATCTATTTGGAGACCAGCTTCGTAATCCATGTGTTATTTAGATCTGCCAGGAGGCACCACTACACCATACTTCCCATCTCCTCTGTCTTTATTCTAGATTTTCTTCATTTGGTAATATTTTTGGCACAACCCAGATGTTCAGATTTTATATTCTGATTTAACTTTTGCATTGCCTGGCCAGTCACCCTTCCTACTATATCAAAATCCCTCCCTTTGCCCGTTCCACTTCTTCTGGCGCTGACCAAATTGCGTGGTTTGAAGACAAAGTGGAGTAGATTTTGTTTCAACATTAGAAAGGATTATTTTTTGAGGATAAGAGGAGTTGAGCCATGGATCCAACTGCCTAGAAAAATGTTGAGATTTATTTATTTACTTATTATTCAAACTTGTACGGCGCCACTTCCCGGGGGCTCAGAGCGGCTCACAGTCATATAAAAACATAACAGAGAACAAAACAACAATTAAAATTAACCAACAAGAGTAATAACTCAACAGTCGAATGCTAACCGGAAAAGGTGGGTCTTGCAGGCCTTACGAAAAGATGGTAAGTCTTGTAAGGCCCGCATTTCGTTAGGAAGAGTATTCCAGGTCGAAGGTGCTACCACAGAAAAGGCTCTGCACCGTGTAGAGATCCTGTGGTTGGGTCGTCCGGGCGGGGTGAAGATCCAGCTTCCTCCCCTGGATGGCGTGACATTATGTCCGTCACCTGTAGTTAAAAGTCTCGGTGTCACCTTGGACTCTCGACTGACGATGGAGACCCAAATCTCCGCCGTCAGTCGAGTTGCCTTCTTCCACCTTCGTCAGGCGAGGAAGCTGGCTCCCTACCTCTCCCGTCACGACCTAGCCACAGTGGTCCAAGCCACGGTCATCTTGAGACTGGACTACTGTAATGCTCTTTACGTTGGCCTTCCTCTGTCGGTGATCTGGAAACTGAAGCTGGTCCAGAATGCAGCAGCTAGACTCCTGGCTGGCGTTCCGGTGACCGCCCATATAACATCTGTTCTGCAAGAGCTGCACTGGTTACCAGTGGAACGCCGGATCACCTTCAAAGTGTTGGTTCTGACCTTTAAGGCCATAAACGGTCTGGGGCCAGCATACCTTAGGGACCTTATCCCATACTTATCCCATACTGTCCCGTACATTATTTAAAGGTCACTACGCTCTGAGGTGGGTCAACTATTGGAGGTGCCCGGCGAACCAAAGTGTATCATCTGATGGGCCACAAGGTGGAGGGCCAAAATGTTTCTGACGGCCACAAGGTGGTGGGGTGATCGCCCGATACTGTGGAACGTGCTACCTTCCGGGGTCCGTGTTCTCACGGATTTAGTCACGTTCCGGAAGGCATGCAAAACCCTCCTGTTCCGGCAGGCCTTCGGGTATTGATGACAGAGATGGGTAGGCACTTGCCTTCTGTACTGTGCACATTACACTGATGTTCTATTGTGTTTTATTGTACTGAATGTTGTGATGTTTTGTGGTGTTTTATCTTGTTTTAATCTTGAATTTGGTGTAAGTTACCCCGAGCCTCCCGGGAGTGGCAACTCACAAGTTTAAATAATAAATGGAAGGATTTGAAGCTGGGCACTTCAAGGAGATTCAGTTGTTCAGAACGGAGTGACCTCTGGGGTTGGTAGGGGAAGAGACGGTCCCTCAGATACAGCGGCCCCAGACCATGCAAGGCCTTGAAAGTTAACACCATCACCTTGAAGGTGATCCAGTGCTCGACCGGAAGCCAATGAAGCTGCTGAAGGATGGGAGTTATATGACATCTCACCGGAGTCCCGGGGAGAAGTCGTGCAGCAGCATTCTGGATGAGCTTAAGTTTCTGGATCACGGACAAGGGCAGGCCAATGTACAGGGCGTTACAGTAGTCCAGTCTCGAGATGACTGTGGCTTGGAGCACTGTGGCCAGGTCGTCCCTGGATAGGTAGGGGGCCAGCCGCCTAGCTTGCCGCAGATGGAAAAAAGAGGTTTTGCTGACGGCGGAAACCTGAGCTTCCATCGTCAGCAAAGGGTCCAAAACAACCCCAAGACTCTTTACTGAGGATGTGGGGCATAAGGCCTCACCATCCAAGGTAGGCAGCCGGACCTCCTCACCAACCGGGCGGCCTAACCACAGTATCTCCTTTTCTGGATGCCTCCAAAAGAGGCCGCAGAGAGCTCCTGGCTGCTGATGGAAAGTTTTGACTTGGGATTCTCTACTGAGTAAAGAGTTGGACTAGATCAGGCATGGGCAAACTTGGGCCTTCCAAATGTTCTGGACTTCAACTCCCACAATTCCTAACAGTTGGTAGGGGAAGCCCTGAGATCTCCTATTGACCCCTCTGATGACCAACTCCACTTCCCTTTGGCAGGATGTTGCAGCTCTGGATGGGTCTGCTGGCCACCCTGGCCATCCTTGTAGGGCGTGGAGAAGCCAGCTCTTGCATACCAGCGGTGAATGGCCTTGGTAAGAACATCACAAAGGAAAATGGTCTTGACCTGATCGGCGAAACAAGGAACTTGTAGAGCCACTGTGTACAGGTAGCGATGCAAAGCTATCCGGGGACAGAGAAATGTCAGAGCTACTCAACACCTTCTTTGAATACTGGTGGTGGCGGTGGGGTTTTGGTGGGTGGGTTGATTTTGTCATTTGGGAGTTGTAGCTGCTGGGATTTAAAGTTCATCTATAATTAAAGAGCATTCTGAACTCCACCAACGATGGAATTGAACCAAACTTGGCGCACAGAACTCCCATGACCAACAGAAAATACTGGAAGGGTTTGGTGGGCAATGGCCTTGAGTTTGGGAGTTGTAGCTCACCCACATCCAGAGAGCATTCTGGACTCAAACAATGATGGATCTGGACCAAACTTGGCACGAATATTCAATATGCCCAAATGTGAATACTGGTGGAGTTTCGGGAAAATAGAGCTTGACATTTGGGAGTTGTAGTTGCTGGGATTTAAAGTTCACCTACAATCAAAGAGCATTCTGAACCTCACCAACGATAGAATTGGGCCAAACTTCCCACACAGAACCCCTATGACCAATAGAAAATACTGTCTCTTCTTTGATGACCCCCCTGACCCCCCCTCATGACCCCCTAAGGGCAGTGTTTCCCAACCAGTGTGCCAGGGCACACTAGTGTGCCGTGAGTGATCATCAGGTGTGCCATGGGAAATTGGAACCTCCAGGAAGGGGGGAAGAGTCTAGTGTGTTGAAGTATAAAAACCCTAAGAAACCTACCTCGATAAAGGCACAAAATTACAAACACCCCCTCTCTCCACCCGTTGTCTACCTGGTCTCTCCCTCTCCATGCATTGGGAAGGCCCGCCTCCCTTAACCCAAGTAGAGACCTCCTCTTGCCTCCTGGGGGTTCTGTGTGGGAAATTTGGCCCGGTTCTATCATTGGTGGGGTTCAGAATGCTCTTTGATTCTAGGGGAACTATAAATCCCAGCAACTACAACTCCCTAATGTCAAGGTCTATTTCCCCTGAACTCCATCTGCGTTCATATTTGGGCATATTGAGTATTCATGCCAAGTTTGGTTCTGATCCAACACTGTTTGAGTCCACAGTGCTCTCTGGGTATAGGTGAACTACAACTCCAAAACTCAAGGTCAATGCTCACCGTTTTCTCTTGGTTATTGGAGTTCTATGTTTGTGTCTTTCTGCCATTCCTGCCAGGATATCTATGTTGTGTTCATCAAAACAGGCCCAGGTTTCATACTGAGTGTATAAATACATTTAAAAACATATTAACTATATGTATGACTGTGTTAGAGTGTCATTTTGTGTCATTTTGGTTGGTGCTGTGCCCCAGGATTTTGTAAATGCAAAAAGTGTGCCGCGGCTTCAAAAAGGTTGGGAAACACTGCCCTAGGGGTCCCAGCGCAGCTTTAAAACAACCTGAAGAGCAGGAGAGGTTCCATTAGACTAGGAGAAAGCCAGTGTTGTCTCCATCTTCAAAAATTTGAAGAAGAGGTCCCAAAAATGACCACTCAAGTCAGCCAGATACGTATAGTGGGGGGAAATCTGGAGCAGGCAATCTGTAAGAGATTAAAAAGGAATGCCATTCTCACAAAAAAAAAATCAACATGGGCTTTTCAAACACAATTCATGCCTGAAGAGGTTCAGCACAGCTGTTAAATCAGCAGCAGCTAAAAGATCTATCAATTGAAAGGTTGCAAGGTCAAACCCCGGGTTGGTGTGGGCAGCCAACCATCGGCCCTGCCCACTGTTTACCTAAGCAGTTTGAAAACAGCTTTAGCTGTAATTAGAGAAATTAGTTACCGCTAAAAAGCAGGGGAGGTGTTTTACAATGCCATAAAGAAAAAGAAGATCAGAAAATGCTGGAATGCGGAAGTCATGACAGCTCTTTGGCATAGATCAGGGTTAGGGAACCTATGGCTCGGGAGCCAGATGTGGCTCTTTTCATGATTGCATCTGGCTCTCCCATTCCTTCTTTCCTCCGTTCTCCCTCCTCCTCCCTTCCTCTTCCATTGTTTCCTTCTCTCCTTCCTTTTCCCTCCCTCTCCCCTTCCTTCTTTCCTCCCTCCTTCCTTCCTCTTCCATTCTTTTTTCTCTCCTTTCCCCTCCCTATCTCCCCTTCCTTCTTTCCACCATTCTCCTTTTCCTTCCTTCCTCTTCCTTCCTTCCTTTCTCTCCCTTCACCCTTTCCTTCTCTCCTTCCTTTCCCCTCCCTCTCTCTCTCCTTCCTTCTTTCCTCCGTTCTCCCTCCCCTTCTTACCTTCCTTCCTCCCTTCTTCTATTATTTTTCCCCAAGTCTTCCTTTCCTTTTCCTTCCTTCCTTTTCACTTCCCTCTCTCCCCTTCTTTCTTTTCTTTTCCCTTCATTACTTTACTTTTTCCTCACTCCCTTTCCTTTCTTTTCCCCACCCTTTCCTTTCCTCCCTTCCCATTTCCTTCTTTCTATTCCCCTCCTTGTCTCTCTCCTGTTTTTTCTTTCTTTTCCATAGTTCATTCTTCTTTTCTTTCTTCCTCTCCCCCTCCCTCCTTTATTTCCCCTTTCTTTCTTTCATTCTTTCTTTCTTTCCCCCTTCCTTCTTTCCGCCTTCTCTTCCTTCCCAGAGTCCTGAGCATGCCTTTTGCAGAGCCAGGTCTGAAGCGTCCCATCATTCTGCCGGGGAATCCTTTTCCCATAGTATGTACATATATACTCACATTTAGTTGAATTCAGTCTTAAAATATATTATATCTATATATATAAAGGAAGAGTCGTCATGGAACGACAGTCCCAAACAGAGAAACCTTACAACGCAGAGACACCAAACTTGCCAACAGAAATAGGCCTCAGACAAGGTAGGTTTGTAGCAAATAAACTTTCCCCCCCAAAACCTAAAAGGCCCCCAAAACACCTATTAAAAACTACATTTCCCAGCATCCTCCGGGGCTGCCAACGACTCTCCCAGCCTCTACATTCTGACAACATGATTGGCTGCCAATAAGGGCGGATTTGCATAACTCCTGTACTGGCCAGCCAACATGAACATTCCGACCCATAATAAACTGTCAGAGGAGGATAAGGCAAAGGGCTGAGGCACAAACACAAACACCCAATTAGAACATAAGAACATAAGAAGAGCCATGCTGAATCGGGCCTCAGCCCATCTAGTCCAGCATTCTGTGTCACACAGTGGCCCACTAGTTGTACACAGGGATCTCTAGCAGAAAGGAGGGCAAAACCCTCACCTGCTCCCGACCCCACAACCAGTACCCGGGAAAATCCTGCCTGCGGTATCCATCAATTCACTTCCCACAGAAAATGTACACCCCTACAAATCACAGACCATGCCCAAAATTGACAGTAAGGCTTCATTAACTTGATTCTCCCGACTACGCCTCAGCTCATTGGACATTGTGTATGGCCCTGCTTCATTAACTTGCTGTTCCTGACTAGGCCTCAGCTCATGGGACATTGTGTATGGCCTGAATTTACAGTAACCTACCTTGGCACACAGAGCCCCTATGACCCACGCTACATTCTACTACAGTTTGGAGGAGGGTGGACCATGGATTATGGGACTTGAAGTACTTCCATGGATAATGGGATCTGTAGTACTTCAAAACCCAACATTCCCCACAGACCACTGTGGCCCAGAACCAAGACCAATAAAGACCAAACTTGGCAAACAATGCCCCCCATGACCCACACTCCATCCGACTGCAGATTAGAGGAGGACACACCATGGATAATGGGATTTCAAGTACCTCCACTCACTTCCAAAGTACCCCACCCACACACGCATCAACCTCTACATCAACACAGCAGATGGAAAGACAAAAAACATTGTATATCCACAAGCTATGCAGAACGCCAGCAACACCACACAACAACTCCACAGGACTCCAACATCCCATCCACCAAAACAACCCACAACAACACAGCCATGACCCCAACAACACCATAACTAACAACAACTCCAACCCTTACATACTCAGACTTCCTCGCATCTCCAAAATAGGGCACAGCAACGCGTGCCGGGTACAGCTAGTATATTATATGGCTCTCACTGAAATAAATTTTCAAATATTTTGCTTTCATGGCTCTGAGTCAAAAAGGTTCCCGACCCCTGTCATAGAGGATAGAGTGACAGCACCCCCTTTGGCACAACACAAAAAACCCTCCTTCTGTTCTGTCTGTGTACTGTGTACGTTTATACAAATTGCATTGAATGTTTGCTGTGTATGTGTACTTGTGATCCGCCCTGAGTCACCTTCAAGGTGAGATGGGCGGGATATAAATAAACTGTTATTATTATTATCTAGGCTTTTTAAAAATGGAATTATAAGCTTGGTAGATGAAGGTAATGCTGTGGATAGAACACATCTTGTTTTGTGTAAGGCCTTTGAAAAGGTTCCCCTTGACATTCTCGGAAAGAAGACAAAAGGGGGGGGGGGTAGGCTAATAAGAGCTCAAACAAACACAAGTGAAACCGCAAGAGGAAGACACTCTGTAGGCTCACAGATAATGGCAATATATCAAAATGGTATTTATCATATAATCAATGAACATACATATCAAAATATCAGGAGGACAATGGAAACAGGAAATGGTACCAAAAAGCAGACGCGCACATGCACAGCCTATATAACAAATGTAACTTCTTGGCCCTGTAAGTACATTATGAGTGAGCAAGTAAAAGCAATGTAATCAAACAGTGCAACGTTCATTGAGATATGGGCAACTGCCCCCCCCCCCAATATTGACAGTTCCATGTAGCTCAAAAGACGAAAGGGAAGCCAGGGAATGGAAGGGCTGAGTGCGGTCGCTGGAGGTGAGTCCACTCCGGCGCGTCGTAGCTGCGTCACAAAGGCGCGACCACAAGCGACAGCTCCACTGCGCCACGTCACTGGGAAGCGACTGGTGGCGCAGGGGTGGGCGTCATCAATGATGGTAAACAAGCCCATAAGGTGAATAAGGAACTGTCGTGAGCATGCTAAATTCAAAACAAAAAGCAGCGACTAGGTCCGCAATGGGAATAAGCTCAGTGGAGAGCATGGGATTCAAATGAAAGAGCCGGAACCTTCCCTGGCTTCCCTTTCGTCTTGTGAGCTACATGGAACTGTCAATATTGGGGGGGGGGGGACACAGTTGCCCATATCTCAATGAACGTTGCACTGTTTAATTACATTGCTTTTACTCGCTCACTCATAATGTACTTACAGGGCCAGGAAGTTACATTTGTTATATAGGCTATGCATGTGCGCGTCTGCTTATTGGTACCATTTCCTGTTTCCATTGTCCTCCTGATATTTTGATATGTATGTTCATTGATTATATCAGGGCTGCCCAACAGGCGGCCCGGGGGCCGTACACAGCCCCCGAGCCCCTTCCCTGCGGGCCCCCTAACCCCCTGCAAGACATCAGTTTTTTTTTAAAAAAATTTGGGGAAAAAAATTCCAAAAAATTTCGATCTCCGGGGGGCGAGGTGGGGGGGGGCCGACACGAGTGAGGAGGAGGCGGAGGGAAGCCACGTCAGATGCCCTAGGGGCGGGACTTCCCCCCGCCTGTTCCTCGCTAGCGCATTGCCGCTCGCGGGCTTGCGGGCCAGGGTGGGATCAGAGCTAGGGACACGGCGGAGGGCGGCTCACAGATCCCAGCCCGCCTCCGCCCGCAAGCACGCATGCCCAGATCTTGCGCGACCCGCCCCTTTCGGCACCTGACGTCACCCCGCCGAAAGGGGTGGGTCGCGAGATGCCGGGCATGCGCCAGGGCGGGAGGCGGGCTGGGGGATCGGCGAGCTGCCCTCCCGCCGTGTCCCCTAGTTTCTTGGGTCGCACCTGAAGGGAAGGTAAGCCCGGAGCTTACCTTCCTTCAGGCGGTCGCTGCAAGAGCTAGGGACACGGCGGAGGGTGGCTTGCCGATCCCGCCCGGGCGCGCAAGTTCGGTATCTTGCGCCACCTGCCCCTTTTCGAAGGGGCTGGGTGATATCAGGCGTGGCGCCTGACGTCACCCCGCCGAAAAGGAGCGGGCCGCAGGACACTGGGCATGCGCGCCAGGGCGGGAGCCCCCTGCCTCCCCGAGCGGCCACGCCCCGCTGCCACGCCCCTGCGAGCGGGCCTCTGCTGCGGCCCCTTGGGCTGAAGAAGTTGGACAGCCCTGGATTATATGATAAATACCATTTTGATATATTGCCATTATCTGTGAGCCTACAGAGTGTCTTCCTCTTGCGGTTTCACTTGTGTTTATTCTTGGAAAGAAGACAAAGGGAACAGAGACAAGCTGATTTCTGAATAGAACAGGCAAGTGACTTCAGGAGACAACACAGAAGCCAAAGGCTGAAGTAGGGAGACCAAAGAAATACCCAGATCATAGGTCGGGAACCTTTTTGACTCAGAGAGCCATGAAAGCAAAATATTTGGAAATTTACTTCAGTGAGAGCCATATAATATATATATTTTAAGACTGAATTCAATTAAATGTGAGTCTATACGTACATACGATGAGAAAAGGATTCCCCGGCAGAATGACAGGACACTTCAGACCTGGCTCTGCAAAAGGCACGCTCAGGACTCTGGGAAGGAAGAGAAGGCGGAAAGAAGGAAGGGGGAAAGAAAGAAAGAAAAAGAAAATACAGGAGGGAGGAGGAGAGGAAGAAAGAAAAGAAGAACAAACTATGGAAAAGGTAGAAAAGAAAAGCAGGAGAGAGACAAGGAGGGGAAAAGAAAGAAGGAAATGGGGAGGAAAGGAAAGGGTGGGGAAAAGAAAGGAAAGGGAGTGAGGAAAAAGTAAAATAATGAAGGAAAAGAAGAATAGAAAGAAGGGGAGAGAGGGAAGTGAAAAGAAAGGAAGGAGAGGGAAAGGAAGACTTGAGGGGAAAGAATAGCAGAGGAAGGAAGGAAGGAAGGAAGAGGGAGGGAGGGAGAATGGATGAAAGAAGGAAGGGGAGGGAGGGTGGGAAAGGAAGGAGAGAAGGAAAGGGTGAAGGGGAGAAAGAAAGGAAGAGGAAGGAGGAAAGAGGGAGAATGGAGGAAAGAAGGAAGGGGAGAGAGGGAGGGAAAAGGACGGAGAGAAGGAAAGGGTGAAGGGGGAGAAAGGAAGGAAGGAAGAGGATGGAAGGAAGAAAGAGGGAGAATGGTGGAAAGAAGGAAGGGGAGAAAGGGAGGGAAAAGGAAGGAGAGAAGGAAAGGGTAGAGGGGGAGGAAGGAAGGAAGGAAGAGGAAGGAAGGAAGAAAGAGGGAGAATGGAGGAAAGAAGGAAGGGGAGAGAGGGAGGGTAAAGGAAGGAGAGAAGGAAAGGGTAGAGGGGGAGAAAGGAAGGAAGGAAGAGGAAGGAAGGAAGAGGGAGAATGGAGGAAAGAAGGAAGGGGAGAGAAGGAGGGTAAAGGAAGGAGAGAAGGAAAGGGTAGAGGGGGAGAAAGAAAGGAAGGAAGAGAAAGGAAGGAAGGAAGAGGGAGAATGGAGGAAAGAAGGATGGGGAGAGAGGGAGGGTAAAGGAAGGAGAGAAGGAAAGGGTAGAGGGGGAGAAAGAAAGGAAGGAAGAGGAAGGAAGGAAGAGGGAGAATGAAGGAAAGAAGAAAGGGGAGAGAGGGAGGGAAAAGGAAGGAGAGAAGGAAAGCGTAGAGGGGGAGAAAGAAAGGAAGGAAGAGGAAGGAAGGAAGAGGGAGAATGGTGGAAAGAAGGAAGGGAGAGAGGGAGGGAAAAGGAAGGAGAGAAGGAAAGGGTGAAGGGGGAGAAAGAAAGGAAGGAAGAGGAAGGAAGGGAGGGAATGGAGGAAAGAAGGAAGGGGAGAGGTAGGGAAAAGGAAGGAGAGAAGGAAAGGGTAGAGGGGGAGAAAGAAAGGAAGGAAGAGGAAGGAAGGGAGAGAATGGAGGAAAGAAGGAAGGGGAGAGGTAGGGAAAAGGAAGGAGAGAAGGAAAGGGTAGAGGGGGAGAAAGAAAGGAAGGAAGAGGAAGGAAGGGAGAGAATGGAGGAAAGAAGGAAGGGGAGAGGTAGGGAAAAGGAAAGAGAGAAGGAAAGGGTAGAGGGGGAGAAAGAAAGGAAGGAAAGGAAGGAAGGAAGAGGG